>CM051238.1:7623431-8105931 GCA_027917425.1 Gastrophryne carolinensis | reverse complement strand
ATTATTTTGGTGGCTCCTCTGCTCCCTTTCCATAGTCAGAGCGTCCGTTATATGAATGGGTGCCCAGAACTGGACGGAATATTCCAGGTGAGGACGCACCAGGGCCTTGTAAAGAGGCAAAATTACTCACCTATCCCGTGATTCCAGGCCTCTATTAATGTATGATAATCCCCTCGATTCAAAGAGCAAAAGTTAATTGATTTCGGATCTAGAATCCTAAGTTTGGGTGGGTGTTTGTCATTTTTTCCTGTTTTTTTGGCCATTTCCGACTCGCACGAGCCTACGTACGATTTCGTATATGCTCTTACGATCATCGGAAGTTCGTTCCTAAATTGTAAGATCAAATCCTAAAACTTAGGATCAAAACCTAAAACTTAGGATCAAAACCTAAAACTTAGGATCAAAACCTAAAACTTAGGATAATCGGATGTGTTTCCGTGTGATTCAGAGAACAGTTTTCCAACCTCTAAATCCGTTTTAAAAGAAAGCCACTGGCGACACCTTTTAGCAGTCGGATTGCTGTTCTTGAACAGGTTTTTTGGCTATGTGGAGGAGTCTGCGCGTCTTGAGCTCCAATGAACTGCATGTATCAGCATGGCCGAGGCCATAAATTGTATAGCAATGCATACCTGATTCATGTATGCCTTATAAAAGCATTTTAATGTGGACCTTAATTAGTCCTTTGCATGTAAACCTTTATTTTGCAATATATTTGCGTTAATTAAAGAAACTTATGTCCTTTGTTATTTATTTTTAAATTGATGTACTAGAATAATATTTTTAGATTGCATTTATTGGTGTAGTTGTTTACCTTTGCTTTGTTTAATTATTTAAGCACATCTTTGGTCAGATGCATCACACTTACTGAGGAGAGGAGAGCGGGATAAAGTGCAGGATGTGGGTTACTGCTGTATTTTGCACAGACACAGCAGAGCTGGGGGCATGGAAAGGTCAGAAATCAAAGAATCCAGAGCAACACAGTCACAAGGCCCTTTCTGTTTGCAGGCTGCCCGATAATACCTGAGCCGCCATCTTGGCTGTTTCTAGGCTCATAACATGCAGAAGTTGCTGGGTGTTTTTTAATATTTGAGAGCAATCTGTATGTAGAGGGTGTGGGTAACCACACAAAAAATTTAAAGTTGTACCATTTGAAGCATAAATATTAAAATTAAATCCACAAGTAAAAAATGCAAGTTAACTAAAAATTAAACAAAGTAAGATTTACTTATGCAAATGCATTCATTAATGGTTGGTTACTACAAAATGAATGAAATAAAGAAAAATAAAAGACCAAATATTTAGAATGCACTTTAATGAGGTAAGTTTGTAGTGCGCAGCCGCAAGATCAGAAGGATTTACGTCCAGACAAAAAAGGAAAAAGGGCAAAACCAATGTTGCAACCTGAGAAATGAAACGGAAAATTCAGGATGGAAACTGACATAGGTCTGATTCCCGAACTGCCATACGAACGGACGTATATTTTAGGATAGAAACGTATTTGCTTATAGAATCACTTGCAAGTTCATACGAACGCACGAGCGGACGTGAAAAATAGGATGATCGTGAGCCAAATCCAAGCTGTTACATGTTTCTTTGAATCAACCCTAATGTGTCCAAGTCATCCTGAAGCTTGTGACCATCTTCCATAGACTGAATACACTGTGCTACAGATCTTTGTGTCATCTGCAAATATAGAGACAGTGCTTCTAATTCCATCTTCTATGTCGTTTATAAACAAGTTGAATAATAGAGGGCCCAGGACTGAACCCTGGGGTACACCGCTTACACCCGGGGACCATTCAGATTAGGGATCATTACCCACAACTCTCTGCACACAAACCTTCAGCCAGTTTCCAATCCAGTTACAAACTATGTTTTCTAACCCTGAAGATCTCAATTTCCCCAATAATCGTCTATGGGGGACAGTGTCACACTGCAACACCCAGTTGCCCGGAGAAGACCTAGAGCCCTTTTTAAAAATGGGCACCACATTTGCCTTGCGCCAGTCCCTTGGCACAATACCAGTTAGTAAGTCTTTAAATATCAAGGGGTGATGAGATAACAGGGGCGATGAGATAACAGGGGCGATGAGATAACAGGGGCGATGAGATAACAAGGAACAAAGGTGAATTTTGGGGCGACCTAGGGGGGGTTTCACACAGCGGGGCACCCCCGGTCGGGGTATGCCTGCCCTGGTCTCGTAGACTCCAGGGTGGGTTTTGGTCCTCTTGTTAACAGGGGTGATGAGATAACAGGGGTGATGAGATAACAGGGGTGATGAGATAACAGGGGTGATGAGATAACAGGGGTGATGAGATAACAGGGGCGATGAGATAACAGGGGTGATGAGATAACAGGGGTGATGAGATAACAGGGGCGATGAGATAACAGGGGTGATGAGATAACAGGGGCGATGAGATAACAGGGGTGATGAGATAATGGGATGGGATAACAGGGGCGATGAGATAACAGTGATGGGATAATGGGATGAGATAACACACGACATACAGGGGGGGAGGGGGGCCCGGCACGCACCCTCCCACTGGGATGAGCCCACCACACCTGTCAAACAGGTTTGAGGAGTGCGAGCCGCTGACTGGCTGGTGTCCTGCACATACGTCATGGGATCGCCGGAAAGGTGAGCATTTAGGGTGATCCCTGGTGGATACACACAATAGGGCGTCCCAAATTGGAATAATACTCAAATAAAAATGGGCGTTCCTAACGGAGGAATAAAGTCTTATATGTTTCCCACACCCTGTACATACAGATTGCCCACATTAATCCGGACCCTCACCCTGAATAAGAGCCTATCTTATATGTTTCCCACACCCTGTACATACAGATTCCCACATTAATCCGGACCCTCACCCTGAATAAGAGCCTATCTTATATGTTTCCCACACCCTGTACATACAGATTGCCCACATTAAAAATCATCCTACCTGCATCAACTGCATGTTATGAGCCTTTATACATCCAAGATGGCGGCTCATGGAGCATCAGGCAGCCTGCAAACAGGAAGTGTCTTCTGACTGTGCTGCTCTGCATTCTGGGATTGCTGACCTTTTCCTAACCCCAGCTCTGCTCTCTCTGAGCAAAGCACAGCTAAAACCCCACCCCCTGCACTTTATCCTACTCTCCTCTCCTCAGTAAGTGTGAAGCCGGCGCCCATATCCTAGAGTCCTGAACAGAGTTGCAGCCCGGTGGGGGAAAGAATAAAAATTAAGTGACTAAAAACATTAAATATATTAATTTTAGATGCTGGGGAATCGTTTTATAAGGGTTTGGGCTTTTCAATAAATCATGGTGAAGGTCCGGTTTAAGTGCCCAGTGATGTGATGTGACATTGGGACTCTCTTGCCCTGAGGGCCCAGATAAACCTCTGCCCATATGAACTGATGTAACAGGTATAAGTAAGTATCCCCAGATTTGGGTTCTGAGTCCAGATGCGAAATGGGGATTAGGGATGCCCTGGGGGCATGGATAAAAAAACCCAGGAAAGTCAAATTCATAGGTTTTGTTCTGCTTTAACAAGAGAACCAAAACCCACCCTGGAGTCTACGAGACTCCAGGGCAGGCATACCCCGACCGGGGGTGCCCCGCTGTGTGAAACCCCCCCCCCCAGGTCGCCCCCAAAACTCACCTTTGTTCCTGGTCCAACAAGCGTTTATGGATCAAGATACCAGAACAGCCTAAGATTCAGTAATATATTGAATCACTTTAAGAGCACACTAGACAAACTATATACCTACAATAAATAGATGTAATACAGGCCAGAGGGGGAAAGACATGTAAACACAATTTTGGGAGTTCTCTTTAGATTAACACATCAGAGCATCGCCAGTCAGAAGACCAAAGCACTGTGGCATTGCTGTAAAGAGGACCAAAACCCACACCCTAACGGGCCTGAAATCTATAAGATTCCAGGGCCACTGGATTCCCTCCCCCCGGGGCATCCAGAACCGGGATGCCTTGCTATGTGAAACCCCCCAGGTCGCCCCCAAAACTCACCTTTGTTCCTGGTCCAACAAGCGTTTATGGATCAAGATACCAGAACAGCCCAAGATTCAGTAATATATTTAATTGCTTTAAGAGTACACTAGACAAATGATATACATACAATGAATAGACGCAATACAGGTCAGAAGGGGAGAGACATGTAAACACAGTTTTGGGAGTTCTCTTTAGATTAACACAGCGGAGCATCGCCAGTCAGAAGACCAAAGCACTGCAGCATTGCTTTAAAGAGGACCAAAACCCATGCCCCAGGGCCCTGAAATCTATAACATTCCAGGGCCACTGGATCCCCCCCCCCCCCCGGGGCATCCAGAATCATCTGGCATTTGTGACTGGCCGACGCGGGTCAGAGGGTGGCGGGGGATGCAGCGGCCAGCGCGCTCATATCCGCTCGCATTAGACGAGCTCCTGGACGAAGTGGGGGGAGCAGATCCGAGCGCGCTGATTGGGCGAGCAGCCGTGCATGCGTCATAGGACCGGGTAGAGGTGAGTTGGTTTTCGGCGATCTGGGGGGTTTCACACAGCGGGGCATCACCGATCGGGAAGGACCAAAACCCAGGATAGTCAAAATCCTGGGTTTTGGTCCACTTTAATATAAGGGGGCTAAAGAGACCTAAAGACTCTTTAATCAAAGGTAAAGGAAAATTTCTTAGGATGGAAAGTATTTGCATAGCACCCAACACAAGGAATAATAGAATTACCCATCATTCCTAGAGCAGAAGATGAAACCCACCTCTGCATGTAATGCTGGATATAAGTATAATGCACATTGTATATTGGAGGACTAAGCAAGTGGAAGAATTTACATTTAAAGTGGACCAAAAACCTAAGAAAGTATTGCCCCTTATTGTTGTAACTGTTGCAATGTATCTCCTATCTATCAATCAATGAAGGGGCGTGGCTTCATCCATCTCTCAATGAGGGGGCGTAGCTTCACATATCCTTCAATGATGGGGTGTGGCTTCATCTATCCCCCAATGAGGGGCGTGGCTTCATTTACATATTGTACCTCTTTTTGTAACATGCAGATCTGCAGCAATAAATGATTCATTTGCCTATTCAAAGTGTTTCTATTGTAACTGTTACAATGTATCTCCTATCCATCCCTCAATGAGGGGGCGTGACTTCATCCATATCTCAATTAGGGGGCGTGGCTTCATCTATCCCTCAATGAGGGGGCGTGGTTTCATACCGTCTCTCTTTGAGATGTAACATGCAGATCTGCAGCAATAAATTATTCATTTGCCTATTCAAAGTGTTTCTATTGTTATAACTGTTACAATGTATCTCCTATCCATCCCTCAATGAGGGGCGTGGCTTTATCTATCTCTCAATGAGAGGGCGTGGCTTTGTCCATCCTTCAATGAGGGGGCGTGGCCTAATTTGACAGCCATGAATCTGATACTCGGATCTGTGTCTAGACTCCACCTGGAACTGATACCCTGATCTGTGTCTAGACTCCACCTGGAACTGATACCCTGATCTGTGTCTAGACTCCACCTGGAACTGATACTCTGATCTGTGTCTAGACTCCACCTGGAACTGATACCCTGATCTGTGTCTAGACTCCACCTGGAACTGATACCCTGATCTGTGTCTAGACTCCACCTGGAACTGATACCCTGATCTGTGTCTAGACTCCACCTGGAATTGATACCCTGATCTGTGTCTAGACTCCACCTGGATCTGATACCCTGATCTGTGTCTAGACTCCACCTGGAATTTATACCCTGATCTGTGTCTAGACTCCACCTGGAACTGATACCCTGATCTGTGTCTAGACTCCACCTGGAACTGATACCCTGATCTGTGTCTAGACTCCACCTGGAACTGATACCCTGATCTGTGTCTAGACTCCACCTGGAACTGATACCCTGATCTGTGTCTAGACTCCACCTGGAACTGATACCCTGATCTGTGTCTAGACTCCACCTGGAACTGATACCCTGATCTGTGTCTAGACTCCACCTGGAACTGATACCCTGATCTGTGTCCAGACTCCACCTGGAACTGATACCCTGATCTGTGTCTAGACGACTCCACCTGGAACTGATACCCTGATCTGTGTCTAGACTCCACCTGGAACTGATACCCTGATCTGTGTCCAGACTCCACCTGGAACTGATACCCTGATCTGTGTCTAGACGACTCCACCTGGAACTGATACCCTGATCTGTGTCTAGACGACTCCACCTTCACTCATAGGAAGGGGAAGATGCTCTGCAGCAGTATATACAGCAGATAGGATGGTGTAACAGTATAAGTATCACTGATAGGAAGGGGAAGATACTCTGCAGCAGTATATACAGCAGATAGGATGGTGTAACAGTATAGGTATCACTGAAAGGAAGGGGAAGCAGCACCGATACATAAAATGACCTTGTAGCGCTCATCAGAGGAGACTCTGTGGGCGGGGTCAGCAGATAGTGTGGGCGGGGTCAGCAGACAGTGGGGGCGGGGCAAAGCCTGAGCGCAGGTCACCGGAGGGGGCGGTGCCGTGCTGCGCTCATCAGAGACGACATGGGCTCTGTGGGCGTGGTCAGCAGACAGTGGAGGCGGGGCTAAGCCTGAGCGCAGCTCGGGGAGGGGGCTACGCTCATCAGAGGAGACTCAGGCTCTGTGGGCGGGGTCAGCAGACAGTGGGGGCGGGGCAAAGCCTGAGCGCAGCTCGGGGGAAGGGGCGGTGCCGTGTTGCGTTCATCAGAGGGGACACGGGCTTTGTGGGCGGGGTCAGCAGACAGTGGGGGCGGGGCCAAGCCTGAGCTCAGCTCGGGGAGGGGGCGGTGCCTAGCTGTCTCCCGGTGACAGTCAGCTGACTGGCAGACCAGGAAGTGGGCGTGTCTGTGGTCAGCTGATCTTCGTATAAGAAGAAGGCCGCGGTCGCCCGGTGTCATTGTGCTGCTTTCCCGTGATTTCTCGTGTCTCTGCCGGTGCAGCTTCCTGATCACTCCGATCCCGCCATGGCGCTTAGCGATGCCGACGTCCAGAAACAGGTGATGGTGGGGGAAGGGAAGCCATTGAAAATGAGGAATGCTGGGAATAGGGCGAGAGGGCTCGTGTATGATTGGACGAGGATAACGATGACTATCATTTAACTCAAAACGATTAACATAGTTTTTATTAGAACTAAATCCGTTTGGAAAATCTAGTGTGTGTGTGTGTGTGTATGATATATGTATTTCTGCCTTTCTGGGGTGCAGATAGGTGGGGGTGGGATGGTATCTTCAGGTCCTGTGGAGTTCCCCCTTAAAGTCTGATCATTCAGGTAACCAGTCTTTTGTCAGATTTTTGTTGGGATGGCTGGATCTATTACAGGAGCAGGTGGGTAGGGGGACCTCCCATGATGCATTCTGGGGTGCAGATAGGGGTGTGTGTTTGGTATCTTTAGTCCTTGCGACTTTCCCCTTTAAGATCTGATCGTTCAGGTGATCAGCCTTATGTCAGATTTCTGTTGTGATGATGGATGGGGCTTACAGGAGCAGGTAAGTGTTTGTGGGTGGGTAGGGGGCCCTTCCATAATGCATTCTGGGTTGCAGATTGGGGTGTGTTTGGTATCTTCAGCCAGTTCCCTTTTTAAGATCTAATCGTTCAGGTGATCAGTCTTTTGCCAGGTTTCTGTTGTGATGATGGAGGGTCTGTTACAGGAGCAGGTGAGTGTTTGTGAGTGGGTAGGGGGACCTTCCATGATGCATTCTGGGGTGCAGATAGGTGTGTGTGTGCAGGTGGCATCTTCAGTCCTTTCGAGGTCTGCGATCGTTCGGTTGATCAGCCTGATTTTGTTGGCTGTTACAGCAGCAGGTGGGGGTGCAGGGCCACCATCTGGTATTTTTTTGGGCCCCACACAGCAACAATCTGCTCCCTTGTAACCTATATGTGATGGTCCAGGCCCTAACGGGGAGGGCAGACCCTCATTTGTCATCAGTGCCAGCAGCCTGTAGGGTCTTGAGTCAGGGTCTCGGCCTGGGGCCCCCTCCCCTGGCTGGGCCCTATACCGGAATCTTAGCTGTTCTGCCCTGAGGGTTACGAAGAGTTATCTGCTATGATCCATTATGGAGTGCAGATCGGTTGGGGGAGATGGGTGAGGGCTATATTTGAGCCTTGCCGGGTTCCCCTTTAAGGTCTGATCGTTTAGTGGATCAGTCCTCTGCCTGATTTTGTTGTGACAGGTGAGAAAAGGCCGTTACAAGTGCAGAGCTGCTATCTGGAATTTTGGGCCCCATACAGCAACAGTCGAGGGAGGGGGGGCGCCTCCTTGTTACCTGTATGTGATGGCCGGGTCTGAACTGGGCCATAGAAGTTTCTTGTAAACTAACTGCCACCCTGAAGCTGCGAGCAAAACCTGAGCTGTCCGAATCCCACTCCTTGGGGCATCCAGAATTGGGATGCCCCAACTGCCTGAAACCCCCCCCCCCCCCCCCCCCCCAGGTTGCCCATAAACTCGCCTTTATTTCCGATTCAATGGTGCATGCGCAAGCAGCGGCTGCATCACCGCTATCCCTCTAGCAGGGCGTGTGGGTTTTGGTCCACTTTAAGTGGGAGAAAGCTTTGAGAGGCCCCATTCTTTCTTTGTCTTTTTTTTTTTTCTTTTTTGGTCCTTGTGTTGTCTCCTTTCCCCATTACATTAATAGTAACTCTCCACGGCTCGTGTCCCTGTTGGGGGGGGGGGGGGGGGGGTTAAAACGCAGGGTGCGTCTGGCCTAGTCGTTACTCACCGCCGCCCTCCTTTTCGCCACACACGGCCTCTTTGTCAGGAGGAAGCCGGGTCATCTGATCTGAGGTTGAGACTTTCTGGAGGTCACATGACCGAAGATTCGGGAACTAAAATTCCTTACTAATGGCAGAGAATGTATCCTCCCCTTCACTAATGCTGTTTTATCTTTGCAGCACTACATGTCCCAGCTGACCCCGGGGCTGGCAGGTTGCTGAGATGTTTTCCCTCCTGTTGACTGTAAACAGTGGTGTGGGGTCGCTCCGGATGGAGATGGTCCCGGGCGGCGCTCAGACTGACATCTTGTTTTGGGATCAACACGGCCCATCCCTCCCGTACACAACGCCGCTCTGTGACCGGCCCGGCTTGGAAAACTTAAAGTAGACCAAAAGCCTTCAGGTTAAATCCTTCCATTAGGGAGCATCCTAATGTGAGTGTCTACATAGTAACATAGTATGTGCAGCTGAATAAAGACTTTAGTCCATCCAGTTCAGCCTGTTTATCTCCTTCCAGTGGTCTAGTAGCCATAGCTGGTAATGTTATTACATGCCAGGAGGGCATCCTGGCCACTATAGATCTCCTTCCAGTGGTCTAGTAGCCATAGCTGGTAATGTTATTACATGCCAGGAGGGCATCCCGGCCACTATAGATCTCCTTCCAGTGGTCTAGTAGCCATAGCTGGTAATCTTATTACATGCCAGGAGGGCATCCCGGCCACTATAGATCTCCTTCCAGTGGTCTAGTAGCCATAGCTGGTAATGTTATTACATGCCAGGAGGGCATCCTGGCCACTATAGATCTCCTTCCAGTGGTCTAGTAGCCATAGCTGGTAATGTTATTACATGCCAGGAGGGCATCCCGGCCACTATAGATCTCCTTCCAGTGGTCTAGTAGCCATAGCTGGTAATGTTATTACATGCAAGGAGGGCATCCCGGCCACTATAGATCTCCTTCCAGTGGTCTAGTAGCCATAGCTGGTAATGTTATTACATGCAAGGAGGGCATCCCGGACACTATAGATCTCCTTCCAGTGGTCTAGTAGCCATAGCTGGTAATGTTATTACATGCAAGGAGGGCATCCCGGCCACTATAGATCTCCTTCCAGTGGTCTAGTAGCCATAGCTGGTGATGTTATTACACGCAAGGAGGGCATCCCGGCCACTTTTGAACGTTTTTACTGTCTCCATCATTACTACCTCCTCTGGCAGCGAGTTCCATAGTGTCACTGCTCTTACAGAGAAGAATCTCCTCCTATGTTGGTGGAGAAAGCGCCTTTCCTCTAACCTTAGTGGATGCCCTCGGGTTACTCTCTGGGGTATAAGTAGATAGTGGGACAGATCTTTGTATTGACCCCGAATATATTTATACAAAGTTATTAGATCCCCAGGTTTATTTAGTTTAGAAAAAGACGCTGTGAACTGTGACAATCTTTCAGGGTCCTCCAGTCCTCGCACTCTTTTTATTAACTTGGTTGCCTTTCTTTTGAACGCGCTCCAGTTCTGACATGTCCTTCTTATGCTATGGCACCCAGAACTGTACACAGTGCTCCATATGGGGTCTGACCAGTGACTTGTACAGGGGTCACATGATGATCTGGTCATGAGCACCTAGGCCCCTCTTGATGCCCCCCATGATCCTAATTTGGGTGTCTGCATGCGGGGGCCGCAGTGGCTGGAAGGAATGAGGCTGCTGTGGGATCATGGTGGGTTTATGAGGGTAACTGGGGGTTTCAAACTGCAGGGGCATCCCAAATCTGACTGCCCCCAAAGAAGTTTTGGAGTGTTGGTCCACTTTCACGAATGAGGAGCCGCATCACCGCTCTCTGTGTGGCACACGCATACCCAGACTGGATGCGGCTTGTCCGTCAGGTCAGGGGGCATCTTTGCTTTACCCTCACACACAGTGGGCTCTGTACTTGGCTACTTAAAGCAGACCTACAGCCAGTTACCAGAATCCGCCTAGGAAGATGCATATTCCTAATCTGGACACTTGGGATGCCCTTCTGCTGAATACTCCCATAATAAAGGCATACTTGCCTTTTCCTTGTGGATCTCTCTGCGACTAGGGGCACAAGAGCAGTGGCCATGCAGTCAGAGGATCCTCCGGTGGCCCCTAGGCATTTACCCAGGGCTACCATCAGGTGAAGGGAGGGCCCCAGAGGAAACTATGCTTGGAGGAATCAAGGTGCTCCAGTCGACACGACCGCCATGCCTTCACCAATGAGGGGTGAGCAGCTGGTCTCTGGTATCCTCTGTTGGTTGGAGCTCCAAGAGGAGAGGGTTAGTAATGCCTCCTGGCTGGCTCTGGAGTCTAAAAGACTCGGCTTCCCTGGGCTGATGCACCTGCCTGGGTCGGGCATCTCTGATTGGCCGGTGGCGGGGCCCTGCACTCCATTGGGAATAGATTGCTAGGTGATGCTCCCAAGGTGCATGCAAGGTAAGAATACCTGCGATCCACAGGAGGGGGTCTGTCGCAAAGGTAATGCTCCTGTAAAGCAGATCAAAACCCAGGTAAGGGTTTCAACGTAGGGGGGCATGCTTTCCCTTTTATAGACCCGGGGAGCTGCAGGTGGTCTTTAAGGTAATGTAAAGAATCTGAATGTATAACTCCGTTATTTCCTTAATGGACTAAATATAACCCCTCCATTCTCCTCCTTTGTTTAACCAGGTACTTACCTTGGGTGAGTGGCAGTGCCCTATTGTCAAGCTGACTGCTGCTAACCCTATGGCATTTGGGCATTGTAGACCCCTCTTGAGTCTCCTCAAACTCTGGGCCTTATCCAAAGACTACGGTTGCTGGGATCACAGTGGAACATTGGCTCTGTAAATGTGCAGGGACAGAATACGTCTCCAGAGTGCAGAGGGATGCCCAGACCAACCCCCCCCCCCCCCCCCCCCGGGGCATCCTTGTTCAGCAAAGATGGTGTATATAGAGAACTTTTTCCCAGTCATCCTTCAGCTTGACCACGTGGAGATATCATGCTCCACCCCCTGGGAGGATACACAAAACAGGAACAGAGGTTAAAAGGCCCACCCCTTCCTCCCCACCTCAGTTCTTTGTGTTTCCTCCCTTATTTTTTTGTTGCACTCTATACTCCATGTGGTGCCCCTGAGGAAGAGGTGAGCGCTATTAGAGGGCTCCTCTTCCCTTTACTCTGTGTGGGAGATGGGCACTGAGCTGTCCTGGAGGTTACAGAGGGAAGGTGGCCATAGGGCAGGTCTATGGTGGGGTATCAGGCCCACTCTCCAGGCTGTGTCCTCTGCACCCTGCTATGGTGGGTGGGGGGGGTGACCTCTCCTGTTTCCTAAATACCTCCTGGCATTTCTTTTGTATGTTTTGGTAACGACAAGCGCTTGGCCGTCACTTGTTTTGTCCTGGGTTCACCTTTTTACATTTACCTTTTTTGTATGGCGTATTTGCTGCCTCTAGATTGGCATTAAAGCGGAACAAAACCCAGCCAGGTCCTGGAATTGACAAAACCAAACCCCGCCCCCCTGAGCTTCCCCTAAACATTCGCCTTTCACTGCTCAAACGGCGCATAAGTGGGCTCTCATCCAATGTCGTGACTATGGCATTCGGCAAACTGCTCTCAGGATTTTGGCTATCCTGGGTTTTGGTCCTTCCACCGCTGTGTGAAACTTCCCATATCGCCGCAGCCAACTCGCCTCTTCGGTCCTACAGCACACGCGGGACCGTTCGTCCAATCGGCGTGCTCCGAGCGCGTTGGCGACTGCTTCCCTTTGACAGGGAGCGTGCCCGCGCCGACCATTCACAAATGCCTGGCTCTGCGAGAGGGATAGCGGAGATGCGGCTCAGGTTTGCGTCGTTGGACAGGGAACAAAGGTAAGTGTATGGGGCGACCGGGAGGGTTTTACACAGCATTCTCCCCTTTAAAGTGGACCAAAACCCACACCGATCTATAAGATTCCCAGACCGATCAATGACCCCCCCCCCCCCGGGGCATCCAAAATCAGGATGCCCCGGGGGAGTTCATTGATCGGGCTGAGAATCTTAGATTCCTGAGCTGATCGGTGTGGGTTTTGGTCCACTTTATTAAAGGGGGAGCATGCTGCCGAATCATCTGCGACATGCGTTCATTCCTGCCCCAGCCATTCAGAGTGTGAGTGCGCACGCTCCCTATTCTAGTCAATGAGGGCAGCTTGCCGAATGACCTGGTCACTGCAGACCACTCTCATTGGATGATGGTGTCAGGCTTCCGGGTATGAACCCTGATTGCGGAGACTGGCTTACCTCTCAACTGGGAAGCCTGGAATCGAAGGACCAACCTGGCTTTCACTAGAGGCCCTGAAGGTGGTGGGTAGACTGGGCTGCAGGAAGGCCCCAGGTCGGGCCACCTAGGTGTGGGTATTGCCAAATCCGGGGTAGAAGACAGACCAGAGCTGGACTGGAGACGTAGAACAACCCGAGGTCATCAGAATCAAGCCGGGTCAGAAACATAGAAGGTTGACGGCAGAAGGAGACCATCTAGTCGGCCCTTATGCATATATTGTATGTTCTCTTTATCTTATGTATATATTGTATGTTCTCTTTATCTTATGTGTATACTGTATGTTCTCTGTATCTTATGTGTATGCTGTATGTTCTCTGTATCTTATGTGTATATACTGTATGTTCTCTGTATCTTATGTGTATACTGTATGTTCTCTGTATCTTATGTGTATACTGTATGTTCTCTGTATCTTATGTATATACTGTATGTTCTCTGTATCTTATGTGTATACTGTATGTTCTCTGCATCTTATGTATATACTGTATGTTCTCTGCATCTTATGTGTATATACTGTATGTTCTCTGTATCTTATGTGTATATACTGTATGTTCTCTGTATCTTATGTGTATATACTGTATGTTCTCTGTATCTTATGTGTATATACTGTATGTTCTCTGTATCTTATGTGTATATACTGTATGTTCTCTGTATCTTATGTGTATATACTGTATGTTCTCTGTATCTTATGTGTATATACTGTATGTTCTCTGTATCTTATGTGTATATACTGTATGTTCTCTGTATCTTAGGATAGATGTGTGCTTATCCCAGGCATGTACTCGTTCAGTGACTGTTGGTTTTTCAACCACCTCTGCTGGAAGTTTGTTCCCAGCATCTACTACTCTTTCTGTAACATATTTTTTTTTTTTAACATTGCTCCTGATCTTCCCTCCGACCAGCTTCATGTTGGGCCCCTTGTTCTATCATTAAGTTTTTCTTCTTAAAAACACTTCAAGCGGACCTTCACCATGATTTATTGAAAAGCCCAAACCCTTATAAAACGATTCCCCAGCATCTAAAATTAATATTTAAGTTTTTAGTCACTTATTATTTCCCCCACTGGGCTGCAACTCTGTTCAGGACTTTAGGATACGGGCGCCGCCATCTTGACTCAAGAAGCATCACCTGCTGAGGAGAGGAGAGCAGGATAAAGTACGGGGGTGCAGGTTATAGCTGTGCTTTGTACAGACAGAGCAGAGCTGGGGTCAGATAAAGGTCAGCAGTCCCAGAATGCAGAGCAGCGCAGTCAAAGGGCACTCCCTGTTTTCAGGCTGTCTGATGCTCCATTAGCCGGCATATTGGATGTTTAAAGGCTCATAACATGCAGTAGATGCAGGTAGGATGATTTTTAATGTGAGCAATCTGTATGTACAGGGTGTGGGAAACATATAAGCTAGGCTCTTATTCAGGGTGAAGGTCCGGATTAATGTGAGCAATCTCTATGTACAGGGGGGGAAACACATAAAATAGGCTCTTATTCAGGGTGAACGTCCGCTTTAAGGGACGGCACAAGCCCCTGGTTCAAGGTTGTGTGTGGGAGCGTGGGTTAGGCCAGAGATGGGGGGGGGGGGGGGGGGCGGCATAGTTTACATGGTTACAAGTTTTGCAGAGATCCTCGGAGGGATTTCACACAGTGGGGCATCCTGATTTTGGACACCCCAGGGGAAGTCCATCAGCCATCCCTGACTTTCTTTGAAGCCCCAGGGCAGCTTGCCCCACTTTAATGTGGACCAAAACCCAGGATTTTGACTATCCTGGGTTTCGGTCCTCCCCGATCAGTGACTCCCCGCTGTGTAAAACCCCCCAGATCGCCGAGCGTAACTCTCCTCTTCCCGGTCCTACGGCACATGTGCGGCTGCTCGTCCAATCGGTGCCCTCGGATCCGCTGACGTCAGGTTATCGAAGGCCAGCGGCTCTGAGCGTGCTGGCGGCCGCATCACCTGCTTCCCTCTAGGTGTGTGCCTGCGCCACTGCATCGGGATTCAAGTTAAAGCGGACCAACAGTCAAATGACTTAAACCAGACCAACACAACAAACAGCGCTCATATGCCCCCTCCTCAGGGCAATTTAGTTTGCTGCACATAAACATTCATTGACCTTTTAATAACTCCTGCTGGGGTCAATTTTAAAAACAAGATGGTGGCTCGTGGACTTGCAGGCCACCTGCAAACAGGAAGTGCTGCTGGGTTTGTCAGTTGGGAGAGGAAGCTCCAATATGGCTGCTACCTTTCATTTCCAACTGTGCCAGGTTGTTGGTCTGGTTTAAGCGTATAGGGTGATCTGGGGGGTTTCACACAGCGGGGCATCCTGATTTTGGATTCCCGGTGGGAGGGAATTGATCGGCCCAGGAATCTTAGACGCCCTGGCCGATCACGCTGTGTTTTGGTCCACTTTAAGGAACTCTTTCAGTTGTACCCCCTCCTCTCCTGGATCTTCTCCAGCATCGCCCCAATAAACACCTCCTTCCCAGAAGTGGTAGCTGGCAATAGTGGGTGTAATAAGACTGAAGATTAAAGTAAAACAAGTTCACTTTTATTTCATGCGGGTCACATAGGCTGTAGCGCAGTATAAATGGTGTCCTTTTGTCATCTTGGCAACGTCCCTGTGGGCTGAGACCATGTTTCCCGCTTGTATGAGGAACGGTGAGCTGGTCTCCATGGCAACTGAGGGAAACGGCCCATGAATGTGTGAGGGTGGTGAACAGAGGCCAATGGGGAGCCGGGGCTGGCGAGATGGAGGGGAGCCGAGCCGGCGAAGGAGAGCGGCTGTGAGAACAAGCATGGCGCCTGTGAGCTGCTGCTGTGTACTGTAAAATGTTGTGACAGGAAATCTTGTGAGGGAAGCATTTAAATGTGCCAAGAATCCAGCACCATTGAGGATTCTGGCTCTGGTCATCTTGACAAGGCTGCACAGGGGGGCATCCCGCACTCGGCCCATTCATGAGCGGGTGGACAGAGCGCGGGATGCTTCTTTGTAGCCTTATCAAGATGGCCGGAATCGCATGAGATTCCGCTCTATGCGCTGTGTGAGCGTCCACCACATAGATTGCAGGTGAGGTAACTGTCAGCTACTTGGGCGGGGGGGGGGGTGGTGTAACATGTACCTGGATTCTGCTTTTTAAGCAGAACAAAACCCACCAACTGCTGGCTTTCACCCCGTCATCCTGAATCGTGATGCCTCACTTTGACCCCCCCTCCCCCGCCAAAGGGCACTGGTAACAACGCACCTTTCCCCGGTACCGTGGCGCATGCACGGGCTCTTGTCCAATCAAATCACTGATTACAATGGGGAACGTGCACTTTGCATCCCTGCATGGTGGCTTATTTGGCCATGAATATAAATGGGAATGAGCTTGTTCTGGTGATTGGCAGCTACGTCCCCTGCACCCATCTATGGCTGTACAGCCCATTGGTTATGGTGGCCATGGCCACACAGGGACTGGACAGATGCAGAGGAGGGCCGTGCATCCACTGTGGGATCACGCGTCCAGTGTAAGCAAAAGCAACTGGAAAACTGGGAAGGTTTTAATCATGGGTGCCCATGGGGGGGGGGGGGGGGGGCTTAGAGGCTAGGTGTAAAGGGTTTTAATCTGCTTTAAAGCCATGGGAACCGGGTGTGCGGCTGCCCCATTCCTATGCCGATGCTCAGTTCTAACCAGCATTAGTAGAGCTGATTGGATGAGAGCCCGCCCATGCCCCATAGGGATGGCGGAAAGGTGAGCTTGGTGGATGATCTGGGGGGCTTTGCCCCCCCCCCCAACGCCCAAAAAGGGGATTAAATGTCATAATCAAAACCCAGACACAACACAGGTCAGTTGGTGAAACTGCCAGGACAGGTAAGTCGGCATGTTTGTCCTCCCGCCCAACTCTGCATCACCCCATAAAGGCAAAGCGGGCTTTATACCTCTGCATGTGGCCCCTGAGCTACAGGTTGGGGGGGACCCCTGATCTAGTGATGGTGGTATTGGCAATGGGGTCTGCCTGTATAAGGCGTGTGTAGCTGCCTCAATTGCCCGGTTCGCCCCCTGTCTATGGGTGTTTCTATATATATATATATATATATCTATCCATCCTATCTCTCGACACACACACATATACATATACATACATATATATGTATATGTATATGTATATGTGTGTGTGTCGAGAGATAGGATGGATATATATATATCCATCCTATCTCTATCCATCCTATCTATCTTATTTATTATATAGGCGTCACTATATATTACGGCCTTTGCTTTATGTCTGTTGTGGTAGAAGAACTGTAGCAGAAAACTCAATCTATCCCCCACATAATAATTAATGCAAATTTACGTGAGGCTTGTCAGTGATCACCAACTATTAAATATTAAAAACATAGATTTTTTTTAAATAATGTTAAAATATCTCATACTATAATATTTTGGCCTTGATTCACTAAGGGTTGAGAAACTCTCATGGTAGTTTTACCAAATGAATGAGAAAAAAACCTGAGCGTTTCACTGTTGGTCAATCACCAGATAGGTAGACAATGAAGATCAATGGAACTTTTTTTTTTTTTACCTGTAGTAAAAAGTGCCATTGCCTTTTTCATTGTCTTTTTATCTGGTGATTCAGCAACAGTGACATTCTCTGGCTTTTTTTCTCATGAATAGAATTTTTCACTACCATGAGTTTTTTTTCAACTCTCTGTGAATCGAGGCCTTTGTGTAAATGAATTACTCATCCACGTGGAGGCTGATTCACTTCTAGCGCCAGGCATTGCCATGTGAGCATCTACTAGCAGTCGCTCTAAGTGCCGCTATACAGACGCTGTAAGTGGGTATCGGGCGCTGTAGTAACCTGGCCGCCATTGATGAATGTGTTGGGTGCTCTAACACCAGTACAGCGCTGCAGCAAGCGAGAGGTAGTGCCGTCACTCGGTGCTCCACACCATATTTAACAAAACAAAAGCAGCCGGGAGACGTCACACAATGATTAGAGCAAAAAATAAATACATTTAATTGTCAAATATGCTGTTTATACACAACTAATGAAACCCCCATTGAAATATATGGGAGAGCGACACTGAGCGAAATATACTACATGGCGCTCCTGAGCCTAGAGTGCCGGCGCTATACACTGACCTGCCTGTAATAATACATGTGACGCTACATGACGCTGTTAGAGACGATATACACTGACCTGCCTGTAATAATACATGTGACGCTACATGGCGCTGTTAGAGGCGCTATACACTGACCTGCCTGTAATAATACATGTGACGCTACATGGCGCTGTTAGAGACGATATACACTGACCTGCCTGTAATAATACATGTGACGCTACATGGCGCTGTTAGAGGCGCTATACACTGAGCTGCCTGTAATAATACATGTGACGCTACATGGCGCTGTTAGAGGCGCTATACACTGACCTGCCTGTAATAATACATGTGACGCTACATGGCGCTGTTAGAGGCGCTATACACTGACCTGCCTGTAATAATACATGTGACACTACATGACGCTGTTAGAGGTGCTATACACTGAGCTGCCTGTAATAATACATGTGACGCTACATGGCGCTGTTAGAGGCGCTATACACTGACCTGCCTGTAATAATACATGTGACGCTACATGACGCTGTTAGAGGCGCTATACACTGACCTGCCTGTAATAATACATGTGACACTACATGACGCTGTTAGAGGCGCTATACACTGACCTGCCTGTAATAATACATGTGACACTACATGGCGCTGTTAGAGGCGCTATACACTGACCTGCCTGTAATAATACATGTGACGCTACATGGCGCTGTTAGAGGTGCTATACACTGACCTGCCTGTAATAATACATGTGACGCTACATGGCGCTGTTAGAGGCGCTATACACTGAGCTGCTGGTAATAATACATGTGACACTACATGACGCTGTTAGAGGCGCTATACACTGACCTGCCTGTAATAATACATGTGACGCTACATGGCGCTGTTAGAGGCGCTATACACGGACCTGCCTGTAATAATACATGTGACGCTACATGGCGCTGTTAGAGGCGCTATACACTGACCTGCCTGTAATAATACATGTGACGCTACATGGCGCTGTTAGAGGCGCTATACACGGACCTGCCTGTAATAATACATGTGACGCTACATGGCGCTGTTAGAGGCGCTATACACTGACCTGCCTGTAATAATACATGTGACGCTACATGGCGCTGTTAGAGGCGCTATACACGGACCTGCCTGTAATAATACATGTGACGCTACATGGCGCTGTTAGAGGCGCTATACACTGACCTGCCTGTAATAATACATGTGACGCTACATGGCGCTGTTAGAGGCGCTATACACTGACCTGCCTGTAATAATACATGTGACGCTACATGGCGCTGTTAGAGGCGCTATACACTGAGCCTCCTGTAATAATACATGTGACACTACATGGCGGTCGCTCTAAGTGCCGCTATTCAGACGCTCACATGGCGATACCTGGCGCTAGTAATCGGCCTCCATGTTTTTTTTTTTTGTTTTTTTTTTGAATAGTTGGTGATCACTGACAAGTCTCATGTAAATCTGTATTAATCATTGTGATGGAGTTTTCTGTTGGTTTATAACAGATGTATATTGAGTCCAGGTTCCGGAACCCCTATTACAATCAGCAATTATAGAATCTTTATTGTCCTAAACTTGGGCAGACGGCAGTTTTCTCTTGTGGCAGAAGTCAGGTGGATATGACGTGTGAAATTCCTGGATGCGGTGTCACAAATGGCGCCTCCTCTCCCATTATTTGACCCCAGCAGCGTTTCTTTAAAACGGAACAAAACTTTTATTCTAAGTATGTCACACACCCCACTTCATACATTAATAATTACACTAGGGGTTAACGCACCGCTAGGTGGCAGCATTGCAGAGAACTTCTCCAAAAAACTTCAACAGGCCCCTCCCGGTCTATACACACCTGGTACCTCCCAAGAACCTCCCAGTGTTGTTCTCTGCAAGGTGGCGACAAGACAGAAGAAAGAAGTCTCCTGCTTGCAGGTAGCCGGGGTATCCCCCCGGCCCCCCCCGGCCCCCCCCCCCCCCCCCCCCCCGTGGTCTATTTCTGCCCGGCTTTTGTTTGAAAGTATTCTATTTAATGGCAGCCTCCCAGCTTCGGCTGTAGGCCGGGCAAAAAGGTAGCCGGCACCCTTGGTGCCTAGGAGATTAGCTCCTCCGCTCGACCCTTCATTGCGGGGCATAGCGGGATTCCCGGAGTGGTGATCCGGATGTGGGATGCCCCATTTTATAGGAGGTTAGTGGTCAGGTTGTGCCTAGCCCTGGGATATTGTGTCACTTTCCGGGGTGTGGGGCACGCTTGGGACGGTGACATGCTGTGCAGCAGTCTGAATGGCTTTAAACGGTGACATGCTGTGTGAGTGTGCTGCTGCGCTCTACATTGAGTCCCTTTTGTGATTTTACATTGACTAACTTCACTAAGTTTTGCCTGCCTTTTTCCCCCTGTCTGTGTGTCTTCTCCCCTCAGGAGCCGGGGGGGGCGGGGCCTCGCGGCACACTGCGCCTCGGTCCCGCCGGTGGCTGAGCGCCGTACCCGGGGGGGGGGGGACCGGTTATCAGTGTGTGGGTCTGTGTATTGCGCACTGGGAGCCGGCGGGTGGCTCCGCCGGTCCCGTCATTGAGGTCTGCTCGCGGTCCCCGCCGGCAGACGCTGACGCTGCCTGGGGGCGGGGTCGCGCGGGCTGCGCACGGATTGGATGTCCCGGAGGGGCGGGGCCTTCTCGGCTCCTGGAGCTTGTCTCTTCCTCCCTCACTGCGCTGTGTGCGGGCCGCCATCTTCTGCAGGCTGCGCGGTTTTCCTCTCAAGGTAGGCGTTTTTTGGTTTTTCTTGCGATGATCCTTTCCTCCTCCTTCTCCTTCCTCCTCGCTCCGGCGCATCTTTATGGTGCCTGGTTGGTATTAACCATTTCCTGTGCCTCTGGTTAATGAGGGGGGGGTGGTGGTGTGAGGGGGGTTTTGTATGTTATGTGGATTTTTGGTTATGGTGCTGGATTGACGCCTGTCCCTCTCCCTTTGTGTTTTTCAGATCCTGGGATCCCGTCTGGCAGGGCTCTCCCGGTCATATATACCCCGTGTGACGTTGTCCTGGGCGGGGATTCGCAGTCTGATGTATGTGCCCGCTTGACCAGCCTTGAGAAGCGGTTTTCTGTTATAGCCGCTCAGAAGGTTTCAGCTAAGCGGAAGCATCTGTCTCCGCCCCCGCCGGATTCAGATGAGGAAGTGGTGGGAGATCTGGATTGGTCGGATCGTCCCTGTGAAGAAGGTGAGCTCATTGAGGAAGAAGATTCTGATGTTCAGCAGTTGCTGGGTTCTGAGGGGGATCAGGCTGATGGCCTCCCTCTCGATTCCTCTACCATTCTGAGCCAGATGTTTGAGGTTTTGGATTTGGAGCCTCCGGTGGTTGCTCCTAGGCCCAAGGGTCAGCTTTTTGGGGTGTCCAAGCAGCGTCTGGAGTTTCCCAGCCAACAGCATTTTGAAGAAATTGTTTTCAAGCAATGGGAGCAACCTACTCGTCTTGTTGGGGTGCCGTCTAGCTGGGATAGGAAATATCCCTTTCCGGCGGAATTGTTGAAGCGTTGGTCTGTTCCCCCTGAGGTAGATACTCCGGTCCTGGGACTGTCCAACACGGCGGTTGTGCATTCCCCTGACACGACTTCGCTCAGGGACGGCGAGGATCGCCGGGTTGATCAGCTTGCCCGTCATGGTTTTGTATGTGCGGGTTCCGTGTTAAGGCCTGTTTGTGCCTCGGCTCTTTTGACTTTTGCTGTCAGGTCTATTGTCAGGGACTTGGGGGTGGATCTCGAGCCCACCAGTGATGAGTCCCTTGGGCTTAAGCGCTGCGATGCTTTTTTGTCTTTTATCCTGGCTGCTCAAGAGGATGCCATGTTGATGTGTGGCAGGGCTACTGCCTTGCTGGTGGCTATCCGGCGCTGTGTGTGGTTGAGACAGTGGACGGCCGATTTTAATTCTAAGAGATCGCTCACGGCTCTGCCCTTTTGGGTTTGAGGCTTTTTGGTGAGAGGCTGGATTCTGTTGCCAAGGGAGGTAAATTACCTCAGCGCAAGAAATTTCGCCGTTCCTTTCGGGGGGATGGTCTCGTTCAATCCGTCCTTTCGGGGAGTCGGCGCCGGTAGAGGTGCGGGCTCCTCGGCCCCCAGGGGCGCCAGTTGGAATAGGGGCAGAGGCCGTGGCCGCCCCACTCGCGTCTGGGGTGCCAAGCCCAAGCTGGCTGCCAAGCCCACCCAGCAATGAGGGGGCGCCCTCACCCGTTCGGGTGGGGGGACGGTTGCAACTTTTCTCCCGGGTGTGGGACCAGGAGGTCCCGGACAGATGGATCCGGGAGGTGGTTTCGGAGTTGGAGTTCGAGTCCCGTCCTCCTCCAAGGTTCTTCAGGTCTCGGGTGTCTTTGGATCCTTTGGCCGCGCAGGGGCTCCTGGCGGCAGTAAGGAATCTTCTGGATTTGGCCGTCATTTGCCCGGTTCCTCCTTCGGAGGTGGGGCGCGGGTTTTACTCCAATCTCTTCACGGTCCCCAAAAAGGACGGGTCCTTCCGTCCTATTCTGGATTTGAAGTTTCTCAACAGGTTTATTCGTCCTCGGAAGTTCCGCATGGAAACCCTGCGATCGGTTCGCTTCGGCAGGGGGACTTTATGACGTCCATAGACATCAAGGATGCGTACCTGCACGTGCCGATCTTTCCTGCTCATCAGCGGTTCCTCCGTTTCGTGGTGGGGGATCGGCATTTTCAGTTTGTGGCTCTTCCATTCGGCCTCACCTCTGCTCTGAGAGTGTTAACCAAGGTGTTGGCGGGGGTGATGGCCCTGCTCAGAGCTCAGGGGATTCGCATTGTGCCTTACCTGGACGATCTTCTCATCATGGCTCCTTCCTTCAGTCAAGCAGAGGGGGACACCAGCACTGTGGTGTCTATGTTGGAGAGGTTCGGCTGGGTGATCAATTACCTCAAGTCCTCGCTGGTTCCGGCCAGGGTGGTGACCTTTCTGGGGATGTCGTTGGACTCCTGCCAGCAGAGTGTTTCTTCCTCAGGCCAAGGTTCTGATGATTCAGGAATTGGTCCAGCTGCTCCTCTCCCATCCTCATCCGTCCATTCGTCTGGGGATGAGACTGGTGGGGTTGATGGTGGCCTCGTTCGAGGCAGTTCCCTTTGCTCAGTTTCATACGAGGACTCTTCAACTTCATCTTTTGGCGTCTTGGAACCGGTGTCCGGGGTCGTTGGATCGGTCCTTCCGGTTGTCCCCTCGGGTTCGGCAGTCCCTTCTGTGGTGGTTGGTCTCGGACAACCTTCTGAAGGGCAGGTCGTTTCTGACTCCACTTTGGGAAACTGTCACCACGGATGCCAGTTTGTCAGGCTGGGGAGGTTATTGGAAGGATCTTCGGTTTCAGGGGCAGTGGGACCCTCAGGAGGCCCACTTGCCTATCAATGTTCTGGAATTGCGAGCCATCAGGTTGGTTCTGTCTCACTTGACGCATCATTTACAAGGTCTGCCGGTTCAGGTTCGCTCAGACAATCAGACGGCGGTTGCTTACATCAATCACCAAGGAGGGACTCGCAGTCTGGGTGCCCACAGGGAAGTGTCTCTGATTTTGGTCTGGGCGGAGACTCATGTCCCTTGCATCTCGGCAGTTTACATTCCGGGAGTGGAAAACACGGAGGCGGATTTTCCGAGCCGGTGTGCGTCCCTTCGGGGGGAGTGGTCTCTCCATCTCCAGGTGTTTCGGTCACTTTGTCTCCGGTGGGGGACGCCGGAGGTGGATCTGTTTGCCTCTCGTCACAATCACAAGCTTCCGTCCTTTGTGTCCCTGTCCCGGGACCCTCTGGCTCTGGATGCCATGACCCTGAGCTGGAGGGACCTGGGGTTTCTTTATCTGTTTCCTCCGATTCCCATGCTAGGCAGGGTTCTGCGAAAGTTGGTTCTGGAGGGAGTTCCCGCCATTCTCGTGGCTCCAAGGCGGGTGTGGTTCGCGGACATCGTTCGTCTGGCCGTAGATCAGTTCGATCTGCCTCTTCGGCCAGATCTTCTCACTCAGGGTCAACTTTGTTACCCCAGTTTACAAACGCTGGCTTTGACGGCTTGGCTGCTGAAACCTCCATCTTAAAGGAGGAGGGTCTTTCGGATGCGGTCATTCAGACTCTTATTAGTGCCAGGAAGAGATCTTCTTCTTCCATCTATTACAGGTATTGGAGATCTTATATTGATTGGTGTGAGGCTAGGTCTTTGCCCTGCCGGGTCTTTTCTGTGTCTAGGATTTTGGAGTTTCTTCAGTCGGGGCTGGACTCCGGTCTTCAGCTGAGTACCTTGAAGGGGCAGGTTTCTGCTTTGTCAATTTTTTTCCAGAAATCTTTTTGCTAGTCATTCCTTGGTCAAGACTTTTTTCCAGGGGGTTTCGCATGTGCGGCCTCCCAGGAAGCCTTTGCTCCCAGTCTGGGATTTGAATTTGGTTCTTTCTGCTCTTAAGGCTCCTCCTTTTGAGCCTTTGCAGGATGTCGCTTTGTCCGTTCTTACTCAGAAGGTTGCTTTTTTGGTGGCCATCACTTCGGTTCGGCGTGTTTCAGAGCTGGCAGCTTTGTCTATTCAGGCTCCTTATTTTTTAGGATCATCAGGACAAAGTGGTTTTTCGTTACAAGTCAGATTTTCTCCCTAAAGTGGTCTCTGCGTTTCATCTTAACCAGGACATTGTTCTTCCTTCGTGTCCTAAGCCTAAGAATGCCAAGGAGAGTGCCTTGCACTGCCTGGATGTTGTACGTTGTGTCAGGTACTATCTACGTGCTACGTCTTCTTTTCGCAAGACTGATGCCTTTTTCATTGTGCCCTGTGGGCCTAGG
This sequence comes from Gastrophryne carolinensis, assembly GCA_027917425.1. NCBI lineage: Eukaryota > Metazoa > Chordata > Amphibia > Anura > Microhylidae > Gastrophryne > Gastrophryne carolinensis. The sequence continues at coordinate 8,081,048 of CM051238.1, read as the reverse complement.
AAGGGTTTGGCTCCGGCCAAGTCCTCCATTAGCAAATGGATTCGTCAGGCCATTGTTGGTGCTTATTCGGCTAAGGGGAAGGCTCCTCCTTTCCGAGTTACTGCTCATTCTACTCGTGCGGTTGGTGCTTCCTGGGCTTTTCAGCACCAGGCTTCGGTTGAACAAGTGTGTAAGGCTGCAACTTGGTCTTCTGTTCATACTTTTTCTAAGTTCTATAAGGTTGATGTGCGGGCTTCAGCGGATGCTGTTTTTGGCCGCAAGGTTTTGCAGGCTGCAGTGGTCTGAGTTTTTTTCTGCGTTATTGCCTGATTCGGATACCCACCCTTTTCTGGACACTGCTGTTGGATGTCCCTAGTGTAATTTATTAATGTTTGAAGTGGGGTGTGTGACATACTTAGAATAATACCATTTTGTGAATACTCACCTGTAAAATGGGTATTATAAGTATGTCACACACCCCACTTCACCCGCCCTTTTTGGTATCCTGGCTCTCTATTTGGTGAAGTTTGGTTCTTTACGTTGAGGGTTACATTGTTTGGTTCTGGTACCTTGTCTTACTGCTGTTCTAATACTGGGAGGTTCTTGGGAGTTACCAGGTATGTATAGACCGGGAGGGGCCTGTTGAAGTTTTTGGAGAAGTTCTCTGCAATGCTGCCACCTAGCGGTGCGTTAACCCTAGTGTAATTATTAATGTTTGAAGTGGGGTGTGTGACATACTTATAATACCCATTTTACAGGTGAGTATTCACAAAATGGTATTTTTACTTTCCTGGGTTCTGTTCCTTGCCCCGGGGGCATCACCAGTTCCATTTAGACTGAGTGCTCTGGCCCCCATTATTGGATGCAGGAGTACGCCCTAGCCCAGGGATGCTGAGGATGTAGAATCCATTGTTTAGGTCATAGAGGGAGCCACCGGAGAAGGGGGGGGGGGGGGTTCTGTGACCTGGAGAGTTTCACACATCCCAGTGGCCAACCCTGGAGACCCAGGGCTGCAACACCAGGGTTTTGTTCTGCTTGAAAAAGGAATAATGCCCCCCTTGAGTCTAGGGAACTCTTGCAGCGGGGTTTGGTTTTGGTTGGTCTATCTCTTTGAGGTGTCCACACAGCAGAACATTCTAATTTTGAACGCACGATCCAGGAGCCCTCAGCTTATACCTTTTAGCTAGGTGGGCACTTGCCGGGCATAGGAATGGGCATGTCCACAGCTAGAGGTGTGCAGGGATGCAGCCTGCTGCGCTTTCTGCATTCAGATGCTCGAAGTTTGGTGCAGCAAAGGAAATATAAATGAAACGGCCGCTGCTGACCGACTGAGCACATGGCGGAATAGGGCGGGGGGGGGGGGGAGTATACAGGCAATCCTGGGGGATACCCACAACTGCCGGCGGGTCTGGGAACCAAAAAGAGGAGTGAGGGGCGTTCTGGAGGTTTTACGATTTGGGGTGATCCACTCGTGACGCAAGCAGCAGTACAGTGTGGGATTACTTTAAATGTCTTGTAATCTATGCTGGGCTTGGTTCGGCGGTGGGCCTGGTTGGGGGGGGGCTCTGTGTGTTGGAAGCTGGGCCTGGTTTGGGGAGGGCTGTGTGTTGGGAGCTGGGCCTGGTTGGGGGGGCTCTGCGTGTATTGGAAGCTGGGCCTGGTTGGAGGTGGTCCTATGTCTATTGAAAGCTGGGTCTAGTTGGTGGGGGGGGGGGGGGGGGGGTCTGTGTGTATTGGAAGCTGGGCCTGGTTGAGGAGGGGGTCTGTGTGTATTGGAAGCTGGGCCTGGTTGAGGAGGGGGTCTGTGTGTATTGGAAGCTGGGCCTGGTTGAGGAGGGGGTCTGTGTGTATTGGAAGCTGGGCCTGGTTGAGGAGGGGGTCTGTGTGTATTGGAAGCTGGGCCTGGTTGAGGAGGGGGTCTGTGTGTATTGGAAGCTGGGCCTGGTTGGGGGGGGGGGGGAGGGTCTGTGTGTGTTGGAAGCTGGGCCTTGTTGTGTGGGTGGGAGGCTTGGGCCTTGTTGTGTGGGTGGGAGGCTTGGGCCTTGTTGTGTGGGTGGGAGGCTTGGGCCTTGTTGTGTGGGTGGGAGGCTTGGGCCTTGTTGTGTGGGTGGGAGGCTTGGGCCTTGTTGTGTGGGTGGGAGGCTTGGGCCTTGTTGTGTGGGTGGGAGGCTTGGGCCTTGTTGTGTGGGTGGGAGGCTTGGGCCTTGAGTGGGGGAGGGGGGGTCTGTGTATATTGGAAGCTGGGCCTGGTTGGGAGGTGGTCTGTGTATTGGAAGCTGGGCCTGGTTGGGGGGGAGGGTCTGTGTGTGTTGGAAGCTGGGCCTTGTTGTGTGGGTGGGAGGCTTGGGCCTTGAGTGGGGGAGGGGGGGTCTGTGTATATTGGAAGCTGGGCCTGGTTGGGAGGTGGTCTGTGTATTGGAAGCTGGGCCTGGTTGGGGGGGAGGGTCTGTGTGTGTTGGAAGCTGGGCCTTGTTGTGTGGGTGGGAGGCTTGGGCCTTGTTGAGGGGGGGGGGGGGTCTGTGTGTATTGGAGGCTAATCTTTATATTGTCCGCCATGCTGATATCCACGTCTCTCGTTGCAGATCAAGCACATGATGGCTTTCATCGAACAAGAAGCCAATGAGAAGGCGGAAGAAATCGACGCCAAGGTAAGTGCTGGAGACGGTGGTATCACAGCAGGGCCTGCATCAGGAATTGTTGGCAGTACATGTGGGGTCACAGCAGGGCCTGCATCAGGAATTGTTGGCAGTAGATGTGGGGTCATAGCAGGGCCTGCATCAGGAATTGTTGGCAGTACATGTGGGGTCACAGCAGGGCCTGCATCAGGAATTGTTGGCAGTACATGTGGGGTCACAGCAGGGCCTGCATCAGGAATTGTTGGCAGTACATGTGGGGTCACAGCAGGGCCTGCATCAGGAATTGTTGGCAGTACATGTGGGGTCACAGCAGGGCCTGCATCAGGAATTGTTGGCAGTACATGTGGGGTCACAGCAGGGCCTGCATCGGGAATTGTTGGCAGTACATGTGGGGTCACAGCAGGGCCTGCATCAGGAATTGTTGGCAGTACATGTGGGGTCACAGCAGGGCCTGCATCGGGAATTGTTGGCAGTACATGTGGGGTCACAGCAGGGCCTGCATCAGGAATTGTTGGCAGTAGATGTGGGATCACAGCAGGGTCTGCATCGGGAATTGTTGGCAGTACGTGTGGGATCACAGCAGGGCCTGCATCGGGAATTGTTGGCAGTACGTGTGGGATCACAGCAGGGCCTGCATCAGGAATTGTTGGCAGTACATGTGGGGTCACAGCAGGGTCTGCATCAGGAATTGTTGGCAGTAGATGTGGGATCACAGCAGGGTCTGCATCAGGAATTGTTGGCAGTAGATGTGGGATCACAGCAGGGCCTGCATCAGGAATTGTTGGCAGTAGATGTGGGATCACAGCAGGGTCTGCATCGGGAATTGTTGGCAGTAGATGTGGGATCACAGCAGGGCCTGCATCAGGAATTGTTGGCAGTAGATGTGGGATCACAGCAGGGCCTGCATCAGGAATTGTTGGCAGTAGATGTGGGATCACAGCAGGGCCTGCATCGGGAATTGTTGGCAGTAGATGTGGGGTCACAGCAGGGCCTGCATCGGGAATTGTTGGCAGTAGATGTGGGGTCACAGCAGGGCCTGCATCGGGAATTGTTGGCAGTAGATGTGGAATCACAGCAGGGCCTGCATCGGGAATTGTTGGCAGTAGATGTGGGATCACAGCAGGGCCTGCATCGGGAATTGTTGGCAGTAGATGTGGGATCACAGCAGGGCCTGCATCAGGAATTGTTGGCAGTAGATGTGGGGTCACAGCAGGGCCTGCATCAGGAATTGTTGGCAGTAGATGTGGGATCACAGCAGGGCCTGCATCGGGAATTGTTGGCAGTAGATGTGGGATCACAGCAGGGCCTGCATTATGAATTGTTGGACCCCATATCATCAGTGTCTATTGAAGTGGAGCCCTTCTGTGCCCCAGGTCTCATTCTGCAGCTACAGGAACCCCCCCCCCCCCCAAAATGTGCCTAATTTTCTCACCCCTCTTTTCTTAACAGGCATGTGACTGCCAAATCCCTGCGGTCAATGGTGGGCTGGCCATCGGGAGGAGAAGGAGAAATCCCGGTGGCTGCACCTGCCCTCATTGTAACCTAGAAGACCGGGTGGGCCAAAAAGTGGACCAAAACCCAGGATTTTGACTATCCTGGGTTTTGGTTCTTTACCCCCGGGCACCCTGATGGGGGGGGGGGGGGGGGGGGGTGCGCCGCTGCGTGAAATTCCCAGATCCCCAAAGTTAACTTTCCTCTTCCCGGTCCTATGGCGCACACGTTGCTGCTCGTTCGATTAGCGCGCTCAGAGCCACAGATGTCACATAGTGTAAGCCTTTGTCTAAGGCTAGCGGCCACATCCCTGCCTGTGCCGGTCATTCACAAATGCCTTAATAAAGGATACAAACAACCACAGATTCGAAAATAAATAAAGAGGGGCTCCGTGCTGTGGATAAGCGAAGTAACAAACACTCTCTCCACAAAAATAGCGGCTCCAGTAACCACCATACAAAGGATGGCACAAACCCACTGCACCAAAGGGTCCCTTAAATAAAAATCCACTTAATCATAATTAGTAGATCAATTAAGTTAAAAAAAATTAAACCTACATCCCTACAGATGCATGAAACCGTACAAATACACACATAAATCCATAAGAGGGACTACCAGTGGGCAAATGTGATGTCAAAGGCTGATGCAATATTAAATATTGTGTTTTGATTGGGGTTTAAGATATTGAACCCCAATCAAAAGAATCCTGTCTTCCAATAAACTGCTAATGTGCCAATGAAAGTGCTAGAATGGTGCAAATGAGTAAGATACGTGTTAAAAAAAAAAAAACATACATACATACATACATACATACATACATACATACATGAACAACAGGGAAAGAATTCACCTAGAAAGTGATGCCCAGAGAAAGGTAGCCCCACTACTCCAACCGGAGATGATAATCACAAGTACCTGGCGCGGGGATGCGGCTCGTGCAAACGCTGTTGGACCGAGAAGCAAGGTAAGTGTATGGGGCGGTTTCACACAGCGGGGCATCCTGTTTTGGATGCCCCAGGGGAGGTGATCAATCAACCCAAGAATCTTATAGATTCCCGGGCCGATAAAGTGGATTGAAACCTTTTTTTCCCAGTTGCCACTGACTGCAGACGGACCTCCCAAATGGGGATACCTGGGGGTGGTAGCGAGGGAGATGGTTTAGTTCCTTGCTGTAATGCAGGAATGTCTTTCTATAAAGAAATAAATAGAATACAATCTCTCTGATCAGGCGGAAGAGGAGTTTAACATCGAGAAGGGTCGCCTGGTGCAGACGCAGCGGCTGAAGATCATGGAGTATTACGAGAAGAAGGAAAAGCAGATTGAGCAGCAGAAGAAGATGTAAGTGCAGCATGTTCTGATCCCCCCCCCCCCGCCCCCCAAATCATCATCATCATATTTGGTCTCTAATTTTTCTCTTCCTCTCTTACAGTCAGATGTCCAATCTAATGAATCAGGCCCGACTGAAGGTGCTGAAGGCTCGCGATGACCTCATCAGTGTGAGTAGCCACATTCCTTTCTGTTGCAATCTTTTATTGTCATTTTATGTTATAACGACTTGATTGTACAACATACAGAACAAATCTTTGTTCTTTTAGCAATTTTCAATCACACTTCTTCCAATCGTCAACACTCGTTTAGCCTAATTTTTACCGCTTTTAACCACTATAAAGTGTTGTTATCAAAGGGACCGGACTGACATTAGCTGTTGCGTGATGGCCATACTATGGGTAGGAGAAAAATCCCCGTCCCATCCAGTCCCAAGTTCTCAGCATCGGTGACCCCCTTCTTCAGAATGAGGGGGGGGCAGGAATAGGGGAGAAGGGAAGAGGGGGAAGGAGGGAAGAGAAAGGGGAAGAATAAAAAAAGGGGGGGGGGGCGGGAATTAAGGGCGCGAGGGGAGCCAGATTCCTTTCATCTATTGGAAGCGGGTCCTCTGCTTCTCTATCAGACGCCACAGTTTGGGTTGCTTTCTGGCAAGCACTGAACTCCATAGCCCTTATCAGGGGGGAGAAGGGTCTTGTGGTACTCAAGGTAAGTGAGATGGAAGGATACCACCACCTTCTGCCAGATCAGGTATTGTGGGTCTGTAAATGGTATTTTGACATCTGGGCCTAGAGTCTGCATCTGACAAAAGACAGACAGGGGTCACAGTCCACAAGTGCCATAATGGGTGCTTCACCAATGCTACAGAGCTACCTTCACAAAACATGGCGGGCATAGACCAGGGGTCCGAACTTCAGGGAAAATCGGGATGCCCCACAAAGTTGGGTCGCCCTAACTCCTTACGTCTTCCCGAGCTTTGCGCCGCATCCACGGCATACCTCAAGCTGTGGGCATTCCCAGAGAGGTGCACGTGAGGATGCAGCTGGAGGAATGCTTCTCTCCATTCAGCTCTGCTAGCATCTGTGCAGATAGTGGAGCTGGGGTGAAACGGAGCATTCTGATTGGCCGGCTTGCCTGCTCTGAGGGGGGGGGGGGGGAGGTTAGTTTCCATGCCAATCTTGCAGAATGAAATTCCTGTGTGTTCCTCTCAAACCAAGAGCCACATTCAGCACTAAGAGCCTCTCGTTGGCCACATTTGGCCTGAATAGAAGAATCTGAGAAGCCCCTGGACACATCCAAATGACAATTCAGTGAACCTAAAGTGGGTGTCCGGTTTCAGGATAATGCCCTGGCGCTAAGGCGGGGCGGGTGTTACAAAAAAGCCCTACCTCTCCCATAATCAGAGCTGTCACCCAGCAGCATTCCCTCTCCCATAGACGGTGCACAGAGCGGAGGGTGGCGCTCTGTGCAGCGGATCCAAGATGACCGTGCACCGGCCCAGAATCGCCAGGAGAACAGTGATGGATGCCTGGGGAGATAATTGTGTAGAGCGAAAGAACCATGGGGGGAAATATGCAGCCCTGTGTGTTAGTAGTCATAGCTGAGGACAGGAAATGACCCAGTCCGACCCGTTAAAATCTACCAATTCGGCCACCCTCTGTCAGACTTCCTGGCTACAACCAAGAAAAGGTAGACTTCTGGCAAGAAGTGAGGGCTGGGCAGGACTCCAGATTTGGGGAAAAGCATGGAAATAAAGTTCAAAAAGACAGGACAGAGTTCAGGGGTTTAATAAAGACCGAAAATGGATACAAATTCCAGGGCTGGCGGTAGACAGGCAAAGTCTATAAAGAAACCGTGTTCAGAGGCTGGCGACAAACCAAATACAAATTCCAGGGCCGGCGGCAGATAGGCAAAGTCCAATAAACAATCCGAAATTCTAAGTGTGTAATCCGTGAGAGGGTTAATCCATAAGCTGATCGGGAAGCAGTCCAGGTCAATCCAGTATCAGTCAGGAGTTGCAGGTAACAGGAATCACAGCTTCCAGGAACTGAGCTGATAACACAGCAATGAATACAGGCCAGCTGCCCATTTAGATAGGGCTGTCAATTAGAGCAGGAAGGGATGTGTCGGAGTCTGAGTGAGGTCACTTCCTGTACACAGGCCAAGGACAACCCAGAAGTAAAAAACAAGCCCAAGAGCTTACGCTCTAGGCTTTGTGCAGTTGCAGTGAGCTGAACACCGGGTGGCGCTGCAGAGCAGTGCAATGGATGAATAGCCAGGTCTAGAACAAACACCCAAAGCTCTTCTGCGGCTGCGTGCAGAGATCAATTGAAGACGCCCAAAAGGCACGGAGCCTGACGCACTCCTCCAAAGCATACTGATGCTACAAAGCTGTTGTGCTTGGTTACATCTTCCCGTTTACTCTTTCTATAGGATCTGCTAAATGAGGCGAAGCAGCGGCTGGCTCGGGTAGTGAAGGACCCGGCTCGTTACCAGGCACTGCTGGAGGGCCTCATCCTGCAGGTAAGGATCTGCTGGGCTTTGTAGTATTTGCCCTGAGCTGCTCTCAGGACCTGTGCTGACCCCTCCTCCCTTTCTCTCTCATTACAGGGTCTCTACCAGTTGCTGGAAGCCAAGGTGATCATCCGGTGTCGTAAGCAGGACCTGCCGCTGGTTAGGGTAAGCCAAATTTACTACAGGGTGGGAAGGTCTGAGATTATTCATCTGTAACTAGGGACACTGCAGCATGATGTAGGTCAGAGGATCCCATCTTCACATTTTTGGAGCAGTTTTCTATTTATGGAGCAAAGTGGGCTTGGGCAAGGTTTAGATGGCGGCAGATCAGGTTGGAGTATAGACCTAGATCTTGAGACCTGAGTACCACCCGATAGGAGCTCGAGCACCAGCCCGATAGGAGCTCGAGCACCAGCCCGATAGGAGCTCGAGCACCACTGGTTAGAACTAGGGATGTGAATTGAAAAATCTGGCGATATGATACGTATTGCGATACAAGTATGACTATACAATGTATCCCAATTCTGTCTCATAGACTATATATAATTTTTTTTTTAATTTTTAGTTTTAATTAAAATTCCCCCCAAAAATAGGATCCCCTTCATTATTTTTTTTTTTTTTTTAGGGTTAAAAACCCTTTAAAATCCCCCCAAAAATGGCATGAGGTCTCTCTCACTCAGCACAACCAGCCCGATACCAACTATGGGGGCTTGTAGAACAGGGCGCAGGGACCCCCTGGCCCTGCAGGCTACAAGCCGCATAGCCTATGGCCACGAGGTCTTCTGCCCCCCTCTTCTGCAGGTAATGGGGGGGCTCTGGGGTTAATTGCAAGTCACCCGCTAGCCGCAGGTGACTTGCCAGACCCAGAAATTTGTGAACTGGTATAGGGGTCTCGTAGGTTTCTTACCAGTTTACAAAGGGTTAACAGTATAAAAAAAAAAGCCACACAAAGAAGAAAATGTCTCTTAAAGAAATTCTTTTTTATTTTATACTCCCCTCCTATTGTCGGCTCCTGTGTCCCTCGCCAAACCGATGACAGATGTGGTGATCGCCGACCAGAGGAAGGGGGGGGAGACAGGATCTCCTGCCCCGTCCTCCTCTGGATGGCGATCATCTGAGAGCTGAGTCGCTGGAAGCCGGGGTGACGTCATCCGCCCCCGAAGGGGTGGGGCTACTCGTGAAGATGGTGGTGCCCATCGGGAAGGCAGGGGGAGAGGCCTGTCGGGCTCTCTCCTGAAGACTGAAGAGCCCCGGGGGGGGGGGGGGGAGGATTGGAGGTCCCCCCGGGAAAATAGGAGAGCCCTCCGGATCGAACGAGGGGTCGGGTGATTTTTTTTTTTTTTTTTTTTTTTTTTTTTTTTTTTTACTTTACTGAAGTCCGAATCGATACTAGAAAGAGAGAATCAATTCTAGTATCATCGAATGAAATGTCACGGTACTTGACAGAAAATCGAAAATAAAATATATATATATTATATATACACTTTTTTTTTTTTTCTCAGACTCTCTAGTTAGGAATGCCACAAAATGTGGTTTCTGTGTTGTGATACCCATATGCATACATATATGGCCCCCCTAGATCTTCAATTATATGAGTCAGAATTGTTGAGGTGAGAAGGTTACATCTGAATTGTGGGTTCTACATATTTATTTTTTAATAGTGCCACTGGTTGGAACCCCTGATGTAGGTCATTATCCAATACCCCGACCTCCATGCAGGAGATTGACCTGAATACCTTCTGGTCTTCCCTTTATGTTGGGCTCTAAAAAAAAAAAAAAAAAATGAATGTGTGTCTGTATCTAAATTTATGTTTCATTCAAGTCTAATGGTCTTGTTCCCAGAATGCTGTGCAGAAAAATATCCCCATCTACAAGGCGGCAACCAAAAGGGATGTAGAGGTGATCGTTGACCAGGAGAAACATTTGTTGCCTGAGATGTAAGTGTGAGTCTATGTTCTTAGAATGGAAAGTAGCTGCATACAGGCCGAGCATAACCGGATTCTCCCATGATCCTTAGCGGTAGGCAGAGCCATGCAAATTATCTCTCTTGTTTTATTAAATAGGGTGTCTCTAAAGCCACTTTAGTGAGGGACCCATATCAAACCATACAGTGAAAATCCTAGTGATCCACTTTTAAATCCTTCTATTAGATTGGTCATTCTCCCTGGGGCGTCCTAATTTGGGATTTCCCCACTCAACTCGGCTCTCGTCCAATCACGCATAAAGCCGTCGTCTTGGACTGACGGCATAGGGATCGTGGTGGCCCCTTCCCTGTTTTGGCATGGATAACAAATCCCTCCTATCAAGGTGACCCTAAATGTTCCTAAGTTTCTTTTGAGTGGAGGTCTTCTTTTAAGAGAACCAATTTAGTTTACCTGATTGCTACCCAATGCCTCAACCAACATCCAAAACTAATATGGTTCTATACCTGATTGCTACCCGATGGCTCAACCAACATCCAAAACTAATATGGTTCTATACCTGATTGCTACCCGATGGCTCAACCAACATCCAAAACTAATATGGTTCCATATCTTTCCTTCTATGTCCAAAACAAAAGTAACTTTGGCTGAAATTGGGCTTTAATGTTTTTTTTTTTATTTTTGCACCCTATTAGCCATCCTTTTTTGGTTAGCCTGGTGAACAATGGGGCCCCACCCTCAACTGTAGGTGGAGGAAATAACTTGGCTACTTGTCTGGGCTTTCCACCAACCAGCACATAGGAGCTCCAGGGAGGGGTTCTGAAATGAAGAGCAAAAAATGGATCATAATGCACGTGGTGGGCTGACTGAGCTGTCACTTAAAGTAGCGCTATAATGAAGAATGGCCCAGTGATGGAGCGCTATCGTGAAGAATGGCCCAGTGATGGAGCGCTATCATGAAGAATGGCCCAGTGATGGAGCGCTATAATGAAGAATGGCCCAGTGATGGAGCGCTATCGTGAAGAATGGCCCAGTGATGGAGCGCTATCATGAAGAATGGCCCAGTGATGGAGCGCTATCATGAAGAATGGCCCAGGGATGGAGCGCTATCATGAAGAATGGCCCAGGGATGGAGCGCTATAATGAAGAATGGCCCAGTGATGGAGCGCTATCGTGAAGAATGGCCCAGTGATGGAGCGCTATCATGAAGAATGGCCCAGTGATGGAGCGCTATCGTGAAGAATGGCCCAGTGATGGAGCGCTATCGTGAAGAATGGCCCAGGGATGGAGCGCTATCATGAAGAATGGCCCAGGGATGGAGCGCTATAATGAAGAATGGCCCAGTGATGGAGCGCTATAATGAAGAATGGCCCAGTGATGGAGGGCTATAATGAAGAATGGCCCAATGATGGAGCGCTATCGTGAAGAATGGCCCAGTGATGGAGCGCTATCGTGAAGAATGGCCCAGTGATGGAGCGCTATCATGAAGAATGGCCCAGTGATGGAGCGCTATAATGAAGAATGGCCCAATGATGGAGCGCTATAGTGAAGAATGGCCCAGTGATGGAGCGCTATCGTGAAGAATGGCCCAGTGATGGAGCGCTATCATGAAGAATGGCCCAGTGATGGAGCGCTATAGTGAAGAATGGCCCAGTGATGGAGCGCTATCATGAAGAATGGCCCAGTGATGGAGCGCTATAGTGGCGCCTGGCCCAGTGATGGAGCCCTATAGTGGCGCCTGGCCCAGTGATGGAGCCCTATAGTGGCGCCTGGCCCAGTGATGGAGCCCTATAGTGGCGCCTGGCCCAGTGATGGAGCCCTATAGTGGCGCCTGGCCCAGTGATGGAGCCCTATAGTGGCGCCTGGCCCAGTGATGGAGCCCTATAGTGGCGCCTGGCCCAGTGATGGAGCCCTATAGTGGCGCCTGGCCCAGTGATGGAGCCCTATAGTGGCGCCTGGCCCATTGATGGAGCGCTATAGTGGCGCCTGGCCCATTGATGGAGCGCTATAGTGGCGCCTGGCCCAGTGATGGAGCGCTATCGTAATTTGCTAGGTGGCGGGAGGAGGGGTCAGTTATACACCCAGCATCAGGAAATATTCAGCCAGGCTTGTTTTTCTTTTTAATAGAAGGAAAGGGACATTCGGGGTGACGGGATGTGTCACCCCTGATAGACTAAACCTGTCACCCCTGGATTTTATTTACACCATGAGAGAATAAATTACAAGCTTGGCGGTAGTTTTATTAAGTTCGGGTGTATAAGGGAGCCCTCCTCTCATTAGCCGACATGTTTATATGTATTTTTAATACACATTTTGCAATAGTGCTCCTTGAAGGTCTCAGTATAGCTTCTGTGGGAAATGGCATAAAAATACCATTTTGTGAAATACTCACCTGTAAAATGGGTATTATAAGTATGTCACACACCCCGCTTCAGAATATCCATAACATGTGGGTAATACCGACCTGAAGGGGCGTTCCTGCAGAGATGATAGCAAAAAAGAAAGCCCCTCCCTGATCCATAAATACCTGGGACCTCCCACTCATCACCCAGTATATAGAAGCAGTAAGGTAAGGGACCAGGAAGAGGCAAATATAAATCAAAATAACGCAAAGTTCACAATATAAAGGATCCCGAATACAAGAAGGGCGGGTGAAGCGGGGTGTGTGACATACTTATAATACCCATTTTACAGGTGAGTATTTCACAAAATGGTATTATTCTAAGTATGTCACACACCCCGCTTCAGAATATCCATAACATGTGGGACATCCAATAGCAGTGTCCATAAAAAGGGCGGGGATCCAAAACAAGGCACAATGCACAACTTAAACCACAACAGCTTGCAGAACTTTGCGGCCAAAAACAGCATCCGCTGAGGCCCGAACATCAACCTTGTAAAACTTGGAAAAAGTGTGAACAGAGGACCAAGTAGCGGCCTTACAAACTTGCTCAACAGAGGCCTGGTGCTGGAAAGCCCAGGACGCTCCAACCGCACGAGTAGAATGAGCAGTAACACGAAAAGGGGGACTCCTCCCCTTGGCAGAATAGGCCCCAATGATGGCCTGACGAATCCATTTACTAATGGAAGATTTGGCAGGAGCCAAACCTTTCCTAGGCCCAAAGGGCACCACAAAAAAAGCATCAGTCTTACGAAAGGAAGACGTAACCACCAGATAATATTTCACAACACGGACTACATCCAAGGAATGCAGCGCCCTTTCCTTGTCGTTGCTGGGGTGAGGACATAGAGAAGGCAGAACAATGTCCTGATTCAGATGAAAGGCAGAGACCACCTTAGGAAGAAAATCCGGCTTGAAACGAAAGACAACCTTGTCCTGATGCCTTTCGAAGTACGGAGCTTTAATGGATAAAGCTGCCAACTCAGAAACACGCCTAACCGAAGTGATGGCCACCAAAAAGGCCACCTATTGGGTAAGTGAAGACAAAGCAATCTCATTCAAGGGCTCAAACGGAGGGCCCTGAAGAGCAGAAAGAACCAGGTTCAAATCCCAAACTGGAACAAAGGGCTTCCTAGGAGGCCGTACATGCGTAACTCCTTGGAAAAAAGTCTTGACTAAGGGATGAAGAGCAAATGACCTTTGAAAAAACACCGCCAGGGCAGAAACCTGCCCCTTCAAGGTACTAAGTTGAAGCCCCAAATCCAGACCATGTTGAAGAAACTCCAGGATTCTGGAAATGGAAAACTCCCGACAAGAGAGAGACCTACTTTCACACCAGTCAATATAGGACCTCCAAGTCCTATAGTAAATAGTAGAGGAAGAGCGCTTCCTGGCGCTAATAAGAGTCTGAACCACCGCGTCAGAAAGACCTTCTTCCTTTAAGATGGCGGTTTCAGCAGCCACGCCGTCAAAGCCAGCGATGGTAAATTGGGATAGCGTAGCCGACCATGGGTGAGCAGGTCCGGCAGTAGAGGCAGAACGAACTGATCCTCTGCCAGTCTTACCAGGTCTGCGAACCAAACCTGCCTTGGCCACCTTGGTGCCACTAGAATCGCCGACACGCCCTCCAGAGTCAGCTTGCGCACCACTCTGGCTACCATTGGAAACGGAGGGAACAGGTAAAGGAACCCCAGATCCCTCCAGTTCAGAGACATGGCATCCACTGCCAGAGCCAGAGGATCCTGCGAGACAGACACAAAGACTGGAAGCTTGTGATTGTGACGAGAGGCAAAGAGGTCCACCACTGGGAACCCCCACCTGAGACATATCGAACGAAACACCGTGGGATTGAGAGACCACTCCCCCTGACGAGAGGAGGCTCTGCTCAGAGAGTCCGCCTCCGTGTTCTCCACTCCCGGAATGTAGACTGCTGAGAGACACGGGACGTGACTCTCCGCCCAGTCCAGAATCAAAGACACTTCCCTGAGGGCACTCCTGCTGCGAGTCCCCCCTTGGTGATTGATGTAAGCAACCGCCGTCCTGTTGTCCGACCGGACCTGAACTGGCAGGCCTCTCAACTGATGAGTCAAGCGAAACAGAACCAACCTGATGGCTCTCAACTCCAGAACATTGATGGGCTCGTGAGCCTCCCGCGGGCCCCACAGACCCTGAAACTGGAGGTCCTTCCAAACACCCCCCCAACCTGACAGACTGGCATCCGTGGTGACAGTTTCCCAGCACGGGGCCAGAAAGGATCTGCCCTGCGACAGATTGGCCGACCCCAGCCACCACTGCAGGGATCGACGAACTCGGGGAGTCATCAGGAAGGACTGATCCAACGATAGAGGAGACTTGTCCCAAACCTTCAACAGATGAAGCTGAAGCGTCCATGTATGAAACTGCGCAAAGGGAACTGCCTCGAATGAGGCCACCATTAACCCCACCAGCCTCATCCCTAGCCGGATGGACGGACGAGGGGCCAACAAGAGAAGTCCCGGCCCCGCCAACGGTCCGGCAAACGCCGCCCCCCCCCCCCCCCCCCCCCACAGCAACATGGCGTGAGGTGAATACCTCCGCCATTAACAGAGATGAAGGGGGAAGAAGGCAGCCAGCACCGCACAGGCTGCAGCGCTTTCTATTTAAAGTGATAACACACACACACACACACTCATGTATGCTGTCCAAATAAATAAACTAATAAATTTATAAAAAGACGAACACTCCCCCACCCCACCTATGGAAGGGGATCCTGGGAGGGACATAGTATGAAAGTAAGGGACAGGGCATCCCAAACCGGGGTCACCAACCCGGTAATACCGCCTACCCTCTCATATAGGGTCTCACGGTAGAGCATAGCTCCTGAGCACCTAAGGTGCTGAAATACCCTCGCCTGGACCCTCAGCCGAGGCTGGGAGGCATATGGATTTCTGGGGAAAAAGGTCCAAACGGAAATAAATAAATAGCGGGCCGGGAGTCATCCCGCTACCTGAAATCCCCCTGTGCAAGGAGGAGCCATCATCTTCTGACTTGCTCGCCGTCTGCAGAGATGGAAGACTGGGTGATGAGTGGGAGGTCCCAGGTATTTATGGATCAGGGAGGGGCTTTCTTTTTTGCTATCATCTCTGCAGGAACGCCCCTTCAGGTCGGTATTACCCACATGTTATGGATATTCTGAAGCGGGGTGTGACATACTTAGAATAACCCACTTACTGGGGGGCGGGCGATCCGCAAATTGGGCTTAGCACGGGGGGGGGGGGGGGGGGGGAGCGTGGGTTGTTACTAAATGCTTGGACTTCCTCTTTAAAGTGGACCTTCATTCTCGATAAGAACCTATATTTTATGTTTCCCCCACCCTGTACATACAGATTGCCCACATTAATCCGGACCTTCACCCTGAATAAGAGCCTATCTTATGTTATGTACATACACATTAAATATCATCCCACCTGCATCTACTGCATGTTATGAGCCTTTTAACATCCAAGATGGTGGCTCATGGAGCATCAGGCAGCCTCCAAACAGGAAGTACCTTCTGACTGTGTTGCTCTGCATTCTGGGATTGCTGCCCTTTCCCTGACCCCAGCTCTAATCGGTCTGTGCAAAGCACAGCCATAATCGAGCCCCCTGCACTCTATCCCACTCTCCTCTCCTCAGTATGTGATGCTTCTGAGTCAAGATGGCGGCGCCCGTATCCTAGAGTCCTGAACAGAGTTGCAGCCCAGTGGGGGAAAGAATAAGTGACTAAAAACGTAAAATATATTAATTTTAGATGCTGGGGAATAGTTTTTTTTTATGGGTCTAGGCTTTTCATTAAGGTCCGCTTAATGGGACTCTATCCTCTAGCAGTGGTCTCTGAGTTCTAGCAGACGGGCTGCTGATGTCTGGTCTTATATTTGCACCTCGTCTCTCTCTCAGTTCCGGTGGAATAGAAATCTGTAATGCTAATGAAAAGATCAAGGTCTCGAACACTCTGGAGAGCCGACTGGACCTCCTCGCCCAGCAGGTAAGTGTACCGGAGAGGTCGGGTGCCTACCTTCGGGGGGGGGGGGTTTATCAGATATGGGTATAGCAGTGCCTCTTCCTTGAAGCAGACCCTGTGTGGGGCATCCCAAATTGGGAACCATGATGGTGTCCCTGTTACTCCTCTAGCTGTTGCACACACACAGACAGCCAACCTGGGTTTTGGTTTGCATTAAAGTGGTACAATACCCGGCATTTTGACTACCCTGGGTCCTGTTCCCAGGATACCCTGCTTTGTGACCCCCCCCCCCCCCCCAGGTTGCCGGTATTCACTCACATTTTCCCGGAGCAATGGCACATGTGCAGGCTCTCGTCCAATCAGAGCTGTTTGCTGTGACTGTCATTTGGCAAATGGCTCTGATTTGCATTTAGTGGGGAGCGTGAGAGGCCGCGTTTACAGTAGCGCACGCCCCCGGGCCAACCTAGGTAAGTTGAAGGGGAAGCTGCGGAGGGAGGCATGGGAGGCGGAGGGAGGCATGGGAGGCGGAGGGAGACATGGGAGGCGGAGGGAGGCATGGGAGGCGGAGGGAGACATGGGAGGCGGAGGGAGGCTTGGGAGGCGGAGGCTGCTGCGGAGGGAGGCGGAGGCGGGCATGGGAGGCGGAGGCGGGCATGGGAGGCGGAGGCGGGCATGGGAGGCGGAGACGGGCATGGGAGGCGGAGGCAGGCATGGGAGGCGGAGGGAGGCTTGGGAGGCGGAGGCTGCTGCGGAGGGAGGCATGGGAGGTGGAGGCTGCTGCGGAGGGAGGCATGGGAGGCAGACATGGGAGGCATGGGAGGCAGACATGGGAGGCATGGGAGGCAGACATGGGAGGCAGACATGGGAGGCAGACATGGGAGGCAGACATGGGAGGCAGACATGGGAGGCAGACATGGGAGGCGGAGGCAGACATGGGAGGCGGAGGGAGGCATGGGAGGCGGAGGCTGCTGCGGAGGGAGGCAGACATGGGAGGCAGACATGGGAGGCAGACATGGGAGGCAGACATGGGAGGCAGACATGGGAGGCAGACATGGGAGGCAGACATGGGAGGCAGACATGGGAGGCGGAGGCTGCTGCGGAGGGAGGCATGGGAGGCAGACATGGGAGGCATGGGAGGCGGAGGGAGGCATGGGAGGCGGAGGCTGCTGCGGAGGGAGGCATGGGAGGCAGGCATGGGAGGCATGGGAGGCGGAGGGAGGCGGAGGGAGGCATGGGAGGCGGAGGCTGCTGCGGCGGAGGGAGACATGGGAGGCTGCTGCTGCGGAGGGAGACATGGGAGGCGGAGGCTGCTGCGGAGGGAGGCGGAGGCGTTATTACCTAGACAATAAATATAAGCCATGCTGTGGTGTCCTTTTTAGTAGCTGCACTCCCCGCCCCGCTTTTATCTTATGTCACTGACCCCAATAGCCAGCGGAGTGCCCTCTTATACAGGGTGACGGGACATTTAGTTAGATAGACGGAGGTGTTTGTAGCTATTGCTGTACTCACTATTCTAAGTTTGCCATACACTCCACTTCGGTCTTCATGACATCTGGGGTAATCTCCAGTAGAGGGCGAACATCTGCAGAGATGAATATGCAAAAAAAGAAAGCCCCTCCCGGTCCATATATACCTGGGACCTCCCACCAATTCCCCAGTTCCTTCTCTGCAGGGAAGGCGACAAGACAGAAGATGAAGACTTCTTTACTTACAGGTAAGCCAGGCTCGCGCCCGGCCGTCTGTTGTCCCTATTACTGCCAGGACCCTTTCTAAATAGCCCCTATATTGAGCCTCCCAGCTTAGGCTGCGGGTCCTGGTGAAGGTAGGAGCACCCTATGGGTGCAGCAGGAGCACTGCTCCAACGTGAGACCTCACTATGGGGTAGGCGGTTATCCGGGTTGCTTGGTGATCCTGGTGTGGGATGCCCCATCCCTCTAGGCTTATGGCCGGATTCTGGCAGGGTTCCCCCCCCTTCCGGTCCCTTATTCCCCTCCAAGGGGGGGTTGCCTGGCCGTTATTTCGTTTTTTCCCAGCTTATGTCCCTGTGTGTGTTGGTGTGTTATTCACTGTGTGTGTGTGTGTGTGTGTTTGTGCGTGTGGCAGACAGGGAGTGTTTTTACTTTGGCATGTCAGGGCTGGGGGAGCTTCTCCCCCTCAGGCTGTGTTCGGGAAGGGGGCCGGGCTCTCGGCGCGGCCGCGGTAGCCCCGCCCTTTTCTTTGGCGCGATTTCTGTGCTCGTTTCTAAGGATCCGCGTTGCTGGGAGGGGGGCGTGGCCTCGGCAAGCGCGCGTTCTGCGCTGGCCCACCCTCCCCCTGCTCTCCCTCTTCACGCATGCGGCTTCATGGGGGCCATCTTCTATCAGGATCTGAGCTGCGTTCTGTGTGGTAAGGGCCGGAGGGCCACTTCTTAGCTTGTGTGTGGGGGCTCCTCTCTAGCGGGGGGCCCCCACTGGTCGCGGGCTTGTGTGTGGTTTTTCGCATGTCTGGCTGGGATACAGTTAGTACGTGTGTTTTTTTTATGTATTTTTTTTTTTATAGGCATATACTGTAAGGTTATTGCCATATTTATCCAGCTCTGCACTTATGTTGCCTGTTTTGTGTGTTACAGATCGCATTGTATATGTGCATATTAAGGGGTCCCTAGTGTAAAATTGTCCACCTTAAATCCTCCCACCGGGACTTTTAAGGGGCATCCCGGGTTGCTTATGCGTAAATTCCCTGCGGTCTTGCGACTGACCACAAAAATTCACCTTATGGAGGCTCCGCAGGATACTGGGCTCGGGCTTCCTCTGGGACAATCCGGGCCATGTGTGGAGTGCGGGGTATCCCTTACGGGGGAGAATGTGCTGATCTGTATACCATGTGCACAAAAGGCCATAACGCAGCAGTCTGGTACCCAGCCTTCTGGGTCGGCTCCTCCCGCTTTATCGTCTTCCCCTCCCCGCCTTATCCGTACCCCAAGTGTCATTGGTGCCAGCGGGGAGTCTCTTTCTGATGTTTGGGCTCGGTTGGCCAGCATCGAGAAATTTATTGCTAGCACGGTGGGCAACAAGGCCCAGGCTAAAAAGACATTTGTCGTCGGCCCAGCTATTGTGGGATGTTGACGATGATTGCGCTGATTTGTCAGATTATTCCCCGTTAGAGGAGGGGGAATTGTATCAGGAAACAGAGGCTGCCTATGTTCAGTCTGGGAATGCAAATGTCATGCAGGCGCAGGGTGATGCCGTAGATGCGGCCACTGTTTTGTCACATTTATTGGAGGTGTTGGATATTGAACCGCCTGAAGCGCCCCCTCTCAAGAAGGGGGGATTTTTTTTGGGCCTGCAAGCCCCGTCTGGAATTCCCTACCCAGGGTCATTTTGATGCGCTGATCCTTAGAGAATGGAAGAGGCCCAGTCTGCTTCCTGGTGTGCCTCAGGGATGGGATAAGTATCCTTTCTCGGTGGAGGCGGTTAAGCGCTGGTCTTCTCCTCCCGAGGTCGATGCGCCAGTTTTAGGTTTGACCAACTCTTCTGTGCTGAACACCCCTGACGCCACTTCCCTTAAGGATGGCGAGGATAAGCGCCTTGATGAGATGGCGTGCCATGCATTAGCCAATGTGGGCTCGGCCCTGCGGCCTGTTAGTGCATCTGCCCTGGTGTCGCTTGCTACCAGGTCTCTTATCAGGGACTGGCTGAATAACGCTCAGTTTGATCCAGCTGGGGCTGAGTTCGCTATACTTTAAGAAATGCGAATTGTTCATGAACAGGTAGGACTTCAGCCTTACTGGTGGCTATGCGCAGACTGGTCTGGCTCCGCCAGTGGACAGCGGACGTTGGGGCCAAGAAGTCGCTCACAGCTCTTCCCTTCTCGGGTTTGCGGCTGTTTGGAGATAAATTAGATGCTGTTGCTAAAGGAGGTAAGTTACCTCAGTGGAGGAAACGGTGCCGCCCCTTTCGGGGGGGCGGGCTCGTTCACTCCTTCCTTTCGAGGGGCCAGAGCAGTTAGGGGTTTGGCCTTCTCGGGTGTCAGGGGCTCGTCCTGGAACAGAGGCAGAGGTCGGGCACGTCCCGCGCCTGCCTGGGGTTCCAAGCCCAAGCCGGCCGTTAAACCGGCTCAGCAATGAAGGGGCGCCCTCACCCGCAAGGGTGGGTGGGCCGCTGCGGCTCTTCTTCCAGGTCTGTCTGCGATCTCCCGGGCCCAATTGGATCTTGGAAGTGGTCTCCTCTGGGACAAACTGGAGTTCGAATACTGGCCGCCCCCAAGATTCTTAAGGTCTCGGGTGCCCTCGGACCCTCAGGCTGCACAGGGGCTCCTGTTAGCAGTAGGAAAGCTTCTGGACATGGGGGTTATATGCCCGGTGCCTCTGTCGGAGAGAGGCAGGGGTTACTACTCCAACCTTTTCACGGTTCCCAAAAAGGAGGTTTCGGTGAGACCCATTCTAGATCTCAAGGTTCTCAACAGGTTTATCAGAGCCAAAAAGTTCCGCATGGAGACTCTGCGCTCGGCTATCAATTCCCTTCGCCAAGGGGATTTTATGCCATCCATAGACATCAAGGACGCGTATCTGCATGTTCCGATTTTTCAGGCACATCAGAGATTCCTCCGGTTTGCGGTGGAGGATCAACATTTTCAGTTTGTAGCCCTTCCCTACGGTCTGACCTCGGCACCGAGGGTCTTCACCAAGGTCTTGGCGGGCATAATGGCTCTGCTCAGAGCTCAGGGCATTCGCATTGTGCCTTATCTGGACGATCTGTTAATTTCAGCTTCTTCCCTCCGTCAGGCGGAACTGGACACCCACCAGGTGGTGTCGATCCTGGAGAGGTTCGGGTGGGTGATCAACCGCCCCAAGTCTTCTCTCTCCCCGTCTCGAGTGATTTCATTTCTGGGCATGAATCTGGATACCATTCGGGCCAGAGTGTTTCTGCCCCAGACCAAGGTGCAGGGGATTCAGGGCCTGATCCGCCTTCTTCTGGACAGTCCTTGTCCCTCTATCCGACAGGGGATGAAACTAGTGGGTTTGATGGTATCCTCCTTAGAGGCGGTACCATTTGCACCGTTTCACATGAGATCTCTTCAACTTCACCTATTGACGCATTGGGACAGGTGTCCGCAGTCATTGGATCAACCTTTCAGGATGTCTCCCAGGGTTCGGCAGTCCCTTCGGTGGTGGCTGGACTCGCGCAATCTGGTGAAGGGCAGATCCTTTCTGGTCCATTGTTGGGAGACAGTTACCACAGATGCCAGCCTGTCGGGCTAGGGAGGTTATTGGAAGAGTCATCAGTTCAGCGGGGTGTGGGTTCCCCAGGAGGCTCACACCCCCATCAATGTCTTGGAGCTCAGAGCCATCCGACTGATTCTGGCTCGGCTGACCCCACATTTATGGGGTCTTCCGGTTCAGGTTCGTTCGGACAACCGAATGGCGGTGGCTTACATAAATCACTAAGGAGGGGCTCGCAGCAGGAGTGCCCTCAGGGAAGTCTCTCTGATCCTGCACTGGGCGGAGAGCAATGTTCCTTGCCTTTGGACAGTCTACATTCCGGGAGTGGAGAACACGGAGGCGGATTCCCTGAGCAGGGGATCCTCTCGCCACGGAGAGTGGTCTCTCAACCCCATGTTTTTTCTGGATCTTTGCCGTAAGTGGGGGACTCCGGATCTCTTTGCCTCGAGGCACAATCACAAACTTCCGGCCTTTGTGTCTCTTTCTCAGGATCCTCTGGCAGTGGATGCCTTGTCACTGGCTTGGAAGGATCTGGGGTTTCTGTACCTGTTTCCACCCGTCTCCATGCTGGGCAAGGCAGTTCGCAAACTGGTTCTAGAAGGGGCACCAGCGATTCTGGTGGCCAAGAAGGGTTTGGTACGCAGACGTCGTAAGGATGGCCGTAGACCAGTACCGGCTTCCCTTGTTGCCGGACCTGCTATCTCAGGGTCATCTGCTTTACCCCAATTTACAAACGCTGGCTTTGACGGCTTGGCTGCTGAAACCTCCATCTTCAAAGAGGAAAGTTTGTCTGAGGCTGTTGTTCAGACCCTGATTTGGGCTAGGAAGCGGTCCTCTTCTGGCATTTACTATAGGACTTGGAGGTCCTATATTGATTGGTGTGAGGCTAGGGCCTTGCCTTGCAGGGTGTTTTCGATTCCCAGGATTTTGGAGTTTCTTCAGCATAATCTGGATCTTGGGTTCCAGCTTAGTACTTTGAAAGGACAGGTTTCTGCTCTGTCGGTTTTCTTCCAGAGGTCTTTTGCTTTACACCCGCTGGTTAAGACCTTTTTCCAAGGGGTGGCACATGTGCGACCCCCTCGGAAGGCTGTAGTTCCTGTTTGGGATTTGAATTTGGTTCTTTCGGCTCTGCAGGGTCCTCCTTTTGAGCCGCAACAGGATATTGCTCTTTCGGTTCTCACTCAGAAGGTTGCTATCTTGGTGGCTATTACCTCGGTTCGGCGTGTCTCTGAGTTGGCGGCCTTGTCGATTCAGGCCCCTTACTTTGAGAGACACCAGGACAAGGTGGTTTTTCGTTTTAAGCCGGATTTCCTTCCTAAGGTGGTGTCTGCTTTCCACCTCAATCAGGATATTGTTCTCCCTTCCTTGTGTCCCAAGCCTAACAATGACAAGGAGAGGGTTCTGCACAATTTGGATGTTGTTCGCTGTATGAAGTACTATTTGGTGACTACTTCTTCCTTCCGCAAGACGGGACGCTTTTTTCGTGGTGCCCTGCGGGCCCAGGAAAGGTTTGGCACCTGCTAAGTCTACGATTAGCAAATGGATTCGTCAGGCCATTGTTGGGGCCTATTCTGCTAAGGGGAGGACTCCCCCTTTTAGGGTCACTGCGCACTCTACTCGTGCTGTTGGTGCGTCCTGGGCTTTTCAGCACCAGGCTTCTGTTGAACAAGTTTGTAAGGCCGCTACTTGGTCTTCCGTTCATACTTTTTCCAAGTTTTACAAGGTTGATGTGCGGGCTTCAGCGGATGCTGTTTTTGGCCGCAAGGTTCTGCAAGCTGCAGTGGTTTGAGTTGGTACATTCTTTACTGTTTCTGGTTCCCACCCATGACGGACACTGCTATTGGATGTCCCACATGTCATGAAGATCGAAGTGGAGTGTATGGCACAATACCGTTTTGTGAGTACTCACCTTTAAAGTGGACCAACACCCACGGGTGATCGGCCCGGGAATCTATAAGATTCCCGGGCCGATCACCCCCCACCCCGCGGGACATCCGAGATCGGGATGTCCCGCGGGGTGAAACCCCCCCAAACACCCCAAACTCCTTACCTTATCTTCGGCGGCGGCCGGCCGCCGCCGCCTCCCTCGCGCTCCTGTAGGCGTGCGTGTGCCCGCGCCGGCCGTCTGCGAATGGCCGGCGGGGGCGCGCGCGCGCCGAAAGTGACGCGAGGGAGGCGGCGGCGGCCGCTGCCGCTTAGACGTTCTTGTACGTCGGCGCTGGGAGCGGGGAGAGGTGAGTTTTTCGGGGGGTTAGGGGGGGTTTCACACAGCGGGGCACCCCGATCGGGGGTGCCCCACCGAAGTGGACCAAGACCCAGGATAGTCAAAATCCTGGGTGTTGGTCCACTTTAAAACGGGTATTATGAGTGTGCCATACACTCCACTTCGCCCCACCCCTTTTTTTCAGGAATTCTGGAGCTTTTATATGGTGAACCATTGTTTTTTGGTTTTGATTGTTAAGGTTATAATTGGTTCTTCCTGGTCCCCTTACTGCTTTTTTACACTGGGGAATTGGTGGGAGGTCCCAGGTATATATGGCCCGGGAGGCGCTTTCTTTTTTAGCATATTCATCTCTGCAGAAGTTCGCCCTCTACTGGAGATTACCCACATGTCATGTTATGGCACACTCATAATACCCGTTTTACAGGTGAGTACTCACAAAACGGTATTTTTCTCTTTTCCCCAGATGATGCCAGAAATCCGCGTCGCTTTGTTTGGGGCCAATCAAAACCGCAAGTTCTTGGACTGAACGTCGCCGCCGCTGCCCGCTTGCTGCCATCTTACCCCTCCTCCCCCCTATGATGTACAGAGAAGAGAAATTCCAGAATATTTTATGTTCTATTCCAGTTGTTGTTCTATTAGATCTGTGTTGTATGAATTGTGTGTGTAACGTGGCCCTGGGCCCTGCAGTGTGTCATTATGGGGGCCCTGCAGTGTGTCTTTATGGGGTCACTCCGCCCCTGCAGTGTGTCATTATGGGGGCACCCCGGCCTTCTCATCCTCTCGCCCAGACAATCCATAGGCACAATGCAGGAAGCTATGGATCTGCTTTACCTTCCTGCTCTCTGAAGGGGGCGCTACATCTATTTATGCAGCATTAAAGTGGAAGATCAATATGTCCTCCCTCCCTGGTGTCCCCTAAAAATATGGGCTCAGTATCCGATGCCTTTAAGCTGGTGACAGCTTTGGTGTCTGATGACGGGGCCCGGGCACTATAGGGTGGAGGTTATACCTGGAAAGCAAATGACGGCACAATACACAATACAGGAAGCTATGGATCTGCTTTACCTTCCTGCTCTCTGAAGGGGGCGCGTACATCCATTTGTGCAGCATTAAAGTGGAAGATCAATCTGTCCTCCCTCTCCCCAAAATAAATAAATATATATGGGCCCAGTATCCGATGCCTTTAAAGTGGACCAACACCCAGGATTTTGACTATCCTGGGTTTTGCTCCACTTCCCCAGGGCACCCCGATCGGGGGTGCCCCGCTATGTGAAACCCCCCAGATCTCCTGGTAAAACTCGCCTCACCCTGCTCCTATGGCGCATTCGCGGTGGCTCGTCCAATCAGCATGCTCGGAGCCACTGGGCTATGCGTGTCAAAGCGGCGTCAAAGCTCAGCAGCTGTGAGCACACTGGCGGCCGCATCTCACGCTTCCTTCTAACAGCATCTTTGAATGGCCGGCGCGGGCACGCGCCCTGCTAGAGAGAAGCATGAGATGCGGCCGCAGCCTGCGCATGCTCCGTTGGACCGGGATTCGGGTATGTTTAGCGGGCGTCCTGGGGGGTTTCACACAGCGGGGCATCCCGATTTTGGATGCCCTGCGGGGAGGGATTGGGAATCTTATATTGTTGGTCTCGGCATCCTGGGGGGTTTCACGCAGCGGGGATGCCCTGGGGGGAAAGGACCAAAATCCTGGGTTTTTCTCCACTTTAAGGTTTCCAAGGAGATCCGAATGTATTGACTATCTCAACCACATCCACGCCTCTACCTGCATGCATGCTGTCCATTCAACACGTGGGCTCATCGAAGAGGTGAATAGGCAAACCAGGGAGGGATGCCCCCGAAAGAGGTAGAGTAACCGTTCTCCAAGACTCTTATAGGCTTGAAGCGGGCGTTGCTCCTCTCTAACCCTCTCCTGATGCAGGGTGGGGGACAGATTGCTCTTCCACTTTAATGGTGGCGCCGTTGGCTGCGCTTCCACTTTAACGGTGGCGGCGTTGGCTGCTCTTCCACTTTAATGGTGGCGGCGTTGGCTGCTCTTCCACTTTAATGGTGGCGGCGTTGGCTGCGCTTCCACTTTAATGGTGGCGGCGTTGGCTGCGCTTCCACTTTAATGGTGGCGGCGTTGGCTGCGCTTCCACTTTAATGGTGGCGGCGTTGGCTGCTCTTCCACTTTAATGGTGGCGGCGTTGGCTGCTCTTCCACTTTAATGGTGGCGGCGTTGGCTGCGCTTCCACTTTAATGGTGGCGGCTTTGGCTGCGCTTCCACTTTAATGGTGGCGGCGTTGGCTGTGCTTCCACTTTAATGGTGGCGGCGTTGGCTGCGCTTCCACTTTAATGGCGGCGGCGTTGGCTGCGCTTCCACTTTAATGGTGGCGGCGTTGGCTTTTCTAGGCCAGTCCTGATTGGCTCAGCCCCGCGGCATCTTTTTCCCTGGATGACGGAGAGGAAAGTTACACATGTCGTCCATAGCTTGCTGTGTGTGGAAGCCTGTCCGACCGGTTCCTGCATCACTATGGCTCCATCCTGACACCGTGTCGCCGGCCTCTTCAAGCGAAGAATCGGGCGTCCGGATTGGTCAGCGGCTGCTTGTTGTAGTTGTCCGCCTGCTCTTTCCTCCGGCATCACTTGTGACCTTGTCTTTATTTATTTTAAGTAAAACTATATGAACCATCCTGTGTGTCTTATTGATGGGGGTGGGGGACTGGAATGGCTGCACGACCATGGGGCTTCAAAACCACAGCGGCATCCCAAATCGGTAGGCGCCATTGAAAAAGGGGGTTTAGTCTACTCTATTAGATGAGCCTATTGGGTTCTATGTAAAGATAAGAGGTAAAATCCTCTCTAAACACATTTGATTGGAAAAAGAGAAACGGGGCTGATTCATTACTAGCGCCAGGTAGCAACAGCTGAGCGGATTTCAGAGCTCCCACTAGTCGCTGTGCTCGGCCATGGATCATTGTTTCAGAGCGCCTCAGTCGCTGGCCGGCATTGATGAATATGATGTGTGACTTGCAGTACTACACTGTATGTGAGTGAACCGTAACGCCAGCTCAGCGCGACCGACACACCACATTCATCAAAAAAACAGCCTCAAAATTCGCTGGTGCTCAAAAACATGTAGTTGTAGCCCTTAGCGCCAGACGCTGTGTGTTAAAAGTCTGTTTATGAACATGTATCCACCAGTAACAAAGCGAAAACACATGGAATTCCATGGTTATAACATTGTAACATGAACAATTTAATACCAGACCTGTAAGGACAATTCTGCATAAAAATATTATTAATCCAGAAAGTTTTCAAAAATATCATTTTTTTGGCCAAAATACATGTCAGAAGGTTTTGAGATTTTATTAAAAAAAAAATAAACAAAAATTTGGGATCAGGAAAGGGATTTAAGGATCGTCCACAGAAATGTATGGGAGACGCCAGGTAACGACAGGTTAGACGTGGCGCTCTGTAAGGCTGAACGCCGGCGCTGTACCCTGAGCCATGAATCAGACGCTAGATGGCGGCATTCCACCAGAACTCTCACCAGATTCGGCTTCATAATATGTGTAATTGTTCTCCTGACGCTACCTGGCGCTATCCCTTCATTAATTTTTTACCATAAGAACTATAAATCTATGGAATAGCCTCCCACAGAAGCTTGTTACAGCATCAACCGCTGACAGCTTCAAAAAAAGGATTAGATGCTTATTTAGAAGAAAATAACATTAACAGTTACTATTAGCGGTTAATAAATTAAAGAATTAAATAGAGTTTCCCCAATAAAATAAAAAATAACTTCCCCACCACCATTGGTTGAACTTGATGGACATATGTCTTTTTTCAACCGTATTAACTATGTTACTATGTAATAAGATGCCAGGGGAGGAGGTGCTCTACCAGCAGAAGGTAGAAAATATGTGGCGCTGATTTTTTTCTTTATTGCATGGCACGGCCTGCTTCGGTATTCATAACAGTTGGGTTATTCTGCCACAAGGTGGCGCAGTGTACTGCAGAAAGCTGTGGCATCTCCGGGCTCCCTATAAAAACAGGATAAACCATAGAGTTCCCCAGTGTTTCCTCTGCAGTGGAACTGCGAAGTTAGAAGATGTCTCTCTCTCTCTATGTGCAGGTGAGCGGGGCAACCAAGCCTGCGGCCCTGCATGTCTATTTCCACCCGTTTCCGGACCCTCACTGCCTCCCAGCCTCGGCTGACAGATCGGGTGAAGATAGAAGAGCACTAGGGTCAAGTGCTCCTGGAGCGCAGATCCAAACCGCAGACCCTGTGCCACAAAGGGGAGCCAGCCATAGGCTTTATGGTGAGCCTAATAGGGATGCGGAGTTTCTATCTTCTGGCTTCTGTGGGGGTAAGTAGTTTGGGGACTGTGTCCCCTTCTTTTCCTTTTTGGGTCCCCCCCGCCCTGGCCATGGCTGCTCGCCGCTGCCTTCTCGCCTCTCTCTCTTCCCCCCCCCTCCCGTCTTAGTTGGGGGGGGGAGGTGGGTGGTAGCGGCGAGTGTTTATATCTGTGGTGTTTTGCCTTTTTTTTTGTGTATTTTCTGGTGTTTTTAGCTGCCGCGTCGCTTTGTACTGCGTTCCACGGCTGTGGGCGCTATAACCTGAGGTGATTTTGCTTTGTCGTGGCGCCGGCTGGGTCACGTGAGCACCGTTTTTTGCGCTCTTCGGGGGGGGGGGGGCAGGTGATGACACGTATCGCGTCGTTCACCCCGTGGCCCGCCCCTCGAGGTACCTCTGCCGGTGCCATTTTGGACAAGCTGCGCGTCTGGATTTTCTCCCTTCCTGGCTGCAGCGCTGATTCCTCTGGCGGGTTGCCTTATCCAGCAGTCTGTGCCTGTGTGACCCCGCGGTGTCTTTGGTCCGTGAGTCCTTGGGGGGGGGGGGGGGGGTTATTGAATTGGGGTATATTTGCTGCGGGATGCTCATGTGTGTTTTTACTTATGTCTTTCAGGCGGGATGCCATTGGGTTGTGGTTTCTCCCAGCTCCACTCCTTTCTCTCCCTCATTCCCCCTTTATTAAGTTCTGGGGACATCCCGTGGGAGGGCATCCCGGGTGGCTTCTGTCTTAAGCCTGTACCCACTGCTGGCCTATTGCACCTGTGCGAATTACCAAATGGAGTCTTCTGGGGATAGCGTGCTCGGGGGCCCTGCGGGGCAAGCCCGGCTGTGTTCCATGTGTGGGGTATTCCCTGTGAGTAACAGTGTCACGTGTGCGTGCCTTGCGCTTCAAGCTGGTTTGCCTGCTTCGCTTCTCAGCTCTGCGCCTCACTCGGCTTCACCTACTCCCCCGCTCCTGCAATTGAGCCCCAGTGAGGGGATTGTTGGCAGGGAGTCACATTCTGATTTGGCTCTGCGGGTGGCTAACATTGAGAAGCAGCTTGCCAGGAGTGCTCCTAGGAAGGCCTCTGGCAAGAAGAGACACCTGGATCCCAGGCCTGCTCCCCTTACTGAGATGTATGTGGGGATTGATGATCTTGGTGGCTCCTGGGGGAGCTCTCCCAGGATTCTGACTCCTCTGGGAACTAGCAGGAGGGTTGCGATAGTGACCCTGGGTCTGCGTCCGGAGAGGAATCATGGTAACCTGAGGACACTGATAATCTGCTGTCACATATTTTTGAAATTTTGCACATTGCTGCCCCGAGGTAGCTAAAAGAAAGCAGGGGGAGCTTTTTCGCCCTGGTAAACAGCATCTAGAGTTCCCTGAGCAGGAACATTTTACCACCTTGGTGCTTAAAGAATGGGAACGTCCTAACAAGTTGCCTGCTGTGCCCAAGGGTTTGGATAAAAGGTATCCCTTTCCTGTTTATCTTGTTAAGAGGTGGTCATTTCCCCCTGAAGTGGACGCGCCCGTGCTAGGCTTGTCCAGTACTTCGGTCATGCCCTCCCCTGACACTACCACTCTGAGGAACGGTGGGGACCGGTGCATGGATCAAGTGGCCTGCCATGCTTTTACCTGTGTGGGGGCTGGCTTGCGCCCCGTATGTGCTGCCGCCATTACTGCTATTGCCCTTAAGAAGCTGCTCAAGCGTCTCATTAATGGCGCAACAGCTGGTAGTGTGGGGGAGGAATATAGGACTCTCTTACTTTGCTCTGATTTTGTGGCCTTTATCCTTACTGCTATGGATGAGGCTGTGTGGTAGGACCTCTGCTCTCTTGGTGGCTATGCGCTGCTCTGTCTGGTTGCGCCAGTGGGCAGCTGACGCTGCAGCTAAGAAAGCTCTCACTGGCCTCCCTTTCGTGGGGCTGCGGCTGTTTGGGGAGCGTCTTGATGTTCTAGCCAAGGATGGGAGGCTGCCTCAATGTAGGAGGCAGTCTCGGCCCTTTCGGGGGTCCTCTGCCCCCTCCCTTCCTTTTGCATTCCCAGAGGGGGCCGTGGCTCCCTCCTCTCCAGTGGTTGCAGAGACTCTTGGGGCCGTGGAAGAACCCGTAGTCGTCCCGGTCTCTCCTGGAATCCTAAGCCCAAACCCTCTCCCAAGCCCCCTCAGGCATGAAGGGGCACCCTCACCTATCCGGGTGGGGGGACGGCTTCGGCTCTTTGCTCACGTCTGGAGGCTTCATGTTTCGGTGGATTCAGGAGGTAGTGTCCTCCGGTTACAAGATAGATTTTGCAGCCTGGCCACCCCCAAGATTCATCAGATCCCGGATGTCTTTAAACCCCCTGTCCGGTCAAGGGTTGCTTCTGGTTGTTCATCACCTGTTAGAGGCCGGAGGCATTTGTTTGGTGCCTCATCTAGAAAGGGGTCAGGGGTACTATTACAATCTTTTCATGGTCCCCAAAAAGGATGGCTCTCTGAGGCCCATTCTGGATCTGAAGGGCCTCAACAAATTTGTCAAATGTAAGCATTTTCGCATGGAGACGCTGCGCTCTCCTGTCAGTACCATTCGCCCGGGCGACTTCATGACCACTGTGGACATCAAGGATGCTTATCTTCATGTGCCTACCTTCCCAGGTCATCAGAGATTTCTAAGGTTCGAGCTGCAGGATCAGCATTACTAGTTTGTGGCTCTACCCTTCGGTATCACCTCGGCAGTTCACCAAGGTGGCGGGAGTGATGGCTCTGCTAAGGAACCAGGGCATCCGCGTCATTCCTTACCTGGAAAACATCCTGATTGTGGCTGAGTCTTTTCCTCGGGCCGAGCGAGACATTAAAATGGTGACATCCACTCTGGAGTCTTTTGGCTGGGTGATCAACTATCCCAAGTCTTCTCTGTCCCCGTCATTGGTGAGGACCTTTCTGGGCATGACGCTGGATACCTCTCAGGTCAAGGTGTTCCTCGGCAGAAGGTGGAAGGTCTTCAGCTGCAGGCACGGGCTCTGCTCATGTCCTCATCCCTCCATCTGTCAGGGGATGCAGTTGGTGGGCCTAATGGTGTCCTGCTTCAAGGCGGTCCCCTTTGCTCAGTTTCACATGAGACCTCTTGTCAATTTGGGATCGGGACCCTGTGTCCCTGAATCAGGAATTTGTTCTGTCTCCCTTGGCCAGACAGTCTCTCTCGTGGTGGCTGGACTCAAGGAACCTTCTGGGGGGCAGGTCCTTCCTGCCCCCGTGCTGGGAAACAGTCACCACAGATGCCAGTATGACCGGCTGGGGAATCCCTGAGGTTCCAGGGTTGGTGGGGCCCACAAGAGGCCCATGCTTCCATCAACGTCCTGGAACTGAGGGCGATCAGGTTGGTTCTTTCTCGCCTATCCACTCACCTTCAAGGTCAGGCTGTTCAGATCTGCTCAGACAACCAGACGGCGGTGGCCTACCTCAATCATCAGGGAGGGACTCGGAGCAAGCGAGCCTTCAAGGAAGTGTCCCTGATTCTGTCTTGGGCAGAACAGCATGTTTCCTGCATCTCAGCGGTATACATTCCGGGGGTGGAGAACCAGGTGGCGGACTCCCTGAGCAGGGGGACGTCTCGTCTGGGGGAGTGGTCTCTCAACAACCGGCTGTTTCTCTCCCTCTGTCACCGCTGGGGTCAGCTGGATGTGGACCTGTTTGCGTCCCGTCACAATCACAAACTTCCCAGATTTGTCTCTCTGCCTCAGGATCCTCTGGCCTTCGCCACGCCAATGCCTTGGCAATACCTTGGACGGAGTTTCAGCTTCTCTCTGTGTTCCCTCCGTTTCCTCTCCTGAGCAGGGTCATGCGCAAGATTGCCCAGGAGCGGGTACCAGCCATACTGGTGGCCCCTTGTTGGCAAAGAAGAGTTTGGTTTGCAGACGTTGTGCGGTTGGCAGTAGATCGGTACATCTTGCCCAGGGATCCAGATCTGTTCACACAGGGGCAGCTACACCATCCCAATTTATAAACGCTGGCTTTAACGGCTTGGCTGCTGAAACCTCCATATTGATGGAAAAGGGGTTGCCTGCTTCTGGTGTTGGTACCATGATTAGGGCTAGGAAGAAGTCCTCGTCCTTTATCTTTTACAGGGTCTGGCATGCTTACATTGCCTGGTGTGAGTCCAAGTCTCTTCCCTGTCGGGTGTTTTCTATTCCCAGGATTCTGGAATTTTTACAACATGGTTTGGATCAGGGCCTTCAACATAGTACCCTAAAAGGCCATGTTTCAGCTCTGGCAATTTTTTTCCAAAGATCTTTTGCCAATCACCGGTTGGTTAAAACCTTTTTTCCAGGGTGTCTCTCATGTGCGTCCACCTCGTAAGCCTTTGCTACCAGTCTGGGATTTGAATCTGGTGTTGTCTGCTCTGCAAGGACCTCCCTTTGGGCTTATCCGTGAGGCTGCCTTGTCTATTTTGACTATTAAGGTAGCCTTTCTGGTGGCCATCACTTCTGTAAGGCGTGTTTCTGAGCTGGCGGCGCTTTCCATCAAACCTCCTTATTTTGAGAGGCATCAGGATAAGGTGGTGTTTCGGCTTAGGCCAGATTTCTTGCATAAGGTCGTGTCTGCCTTTCATCTCAATCAGGACATTGTTTTGCCTTCATTGTGTCCTAATCCTGCTAATTCCAAGGAGCGGACACTGCATTCTCTGGATGTGGTGAGGGCTTTGAGGTTCTATGTCGTGCTACTGAGCCTTTCAGGAAATCTGATGCTCTTTTTGTTCTCACTTCTGGACCTAGGAAGGGTTTGCCTCCGGCTAAATCCACTATCGGCAAGTGGATCCGTCAGGTGGTGGAGCAGGCCTATTCTGCTAAGGGGAAGGAACCTCCCTTTAGAATTACTGCTCATTCTACTCGTGCTATTGGTGCCTCTTGGGCTTTTCAGCACCAAGCTTCTGTTGAACAAGTTTGCAAGGCGGCTACTTGGTCTTCTGTTCATACTTTTTCTAAGTTTTACAAGGTTGATGTTAAGGTCTCAGCTGATGCTGCTTTTGGCCGCAAGGTGCTTCAGGCGGTAGTGACTTGAACTGCTGGCCGTTACTCATTGGGGATCCCACCCTACTTTGGACACTGCTTTTGGATGTCCCAACTGTTATGAATACTGAAGCAGGCCGTGCCATGCAATAAAGAAAAAAGCTATTCTGTGAGTACTCACCTGTAGAATTGTTTTTGTTCTTGCATGGCACGGCCTGCTTCACCCCACCCTTGTTATCGTTATTCTTGGTTGCCTCTTTACGGTGATTGTTCCAAGTTAATTGGGTTTTTTTACCTTTTTTTTTACTTTTCCCGGCTTCTTGTCTCGCTGCTTGTCTATGCTGGGAACTCTATGGTTAATCCCGTTTTTATAGGGAGCCGGGAGAGGCCACAGCTCTTCTGCAGTACACTGCGCCACCTTGTGGTGGAATAACCCAACTGTTATAAATACCGAAGCAGGCCGTGCCATGCAAGAACAAAAACAATTCTACAGGTGAGTACTCACAGAATTGCTTTATTACTAGCGCCATGTGAGCGTCTGTATAGCGGCGCTTAGAGTGACTGCTAGTGGGCGCTGTAACCTGCAGTAGCAGTCCAGCATTGATGAATGTGATGTCTGTAGGGAGCTTCTCCCCGATTCACTGCAGAGCCATGGAGAATGGTAGGTGGTGTCCAAGACTACGCTACATGTTACAACAGGACAACACTGCAGCGAGTGAGAGGTAGCGCCAGCCCAGTGTGTCCGGCTCTCGGTGCTCCACACCATACTTATCAAAAAAGGACACACACAGCGTCTGTGCTCTAAAGCTGGGTGCTGTAGCATAGAGCGCTAGGCGCTGTGTGATTAAAGTCTGTTTTTGATCACATATCCACCAGTAATAAAGTGAAAAAACATTGAACGACATTGTTGTAACACTGTGACATTAACACTTTAGTGCCAGACCTGTAATGACAATTCTGCAGAAAAAAAAAAAAAATTATGAAGTGTTTGAAGCCAGGAGACGTCAGACAATGATTTGAGCAACAAAAAAAAAATTAAATTGCCAAACGCTATTTATACACAACAAATGAAAGCCCACCAACATGTATGGGAGAGCAACACTGAGTGACCGGTAATACCTGGCTCTGGAAGGTAGAGCGCCGGCGCTATACACTGAGCTGCCTGTAATAATACATGTGACGCTACATGGCGCTGTTAGAGGCACTATACACTGAGCTGCCTGTAATAATACATGTGACGCTACATGGCGCTGTTAGAGGCGCTATACACTGACCTGCCTGTAATAATACATGTGACGCTACATGGCGCTGTTAGAGGCACTATACACTGAGCTGCCTGTAATAATACATGTGACGCTACATGGCGCTGTTAGAGGCGCTATACACTGACCTGCCTGTAATAATACATGTGACGCTACATGGCGCTGTTAGAGGCGCTATACACTGACCTGCCTGTAATAATACATGTGACGCTACATGGCGCTGTTAGAGGCGCTATACATTGACCTGCCTGTAATAATACATGTGACGCTACATGGCGCTGTTAGAGGCGCTATACACTGACCTGCCTGTAATAATACATGTGACGCTACATGGCGCTGTTAGAGGCGCTATACACTGACCTGCCTGTAATAATACATGTGACGCTACATGGCGCTGTTAGAGGCGCTATACACTGACCTGCCTGTAATAATACATGTGACGCTACATGGCACTGTTAGAGGCGCTATACACTGACCTGCCTGTAATAACACGTGACGCTACATGGCGCTGTTAGAGGCACTCACCAGATTCGCTTTCATAAATGTGGTTTTGCGTACAGCGCCTGGAGTTCACCAGACGCTGCCTGCCGCTACGAGGCGCTACCTGTCGCTATCCCTTCTCAAATAAACCCATAATGTCCAGGTTCCACCCCCACCTTCCCTCTTTTAGCCCATATAGTGTGTTTTAAATCTTATATTGTTAAAGGGACACTCCAGACATTACATATGACAGCGCCATGTAGCGTCACATGTATTATTACATATAACAGCGCCATGTAGCGTCACATGTATCATTACATTTAACCCCCATAATGTCCAGGTTTCACCCCCACCTTCCCTCTTTTTGCCCATGTAGTGTGTTGAAATCCTCAGCAGCAGAGGATGACTCCTACATCTATATTTCAATGTGAGTGTCCTTCCATTCATGGGCTGTGAAAAA
The DNA here is from genome assembly GCA_027917425.1 of Gastrophryne carolinensis. Classification (NCBI taxonomy): domain Eukaryota; kingdom Metazoa; phylum Chordata; class Amphibia; order Anura; family Microhylidae; genus Gastrophryne; species Gastrophryne carolinensis. The sequence goes on along the minus strand of CM051238.1, from coordinate 8,045,872 downwards.
TGTATCGGCAGAAGGGAGCGAGTTCTATAGGGTTTAGCAGGGAATGTAAAGCGCTGGGGAATTAAAGACACGCCCCCTGGCAGCCAGCACGAGGCATGCAAAAAGCAGCTAATGTAACCCTTTGCCTGAAATGTTACTTTTAAGAAGAAATAACGGCAATTTAATGGACCCCCCCCCCTCAATGTGAAGCCGCCCGGAGCCATGGCCGTGTTCCTCAATGGGTTGGTGTGGGGGAAGCTCAGCCGGAGCCAGGCTAAATGGAATGCTCGCCTCCGATTGGTGGAGAAGCCTGCGCGCGTGCTGTGGGATGCCACATAAGCAGAACTAAACCCAGGATTGTGAAAATACTGATTTACTGCAGTGTGCTCAAGACCAGAAGCCAGGACTGCTACCATGATGCTTTGCTCTTCCACCTTAATCCGGACCCTCACCCTGAATAAGAGCCTATCTTGTATGTTTCCCCCATGTACATACAGATTGCTCACATTAATCTGGACCTTCACCCTGAATAAGAGCCTATCTTGTATGTTTTCCCCCTGTACATACAGATTGCTCACATTAATCCGGACCCTCACCCTGAATAAGAGCCTAACCTTTATGTTTCCCACACCCTGTACATACAGATTGCTCACAAGTATCCGGACCTTCACCCTGAATAAGAGCCTATCTTCTATGTTTCCCCCCTGTACATACAGATTGTTCACAAGTATCCGGACCTTCACCCTGAATAAGAGCCTATCCTATATTTTCCCACACCCTGTACTTACAGATTGCTCACATTAATCCGGACCTTCACCCTGAATAAGAGCCTTTCTTATATGTTTCTCCCTTGTACATACAGATTGCTCACATTAATCCGGACCTTCACCCTGAATAAGAGCCTTTCTTATATGTTCCTCCCCTGTACATACAGATTGCTCACATTAAAAACCATCCTAACTGCATCTACTGCATGTTATGAGCCTTTAAACATCCAAGATGGCAGGTCATGGAGCATCAGGCAGCCTGCAAACAGGAAGTGCCTTCTGACTGTGCCGCTCTGCATTCTGGGACTGCTGACCTTTTCCTGCCCCCAGCTCTGCTCTGTCTGTGCAAAGCACAGCTATAACCCCGCCCCCTGTACTTTATCCCGCTCTCCTCTCCTCAGTAAGTGTGATGCTTCTGAGGCAAGATGGCGGCGCCCGTATCCTAGAGTCCTGAACAGAGTTGCAGCCCAGCGGGGGAAAGAATAATAATTAAGTGACTAAAAACTTAGAATATATTAATTTTAGATGCTGGGGAATGATGCTGAAGGTGGACCAATCACCGGGATATTGCCCCCCAATCTTTCCACCGCTCCCACAGCGTATGTGCGGGCTCTCGCCCAATCAGCGCTTTGGCCTGTGCATACTAATACTAAAGCGCCCGGCCTATCTGAGTGGCTGAGAGCTCAGGGATGGGGCAGCGGTGAGAATCCAGGGAAAGATTCCAGGGCCGGGCCTTTAGGGTTATGTTCCACTTATATTACAAATATAATCCAGAAAGACTCCAGGAAATAGAAACAAAATCTTGTAGAAACTTTTTATAGAAAATGTATTTCTCCTAAAATAGAGCATTAAAAATAACGGATTATTCTCGGTAAACCCAGCAGGGCGACGCCCTTCGTCGAACAATTAATTAAATTAATTACTAATATTAATGGGAAGGAATGGGCGCGTTATGTGTATTTCTTGTGGCCGGGATGTTGTAATAGGAAATATCAGATCTTTCTCTACTTCCCATGTCCAGCAAACAGCAATCTGAGCTCGATAGCGGCCACCCGGCGCAGGGGGCGGAGCCGGCGGCTCTCATTAAAGCCTTCAATTAAAAGATTCGCTAATAAAAATATTTGCCAGTTTTGTACAGATCTGGGGTGGCTCCACCTTCTCCCATCTTCGTGCAGCCGGCTAATTCGAACAATTAATTAAATTAATTAATTACTAATATTAATGGGAAGGGGGCGCGTTATGTGTATTCCTTGTGGCCGGGATGTTGTAATAGGAAATATCAGACCTTTCTCTACTTCCCATGTCAAGCAAACAGCGTCCACCCTTCGCAGGGGGCGGAGCCGGTGGCTCCGATTACGTCTTCAGCCTTCAATAAAAAGATTCGCCAGTTTTTTGCAGATCTGGGATGGTTCCACCTTCTCCTATCTTCGTGCAGCCGGCTAATTCCAACAATTAATTAAATTAATTAATAACTAATAGTACTGGGAAGGAATGGGTGTGCAATAGGAAATATCAGATCTTTCTCTACTTCCCATGTCCAGCAAACAGCAACCTGAGCTCATTAGCGTCCACCCTGCGCAGGGGGCGGAGCCGCAGCTCTGATGAAATCTTCAGCCTTCAATTAAAAGATTCGCTAATAAAAAGATTCGCAAGTTTTGTACAGATCTGGGGTGGCTCCACCTTCTTCCATCTTCGTGCAGCTGGCTAATTCGAACAATTTATTAAATTAATGAATTACTAATATTACTGGGAAGGAATAGGTGCGTTATGTGTATTTCTTGTGGCCGGGATGCTGTAATAGGAAATATCAGATCTTTCTCTAATTCCCATGTCCAGCAAACAGCATTCTGAGCTCGCTAGCGGCCACCCGGCGCAGGGGGCGGAGCCGGCGGCTCTCATTAAATCTTCAGCCTTCAATTAAAAGATTCGCTAATAAAAAGATTCGCCAGTTTTGTGCAGATCCGGGGTGGTTCCACCTTCTCCCATCTTTGTGCAGCCGGCTAATTTCAACAATTAATTCAATTAATTAATTACTAATATTAATGGGAAGGAATAGGTGCGTTATGTGAATTGCTTGTGGCCGGAATGGGAAATATCAGATCTTTCTCTACTTCCCATGTCCAGCAAACAGCAATCTGAGCTCGCTAGCGGCCACCCTGCGCAGGGGGCGGAGTCTACGTCTCTGATTAAATCGTCAGCCTTCAATTAAAAGATTCACTAATAAAAAGATTTGCCAGTTTTGTACAGATCTGGGATGGTTCCACCTTCTCCCATCTCATGGCGCAGCCGGATAATTCGAACAATTAATTAATTAATTACTAATATTAATGGGAAGGAATGGGCGCTATGTGTATTGCTTCTGGCCGGGATGTTGTAATAGGAAATATCAGACCTTTCTCTACTTCCCATGTCCAGCAAACACCGGCCTGGGCCGTATCCTCGTTAGCAGCCACCCTGCGCAGGGGGCGGAGCTGGCGGCTCTTATTATGTCTTCAGCCTTCAATTAAAAGATTCGCTAATAGAAAGATTCCCCAGTTTTGTAGAGATCCGGGTTGGCTCCACCTTCTCCCATCTCATAGGGCAACGCCCCCCCGGTGACCACGTGAAGGTTTCGGTTGTGTTCTGCGGACGGTCACTCGAAGACTCCCAGGATGTATTCCCCGATCCCGATAAAATACACCACCTGCGCGATCCCGAAGAGCGGAGCGATGACCAGCGCCCGGCACCACGCCCCCTTCATGAATGCCGAGGGCCCCTCATTCCTCCAGATCTTCCTGCAGGGGGAAAAAGGGGGAGAAAGGGTCATATAGAGTCGGGAGAGACCAGGATTAATATTCACAACTCAACACGTTTGAGTTGAGCCCCTGGCCGGCCCTAGACATCCCTGCTGAGCCCCCCCCCCCCCCAACCATGATGCTGGGGCTATAGCATTGGGGACTGGGGTTCCTTGGCCTGTGGGTGCAGTGGGGCTCGGCACAGGGGGCTGGGGTTCCTTGGTTTGTGGGTACAGTGGGGCTGGGTACAGGGGGCTGGGGTTCCTTGGCTTGTGGGTACAGTGGGGCTGGGGTTCCTTGGCTTGTGGGTACAGTGGGGAGGGGTAGGGGGCTGGGGTTCCATGGTTTGTGGGTACAGGGGACTGGGGTTCCTTGGCTTGTGGGTACAGGGGGCCGGGGTTCCTTGGCTTGTGGGTACAGTGGGGCTGGGTACCGGGGGTTGGGGTTCCTTGGCCTGTGGGTAAAGGGGACTGGGGTTCCTTGGCTGGTGGGTACAGTGGCTGGGTATACGGGGCTGGGGTTCCTTGGCTTGTTGGTACAGTGGAGCTGGGTACAGTGAGGCTGGGTTCCCTTGGCTCGTGGGTGCAGTGGGGTTGGGTACAGGGGGCTGGGTTTCCTTGGCTCATGGGTACAGTGGGGCTGGGTACAGGGGGCTGGGGTTCCTTGGCTTGTGGGTACAGTGGGGCTGGGTACAGGGGGCTCGGGTCCCTTGGCTTGTGGGTGCAGTGGGGCTGGGTACAGTGAGGCTGGGTTCCCTTGGCTCGTGGGTGCAGTGGGGTTGGGTACAGGGGGCTGGGGTCCCTTGGCTTGTGGGTGCAGTGGGGCTGGGTACAGGGGGCTGGGGTCCCTTGGCTTGTGGGTGCAGTGGGGCTGGGTACAGGGGGCTGGGGTCCCTTGGCTTGTGGGTGCAGTGGGGCTGGGTACAGGGGGCTGGGGTTCCTTGGCTTGTGGGTGCAGTGGGGCTGGGTACAGGGGGCTGGGGTTCCTTGGCTTGTGGGTGCAGTGGGGCTGGGTACAGGGGGCTGGGGTCCCTTGGCTTGTGGGTGCAGTGGGGCTGGGTACAGGGGCTGAGAGGGACACTAAGGGGGCAGGGATTGAATGTGGGTGTTATAAGCAGCAGCCCAATTGGCCCCAAAGCAGTGCGGCCCAACTGGGCATTGTCCCGGGTCTCCCTATGGCCAGTCCCCCCCCCCCCGGGGTCTGGTAACCCGCACCCTGCGAACCCTCTCCTGGACGGGGAGGGGGGTTATAAAATAAAAACCTTACCTCACCTGAATTTGGCGTCCGTATGGCTGCCACACTCACATTGCACAACGCTGTATCCCCCAGAGATGTGCGCGCTCCTGTCTGCCCATTCACTTGGGAGCGCGCACAGAGCAAGACAGTGATGCCCAGGAGACTGGCGCTGGACGGCGGGCAAGGTAAGGGGGGTTTTCCCTTTGTAACCTCTCACCCTGTCTCAGCACCAGGGGAGGGTGGCAGGGTAGAGGGGTGACCAGATACTGGACTTCCGCTTTACAGTGGCCCAAAACCCAAGATTTTGACTATCCTGGGTTTTGGTTCTTGCCCCCAGGGCAACCCAATCAGGGATGCCCCGCTGTGTGAAACCCCCCAGGGCGCATGGCCATGTAGGTGAGTATTGCAGGTAAGTGTATGGGGTGACCTGGGGGGTTTCACACAGCGGGGCTTCCCGATTTTGGATTCCCCGGGGGGGAGGGAAAAGATCGGCCCAGGAATCTTATAGATTCCTGGGCCGATTGACATGGGTTTTGGTCCACTTTAAAGCCAGAATGTATAAGCTTCCTGGGCCGATCAATTCCCTCCCCCCGGGGCATCCAGATTCAGGATGCCCTGCTGTGTGATACCCCCCAGGTTGCCCCATACACTTACCTTCTTTCCCGGTCCAACGGGGCATGCGCAATCCACAGCCGCATCCCCGCTATCCCTCTAGACAGGCATTTGTGAATGGCTGGCGTGGGCACGCTCCCTGTTAGAGGGTAGCGGGGGATGCGACCACCAGCGCGCTCGTATCCGCTCGTATTAGACCTCGTATTAGCTCCTGGACTAAAGGGCTCGAGCGGATCCGAGCGCGCTGATTGGAAAAGCGCCCATTGCATCCAACTTTATTGTTCCAGACCGTGCTGTCCCTTTAAATGATCTCCAGATCGCTGGACATCAAATATCAATAGAGGAGAATGCCAGCGCCACCCGCAGGACATCCACTGCCACTGCTGGGGCCACCGATGGCGGCTAACACATTGCGGCTGCAGGGCTCACCTGGCGCAGTCCACGATCCCGTTATACGTGTCCTCCCCGATCCCTTTCTTCAGGGTCTGTATCCGTGTCTTCAGCACTACATAGGAAATACATAGGGACACGTAATGTTTCCAGATCTCTATTCATACCTCCCCAAGTGTCCCTGATTTGGAGGGACTGTCCCTCTTTTGAGTCCATGTCCCCCTGTCGCTCGCTGTTCTCATTTGTCCCTCTTTGAGGTGTAACATGCAGATCTGCAGCAATAAATGATTCATTTGCCTATTCAAAGTGTTTCTATTGTTTTTACTGTTATAATCACCTATCCATCCCTTAATGAGGGGCGTGGCTTTATCCATCCCTTAATGAGGGGCGTGGCTTTATCCATCCCTTAATGAGGGGCGTGGCTTTATCCATCCCTCAATGAGGATCGTGGCGTCATTTAGACATTGTCCCTCTTTTGAGGTGTAGCATTCAGATCTGCAGCAATAAATTATTAAATTGCCTATTTAAAATGTTTCTATTGTAACTGTTACAATGTATCTCCTATCCATCCATCCCTCAATGAGGGGGCGTGGCTTCATCCATCCCTCAACGAGGGGACGTGGCTTCATTTACATATTGTCCCAATTTGAGGTGTAACATACAGATCTGCATTAATAAATTATTCATTCGCCTATTCAAAGTGTTTCTATTGTTGTAACTGTTACAATGTATCTCCTATCCATCCCTCAATGAGGGGGCGTGGCTTCATCCATCCCTCAATGGGGGGCGTGGCTTAATCCACCCCTCAATGAAGGGCGTGGCTGCATTTACATATTGTCCCTTTTTGGGGTGTAACATGCAGATCTGCAGCAATAAATGATTCATTTGCCTATTCAAAGTGTTTCTATTGTTGTAACTGTTACAATGTATCTCCTATCCATCCCTCAATGAGGGGGCGTGGCTTCATCCATCCCTCAATGGGGGGCGTGGCTTAATCCACCCCTCAATGAAGGGCGTGGCTGCATTTACATATTGTCCCTTTTTGGGGTGTAACATGCAGATCTGCAGCAATAAATGATTCATTTGCCTATTCAAAGTGTTTCTATTGTTGTAACTGTTACAATGTATCTCCTATCCATCCCTCAATGAAGGGGCGTGGCCTAATTTAACAAATGTCCCTCTTTCCCACCCTGATAAGTTGGTAGGTATGCTCTATTTATTAATCTATTTATTAATCCATTTACCTGATTTCCCATATGTGATGGCGATTGTGCATCAATCTGAAATTTCACGACCAAAGCCGTGTCCGCCACCATTTTCGCGGTCGCACGCCATTGGAGGGTGATCGCTTCAAAATAGCTTCTTAATTGCAAAATGTGATTTCCTAGGAAACCGCCATCGCAGCACGTCGCGCCTCTCCGTGAAATGGGCCTCAGCGAGCTTCTGAGCTGAAACTGACTTTACTGGCCCATGTGCTTGTATGGCCCCCCCCCCCCCCCCCCCCACCGGCCGCCCGCTTGCTGCATCCGGAAAGTCCGGACCCCACACTGGTTAAACTGAGCAGACGTCCCGCTTTCAGCAGGTCAGTCCCGTATTGGGGTATTTTGTCCCACTCTCCCCCCCCCCCTTTGCGGACACCTAAATGTCCCACTTTACTAACATTAGTGGGAAGACTGTTGATCGGGGCTGTGTGAAGCCCCCCAGATCACCTGAAGAAACTCACCTCTTCCAGGTCCTACGGTGCATGTGCGGCCGCTCGTCCAATCAGCAGGTTCGGAGCCGCTGACGTCACGCCATCTAAGACGGCGTCTAAGGCCGCATCCCCCGCTTCCCTCCGTGCCGTGCTCGAGGGGTGGCCCGCACATGCACAGTTGGAGCGGGAAAAAAGGTGAGTGAATGGGGCGACCTGGGGGGGGGTGTTCACACGGCGGGGCATCCCGGGGGGAGGAAATCGATGGGCCTGGGAATAGAACAAACTCACTTCTTCCAGTTCCTACGGCGCATGCGCGGCCACTCGTTCAATCAGCGTGCTGGCGGCCGCATCCCCCGCCTCCCTCTAACAGGAAGTGTGCCCGCGTCGGTCATTCACAAATGCCTGGTGCTGGCACGCGCCCTGCTAGAGGGATAGCGGGGATGCGGCCATGGCTCACACATGCACCGTTGGAGCGGGAACAAAGGTGAGTGTATGGGGTGATCGGGGGGGTTTCACACAGTGGGGCATCCCAATTTTGGATGCCCCGTGGGGGAGGGAATCAATCGGCCTGGGAATCTTATATATTCCCGGGCCGAACGAGCTGGGTTTTGGTCCACTTTAAACTGACCAGACGTTCTACTTTCAGCAGCACAGTCCCGTATTGGGGTATTTTGTCCCACTCTCCCCCCCCCCCAAAAACAACCTAAATGTCCCACTTTACTAATATTAGGGGGAAGACCGTCGCTTCAAATCTGGGACGTCTAATCTAGTTTATAACTGGAGGGACTGTCCCTCTTTGGAGTCCATGTCCCCCTGTCCCTCATTGTTCTCCCTTGTCCCTCTTTGAGGTTTAACAATCAGATCAGCATCAAAAAATGATTAATTTGCCAATTTAAAGCGTTTATATTGTTTTAACTGTTACATCCTATCTCCTATCCATCCCTCAATGAGGGGGCGTGGCTTCATCCATCCCTCAACGAGGGGGCGTGGCTTCATCCATCCCTCAATGAGGGGGCGTGGCTTCATCCATCCCTCAACGAGGGGGCGTGGCTTCATCCATCCCTCAATGAGGGGGCATGGCTTCATCCATCCCTCAATGAGGCAGCGTGGCTTCATCCATCCCTCAATGAGGCAGCGTGGCTTCATCCATCCCTCAATGACAGGGCGTGGCTTCATCCATCCCTCAATGACAGGGCGTGGCTTCATCCATCCCTCAATGACAGGGCGTGGCTTCATCCATCCCTCAATGAGGCAGCGTGGCTTCATCCATCCCTCAATGAGGCAGCGTGGCTTCATCCATCCCTCAATGACGGGGCGTGGCTTCATCCATCCCTCAATGACAGGGCGTGGCTTCATCCATCCCTCAATGACAGGGCGTGGCTTCATCCATCCCTCAATGACAGGGCGTGGCTTCATCCATCCCTCAATGACGGGGCGTGGCTTCATCCATCCCTCAATGACGGGGCGTGGCTTCATCCATCCCTCAATGGGGGGGCGTGGCTTCATCCAATCCTCAATGAGGGGGCGTGGCTTCATCCATCCCTCAATGAGGGGGCATGGCTTCATCTATCCCTCAATGAGGGGGCGTGGCTTCACCCATCCCTCAATGAGGCGGCGTGGCTTCATCTATCCCTCAATGAGGGGGCGTGGCTTCATCCATCCCTCAATGAGGGGGCGTGGCTTCATCCATCCCTCAATGAGGGGGCGTGGCTTCATCCATCCCTCAATGAGGGGGCGTGGCTTCTTCTATCCCTCAATGAGGAGGTGTGGCTTCACCCATCCCTCAATGAGGCGGCGTGGCTTCATCTATCCCTCAATGAGGGGGCGTGGCTTCATCCATCCCTCAATGAGGGGGCGTGGTCTCATCCATCCCTCAATGAGGGGGCGTGGTCTAATTGAACAAATGTCCCTCTTTCCCACCCTAAAAAGTTGGTAGGTATGTCATTGGCTGAACAGCGGTAGTGGGATGTATGGATTGGCCCTGCTGGAGGGTTCACAGAAACTGCCCAGACTTCACCTATCCTGCCCAATATTATTACTTACCTTTCTTCACAGGCACAGGTCCCTGTAGTCTCGGATGTCGTCAGGGGACAGGCTGCGGCCGCTGTCGCTCATGTGCGGCTAACTCAGCGTGGGGGCGGGATTTACATGGAGGAAAAGGCGTTTCAGACGGCGCTGCCCAAAGGTGAGTTGCTCCGGCGGGCGGGGGTGTGTAATGGTGTCCAGGTTGCACTTTGCACTTTATAGTTATTTGATATAGGATCCGGATCATAGGCAGGATTTGCACATTGTTATTTGTATCTATTGATTGGTCGCACTTTGCACTTTATAGTTATTTGATATAGGATCCGGATCATAGGCAGGATTTGCACATTGTTATTTATATCTATTGATTGGTCGTCCTTTGCACTTTATAGTTATTTGATATAGGATCCGGATCATAGGCAGGATTTGCACATTGTTATTTATATCTATTGATTGGTCGTCCTTTGCACTTTATAGTTATTTGATATAGGATCTGGATCATAGGCAGGATTTGCACATTGTTATTTGTATCTATTGATTGGTCGCACTTTGCACTTTATAGTTATTTGATATAGGATCCGGATCATAGGCAGGATTTGCACATTGTTATTTATATCTATTGATTGGTCGTCCTTTGCACTTTATAGTTATTTGATATAGGATCCGGATCATAGGCAGGATTTGCACATTGTTATTTGTATCTATTGATTGGTCGTCCTTTGCACTTTATAGTTATTTGATATAGGATCCGGATCATAGGCAGGATTTGCACATTGTTATTTGTATCTATTGATTGGTCGCACTTTGCACTTTATAGTTATTTGATATAGGATCCGGATCATAGGCAGGATTTGCACATTGTTATTTATATCTATTGATTGGTCGTCCTTTGCACTTTATAGTTATTTGATATAGGATCTGGATCATAGGCAGGATTTGCACATTGTTATTTGTATCTATTGATTGGTCACACTTTGCACTTTATAGTTATTTGATATAGGATCCGGATCATAGGCAGGATTTGCACATTGTTATTTATATCTATTGATTGGTCGTCCTTTGCACTTTATAGTTATTTGATATAGGATCCGGATCATAGGCAGGATTTGCACATTGTTATTTGTATCTATTGATCGGTCGCACTTTGCACTTTATAGTTATTTGATATAGGATCCGGATCATAGGCAGGATTTGCACATTATTATTTGTATCTATTGATTGGTTGCACTTTGCACTTTATAGTTATTTGATTTAGGATCCGGATCATAGGCAGGATTTGCACATTGTTATTTGTATCTATTGATCGGTCGCACTTTGCACTTTATAGGTATTTCATTTAGGATCCGGATCATAGGCAGGATTTGCACATTGTTATTTGTATCTATTGATTGGTCACACTTTGCACTTTATAGTTATTTGATATAGGATCCGGATCATAGGCAGGATTTGCACATTGTTATTTGTATCTATTGATTGGTCGCACTTTATAGTTATTTGATTTAGGATCCGGATCATAGGCAGGATTTGCACATTGTTATTTGTATCTATTGATTGGTTGCACTTTATAGTTATTTGATATAGGATCTGGATCATAGGCAGGATTTGCACATTGTTATTTGCACTGATTAGATCACTTGTGTTTATGTGTTTTATATATAGATACTTATTGATATTTATGTGCCAGTATCTCCACATCGCCTACACACTTCCATGTTGGTTTGTCTTATATGTATTGTCTTATTATGTGTTTTTTAAGGGATTTTAATTGTGTAGTGGTTATGTGCAGTGATTAATTTAGTGATATGGAATAAAATATATTTTTTTGATAAATTTCTTGAGTGGCTCCCTCTATGATTCTTTGTTCTTGAGGTGAGCTTCAGTGATTATAGGGTATTGTGCCAGATCCCCTTGCCTTTATCTAATGGTGTCCAGGTGACTATTGGTCTGATTGTCACTATTCCTTAGGGGCATCCTGATGTGAACCAAAACCCAGGATTTTGACTATCCTGGGTTTTGGTCCTTGCCCCTGAGGCACCCCAAACAGGCACTGTATCAACCCCCCCCCCCCCCTCGTTCGTCGCATCCAACTCATCTCTTCCAGGTCCTACGGGGCATGTGCAGCTGCTCGTCCAATCAGTGCGCTCTGAGCCGCTGATGTCATGTCGTCTAAGGCCGGCAGCTCCGAGCGCGCTGACAGCCGCATCCCCTGCTTCCCTCTAACAGGGAGCGTGCCCACCATTCACAGACGCCTGGCGTGGGCATGCTCTTAGCCGGAGAGATAGCGGGGATGCGTCCGTGGCTCACGCATGCGCCGTTGGGCCGGGAAGCAAGGTGAGTGTATGGGATGACCTGGGGGGTGTCACACAGCTTTTGGATGTGAGGGAAGTGGACCAAACCTCCTTAAACCGGACCTTCACCATGATTTAATGAAAAGCCCAAACCCTTATAAAACGATTCCCCAGCATCTAAATTAATATATTTAAAGTTTTTAGTCACTCACTTATTATTCTTTCCCCCACTGGGCTGCAACTCTGTTCAGGACTTTAGGATACGGGCGCCGCCATCTTGACTCAGAAGCATCACACTTACTGAGGAGAGGAGAGCAGGATAAAGTGCAGGGGGGGCGGGGTTATAGCTGTGCTTTGCTCAGACAGAGCAGAGCTGAGGTCAGGAAAAGGTCAGCAATCCCAGAATGCAGAGCAGCACAGTCAGAAGGCACTTCCTGTTTGCAGGCTGCCTGATGCTCCATGTGCCGCCATCTTGGATGTTTAAAGGCTCATAACATGCAGTAGATGCAGGTAGGATGATTTTTAATGTGGGCAATCTGTATGTACAGGGTGTGGGAAGCATATAAGATAGGCTCTTATTCAGGGTGAGGGACCGGATTAATGTGAGCAATCTGTATGTACAGGGGGGGACATATAAGATAGGCTCTTATACAGGGTGAAGGTCCGGATTATTATGGGCAATCTGTTTGTACGGGGGGGGGGGGGGGGGAAACATATAAGATAGGCTCTTATTCAGGGTGAAGGTCCGGATGAATGTGAGCAATCTGTATGTACAGGGTGTGGGAAACATATAAGATAGGCTCTTATTCAGGGTGAAGGTCCAGAATAATGTGAGCAATCTGTATGTACAGGGGGGGAAACATATAAGATAGACTCATATTCAGGGTGAGGGTCCGGATTAATGTGGGCAATCTGTATGTACGGGGGGAAACATATAAGATAGGCTCTTATTCAGGGTGAGGGTCCGGATTAATGTGAGCAATCTGTATGTATAGGGTGTGGGAAACATATAACAGATAGGCTCTTATTCAGGGTGAGGGTCCGGATTAATGTGGGCAATCTGTATGTACGGGGGGAAACAAATAAGATAGGCTCTTATTCAGGGTGAGGGTCCGGATTAATGTGAGCAATCTGTATGTACAGGGTGGGGGAAACATATAAGATAGGCTCTTATTCAGGGTGAGGGTCCGGATTAATGTGAGCAATCTGTATGTACAGGGTGGGGGAAACATATAAGATAGGCTCTTATTCAGGGTGAGGGTCCGGATTAATGTGGGCAATCTGTATGTACAGAGGGGGAAACATACAAGATAGACTCATATTCAGGGTGAGGGTCCACTTTAACCCTTTGCCTAAAAAAGGTGCAGTTAGCAGTTTGTACTCACCGTCCAGCGGGGTGACGGCGACAGCGGCCACCGATCCGGCGAGGCATCCGGCGATGAAGGAGTGGTAGAAGGGCGCTTTCTGTTGGGGGGATTTCTGCCCCAGTTTGTTGAGGTTGGCAAATAGCGGGAAGTAGATGACAGAGAACGGGACGTCCCTGCGCCCGGAAAGAGAAGCGGCGTTACCATGACAACCGATCCCACATCTTGCTATAGAGAAGAGGCCCCGGGCCTTACCTGAGCAGCGTGGCGCCCAAACCCTTATAGACGCCCGACACGCCCTGCGTCCGCAGAAGGTCGCTCGTTATGCGCAGGGCGGAGGGTCTCTGGACGGCGGACGATCCGTCGCCGGTCACCGCTCGCTGCGACGCTGAAAGAGAGGAAATAAACCTGGAAACCACGGCCTGGCGCAGTTGAAAAAGAAAGGTGGCGGCCATTTTGGAGCCTTCATTCCCAACTGACTTAACTGACAATGCTCAGGAACAGAAAGCCCGACAGCACTTCCTGTTTGCAGGCGGCCATCTTGTTTTCAAAATTTACCTCAGCAAGAGCTAGAAAAAGGTAAATTAATTTTTATGTGCAGCAATCTAAATTGGTTAGGGTCTGGTTTAAACCGAACCAACAGCCTGGCACATGGCTGGGCCCCTCATAATCTATAATGTGATGGCTGGGCCCCTCATAACCTATAATGTGATGGCTGGGCCCCTCATACCCTATAATGTGATGGCTGGGCCCCTCATAACCTATAATGTGATGGCTGGGCCCCTCATAACCTATAATGTGATGGCTGGGGCCCTCATAACCTATAATGTGATGGCTGGGGCCCTCATAACCTATAATGTGATGGTTGGGCCCCTCATAACCTATAATGTGATGGCTGGGCCCCTCATAACCTATAATGTGATGGCTGGGCCCCTCATAACCTATAATGTGATGGCTGTGGCCCTCATAACCTATAATGTGATGGCTGGGGCCCTCATAACCTATAATGTGATGACTGGGCCCCTCATAACCTATAATGTAATGGCTGGGCCCCTCATACCCTATAATGTGATGACTGGGCCTCTCATAACCTATAATGTGATGGCTGGGCCTCTCATACCCTATAATGTGATGACTGGGCCTCTCATAACCTATAATGTGATGGCTGGGCCTCTCATAACCTATAATGTGATGACTGGGCCCCTCATAACCTATAATGTGATGGCTGGGCCCTCATAACCTATAATGTGATGGCTGGGCCTCTCATAACCTATAATGTGATGGCTGGGCCTCTCATAACCTATAATGTGATGGCTGGGTCTCTCATAACCTATAATGTGATGGCTGGGCCTCTCATAACCTATAATGTGATGGCTGGGCCTCTCATACCCTATAATGTGATGGCTGGGCCTCTCATAACCTATAATGTGATGGCTGGGCCCCTCATAACCTATAATGTGATGGCTGGGGCCCTCATAACCTATAATGTAATGGCTGGGCCCCTCATACCCTATAATGTGATGACTGGGCCTCTCATAACCTATAATGTGATGGCTGGGCCTCTCATACCCTATAATGTGATGACTGGGCCTCTCATAACCTATAATGTGATGGCTGGGCCTCTCATAACCTATAATGTGATGACTGGGCCCCTCATAACCTATAATGTGATGGCTGGGCCCTCATAACCTATAATGTGATGGCTGGGCCTCTCATAACCTATAATGTGATGGCTGGGCCTCTCATAACCTATAATGTGATGGCTGGGTCTCTCATAACCTATAATGTGATGGCTGGGCCTCTCATAACCTATAATGTGATGGCTGGGCCTCTCATACCCTATAATGTGATGGCTGGGCCTCTCATAACCTATAATGTGATGGCTGGGCCCCTCATAACCTATAATGTGATGGCTGGGGCCCTCATAACCTATAATGTGATGGCTGGGCCCCTCATAACCTATAATGTGATGGCTGGACCTCTCATAACCTATAATGTGATGGCTGGGTCTCTCATAACCTATAATGTGATGGCTGGGTCTCTCATAACCTATAATGTGATGGCTGGGCCCCTCATAGGCTATAATGTGATGGCTGGGCCCCTCATACTCTTTAATGTGATTTCTGGGCCCATCATAACCTATAATGTTATAACTTTAGCTTCCTATCTAATTTGAACTGGCCCTCGGGTATCGAGATTTTGGGGCCCAGCTATTTCTTAATAAGTGGTGGGAAGGCCCAGACATTGTGGTTGTATGGGGCCCAAGCTGGGCCTCTAGTTTGAACTTCAGTTTTCTATCAAATTTGAACTGGGCCCGGAGACAACCAGACTCATCCTTGTAATTCGGCTTATGCAGGGGCCCAGCTATCGCTTTATCTTACCTCCCAACTGTCCCTGATTTGGAGGGACTGTCCCTCTTTTGAGTCCATGTCCCTTTGTCCCTCCTGGTTCTTCTCTTTCCGTTTTGGGGATTTAAAGTGTAACAAAACCCAGGATTTTGACTATCCTGAGTTTTGGTCCTTGCCCCCAGGGAACCACGATCGGTGTGAAACCCCCCAGGTCGCCGAAACCAACTCAACTCTTCCCGGTCCTACGGCGCACGGCGCACGTGGCTGCTCGTCCAATCAGTGCGCTCGGATCCGCGTCGTCTAAGGTGAGCGGCTCCGAGCGCGCTGACGGCTGCATCCCCCGCTTCCCTCTAACAGGGAGCGTGCCAGCACCGGCCATTCACAGATGCCTGGCGCGGGCACGCGCCCCTGCTAGAGGGATAGCGGGGATGTGGCCTTTGGACCGGAAAAGAAGGTAAGTATGGGGCGACCTGGGGGGGTTTCACACAGCAGGGCATCCCGATTTCGGGTGCCCCGGGGGGAGGGAATCGATCTTATAGATTCCCGGGCAGATCACTGTGGGTTTTGGTCCACTATAATATGCAGATCTGCAGCAATAAATGATTCATTTGCCTATTCAAAGTGTCTCTATTGTTGTAACTGTTACTTCCTATCTCCTATCCATCTATCAATGAGGGGTGTGGCTTCATCCATCCTCCAATGAGGGGGTGTGGCTTCATCCCTCAATGAGGGGCGTGGCTTCATCCCTCAATGAGGGGCGTGGCTTAATTTACCTACTGTCCCTCTTTGAGGTGTAACATGCAGATCTGCAGCAATACATGATTAATTTGTCTATTTAAAGTGTTTCTATTGTTGTAACTGTTACATCCTATCTCCTATCCATCCCTCAATGAGGGGGCGTGGCTTCATCCATCCCTCAATGAGGGGGCGTGGCTCCATCCATCCCCCAATGAGGGGGCGTGGCTTCATACATCCCTCAATGAGGGGGCGTGGCTTAATCCATCCCTCAATGAGCTGGCGTGGCTTCATCCATCCCTCAATGAGGGGGTGTGGCTTCATCCCTCCCTCAATGAGGGTGTGTGGCTTCATCCATCCCTCAATGAGGGGGCGTGGCTTCATCCATCCCTCAATGAGGGGGGCGTGGCTTTATACATCCCTCAATGAGGGTGTGTGGCTTCATTTACATATTGTCCCTCTTTAAGGTGTAACATTTATATCTGCAGCAATAAATGATTAATTTGTCTATTTAAAGTGTTTCTATTGTTGTAACTGCTACAATGTATCTCCTATGCATCAATCAATGAGGGGGCGTGGCTTCATCCACCCCTCGATGAGGGGGCGTGGCTTCATCCATCCCTCAATGAGGAGGCGTGGCTTCATTTACATATTGTCCCTCTTTGAGGTGTAACATTCAGATCTGCAGCAATAAATGATTAATTTGTCTATTTAAAGTGTTTCTATTGTTGTAACCGTGTCTCCTATCCATCCCTCAATGAGGGGGCGTGGCTTGATCCATCGCTCGAAGAGGGGGCGTGGCTTCATCCATCCCTCAATGAGGGGGCGTGGCTTCATTTAAGAATTGTCTTTCTTATCCACCCTGAAAAGTTGGAAGATATGGCTTTTTAGGTGGTGGAGGGGCCCAGATATTGTGGTTGCATGGGGCCCAAGCTGGACCTCCAGTTATAACTTTTGAACGGGCCCCCCGATATTATGATTCTGGGGCACTTCTATGTCTGGGTAGGTGGTGGGAGGGCCCAGACATTGTGGTTGTACGGGGCCCATAAATTCCTAACGGCAGCTCTGACTCCCTGGAGGAGCAGCATGACCCCCAGCCCCCCCCCATGATTTTGTTTATCACTCGCCCCCCAAGTTTACCAAGGCGCCCGGCGTCCTGCAGCTGGATCTTCAGCATCTCCATAGGGGAGGTCACCACCACCTGACAGGTCCCGGCTCCGCATCCCGCCACCATCTCCCGGACCAGCGTCAGCTCCTTTCTGCAAACACCAGAGGCAAACGCTTCAACCGGACCTTCACCAGGATTTATTGAAAAGCCCAAACCCTTATAAAACCATTCCCCAGCATCTAAAATTAATATATTTTAAGTTTTTAGTCACTTACTTATTATTCTTTCCCCCACTGGGCTGCAACTCTGTTCAGGACTCTAGGATACGGGCGCCGCCATCTTGACTCAGAAGCATCACACTTACTGAGCAGAGGAGAGTGGGATAAAGTGCAGGAGGCGGGGTTATAGCTGTGCTTTGCTCAGACAGAGTAGGGCTGGGGTCATGAAAAAGGTCAGCAGTCCCAGAATGCAGAGCAGCACAGTCAGAAGACACTTCCTGTTTGGAGGCTACCTGATTTTCCATGAGCCGCCATCTTGGATGTTTAAAGGCTCATAACATGCAGTAGATGCAGGTAGGATGGTTTTTAATGTGAGCAAACTGTATGTACAGGGTGTGGGAAGCATATAAGATAGGCTCTTATTCAGGGTGAAGGTCCGGGTGAATGTGAGCAATCTGTATGTACAGGGTGTGGGAAACATATAAGATAGGCTCTTATTCAGGGTGAAGGTCCGGATTAATGTGAGCAATCTGTATGTACAGGGTGTGGGAAACATATAAGATAGGCTCTTATTCAGGGTGAAGGTCCGGATTAATGTGAGCAATCTGTATGTACAGGGTGTGGGAAACATATAAGATTGGCTCTTATTCAGCGTGAGGGTCCGGATTAATGTGGGCAATCTGTATGTACAGGGTGTGGGAAACATATAAGATAGGCTCTTATTCAGGGTGAAGGTCCGGATTAATGTGGGCAATCTGTATGTACAGGGTGTGGGAAACATATAAGATAGGCTCTTATTCAGGGTGAAGGTCCGGATTAATGTGGGCAATCTGTATGTACAGGGGGGGGGAAACATATAAGATAGGCTCTTATTCAGGGTGAAGGTCCGGATTAATGTGGGCAATCTGTATGTACAGGGGGGAAACATATAAGATAGGCTCTTATTCAGGGCGAAGGTCCGGATTAATGTGAGCAATCTGTATGTACAGGGTGTGGGAAACATATAAGATAGGCTCTTATTCAGCGTGAGGGTCCGGATTAATGTGAGCAATCTGTATGTACAGGGTGTGGGAAACATATAAGATAGGCTCTTATTCAGAGTGAAGGTCCGGATTAATGTGGGCAATCTGCATGTACAGGGTGTGGGAAAGATATAAGATAGGCTCTTATTCAGGGTGAAGGTCCGCTTTAAGCACAGAAAGCGCAATACATCAGGAGGGATTATTGCAGAGGAGCAGAATGAAGCGTGATGGGGAAATGAATAAAGAATCAGCGTCATGCCTGAATTGTTATTACCCCTCTCGGGAAAGAATATTCCGGAAGAAGTCGTTGGCGGCCAGTTTGATGGCCTTCTCTGGCGTCACGAGAGTGAGATTCACCGCCGCCCCTGTCAGAGAAATAAGTAGAATGTGATGGTAAAGCGCTGACGAATATGTTGGCGCCATATAAATAAAGAGGGTTATTATTCTAATAATGCAGATAATAATAACACACTATGAGGGTTATTCATGAAGGGATAGCGCCAGGTAGCGGCAGGCAGCGTCTGGTGAACGCCAGGCGCTGTACGCAAAACCACATTTATGAAAGCGAATCTGGTGAGCGCCTCTAACAGCGTCATGTAGCGTCACATGTATTATTACAGGCAGGTCAGTGTATAGCGCCTCTAACAGCGCCATGTAGCGTCACATGTATTATTACAGGCAGGTCAATGTATAGCGCCTCTAACAGCGCCATGTAGCGTCACATGTATTATTACAGGCGGCTCAGTGTATAGCACCTCTAACAGCGCCATGTAGCGTCACATGTATTATTACAGGCAGGTCAGTGTATAGCGCCTCTAACAGCGCCATGTAGTGTCACATGTATTATTACAGGCAGGTCAGTGTATAGCGCCTCTAACAGCGCCATGTAGCGTCACATGTATTATTACAGGCAGGTCAGTGTATAGCACCTCTAACAGCGTCATGTAGCGTCACATGTATTATTACAGGCAGGTCAGTGTATAGCGCCTCTAACAGCGCCATGTAGCGTCACATGTATTATTACAGGCAGGTCAGTGTATAGCGCCTCTAACAGCGCCATGTAGCGTCACATGTATTATTACAGGCAGGTCAGTGTATAGCACCTCTAACAGCGTCATGTAGCGTCACATGTATTATTACAGGCGGGTCAGTGTATAGCGCCTTTAACAGCGCCATGTAGCGTCACATGTATTATTACAGGCAGGTCAGTGTATAGCACCTCTAACAGCGCCATGTAGCGTCACATGTATTATTACAGGCAGGTCAGTGTATAGCACCTCTAACAGCGCCATGTAGCGCCACATGTATTATTACAGGCGGGTCAGTGTATAGCGCCTCTAACAGCGCCATGTAGCGTCACATGTATTATTACAGGCAGGTCAGTGTATAGCACCTCTAACAGCGCCATGTAGCGTCACATGTATTATTACAGGCAGGTCAGTGTATAGCGCCTCTAACAGCGCCATGTAGCGTCACATGTATTATTACAGGCAGGTCAGTGTATAGCACCTCTAACAGCGCCATGTAGCGTCACATGTATTATTACAGGCAGGTCAGTGTATAGCACCAGCGCTCTTGCTTCCAGAGCCTGGTATTACCTGTCGCTACCTGTCGCTCTCCCATACATTTCAATGGACTCTACTTTTCTTATGTTTAAACAGGGTTTTTTGCTTTTTATTTTGTTTTTCTCTCCAATCATTGTGTGACGTCTCCTGGTCTAGAAAGAGTCATTTTTTAAATCATTTTTCTGACTTTTTATATTTTTATGCAGAATTGTCATTACAGGTCTGGCGCTAAAATGTGAATGTCACAGTGTTATAACAATGTCATTCCATGTGTTTTCGCTTTGTTACCGGTGGATATGTGATCAAAAACAGACTTTAATCACACAGCGTCTGGCGCTCTATGCTACAGCGCCCAGCTTTAGAGCGCCAACGCTGTGTGTGTCTAGTGTTTTGTTATATATGGTGCGGCGCGCTGAGAGTCGGTCGCACTGAGTTGGCGCTACCTGTCACTCGCTGCAGCGCTGTACTGGTGTTAGAACGCCCAACATACATCAAATTCATCAATGCCGGTCAGGTTACTACAGCGAATAAGGCGCTCTGTTTCAGCGCCCGATATCTGCGTACAGCGTCGCTCTAAGGGCCGCTATACAGACGCTCATCTGCCGATACCTGGCGCTAGTAATGAATCCGCCTCCCTGAGTGTGACACCCCGGCCGCCCTGTGTATATAGGGGTCACCTCGGCCTTGTCAGGTCACAGCTCCCCCATACACTGCACAGGGCGCCTGGCAATGCAATGTGATTGGTCAGATTGATACGCAATATCTAATTAATTAATAATTAATTAGGGGGAGGGGCCACTGTCACAACACATTCATCCTATTCCCGGCCGATACCTCGATACATCCCGAAGAAGCCCTCCGAGCGAAGCGTCTTCATCAGGCAATCAAACCTGGAAAGGAGGGAAAGAGGAAGAGAGGAGCGGTGAAAGTAAAGAAAGAAAGGTTGGGGAGAGAGTGGTGAAGGAGAGATAGGAAGAAACAGAGAAACAGAGAATTAATGAGACAAAGAAAAGAAGATAGAAGGCAAAAAGGGAAGAGAAAGCAGAAAAGCATGAATTAGAGAGCAAGAAGAAAGAAAAGAGGAGAAAGAAAGGAAAGAGAGAAGATGGCAATATGAGGAAGGTAGGAAAGGGGGGAATGAAGGATTAATGGAAGAGGACAGAGAGAGATCAAAGAACGAGGGGGAGACAGAAATAATAGAAAGAGGAGAAAGAAAGGAAAGAGAGAAGATAGCAATATGAGGAAGGTAGGAAAGGGGGGAATGAAGGATTAATGGAAGAGGACAGAGAGAGATCAAAGAACGAGGGGGAGACAGAAATAATAGAAAGAGGAGAAAGAAAGGAAAGAGAGAAGATAGCAATATGAGGAAGGTAGGAAAGGGGGGAATGAAGGATTAATGGAAGAGGACAGAGAGAGATCAAAGAACGAGGGGGAAGTGGAGAAAGGAAGAGGGAGAGAGAGATAAAGATATCAAAAGAGAGTGAGAGCTCAAAGGACGAAGAGAAGGAAATATGAGGAAGGAAAAAAGGGGAATGAGCAAAAGAGAGAGAGAGAAAGAAAAGAAAATAGAGAAAGTTCAAGGAAAAAGGAGAGAGAAAATGTAAAGAAGAGAGTGAGAGAGAGGTCAAATAATGAGGGGGAGACAGAAATCATAGAAAGAGGGAATGAGAGAGAGAAAGATTTCAAAAGAAAGCGAGAGCTCGAAGAAAGAAGAGAAGGAAATATGAGAAAGGAAAAAAGGGGGGTGAGATCAAAGAAAGAGATTAGAAAGCAAAAAAGAGAAAGAAAGAGAGAAAGCAAAGAAAAAAATAGAAAGTTTAAGGAAAAAGGAGAAAGAAATTGTAAAGAAGAGAGTATGAGAGAAAAAGAAAGGAAAGAGCATGCCAGCGAAAGAGAAGGGGGTAAAGTGAGATAGGAGGAGAGAAGGCAGAAGGATTAACGGAAGAAAGAAAGAGGTTTAGACAGAGATCATAGAAATTGGAAAAAGAGGGAGAGAGAGTGAATGAATGAGAGAGAGAGAAAGAAAGAAAGAAAACCAAAAAGAAGGAGATGAGAGGAGGAGGAGGGAGCAAGAGAAAGAGTGAGAGAAAAGTAGATCAAAAGAATCACAGCAAGAGAAAAAAAAAGAGTAGGAATAGAAAGATAAAGAAAGCAAAGAAACGAGAGAGAAGGAGGAAAAAAAAAAAAAGGAGAGCGAGAGATCAAAGAAACGGGAGAGAGATAGAAATAAAAGAAAGGGGAGAAAGATAGAGAAAAATAGATTTAAAAAATCAGAGGGAGAGAAAGAAAATGGAGAGAGACAGAAAAATAGATCAAAAGAAAGAGGAGAGGAAATGAGAGAAGTTTGTTAAATAAGGGATTAAGTGAAGAATGAAAAAAAAGGGCGCAGAGGGAGAAAGGGAGAAGTGGGAGAGGAGAATGTGGAAAAGAAAAAGAAATTAGAGGAAAGGGGGCAGGACAGACATAGGGAAGCGAGAGATATAACAGATATAACAATGAGAGAGAAGAGGAAGAGAGATGAATGAATGGAAGGAGGAGAAAAAACACAAGACAGAGAAAGAGAGAGATATTAGAATGGAATAAATAATCATCGTTAATACATTTAATATAAGAACCTTCTCTATCTATGGTGTTAATAATCATCATTAATACATTTAATATAAGAACCTTCTCTATCTATGGTGTTAATAATCATCATTAATACATTTAATATAAGAACCTTCTCTATCTATGGTGTTAATAATCATCATTAATACATTTAATATAAGAACCTTCTCTATCTATGGTGTTAATAATCATCATTAATACATTTAATATGAGAACCTTCTCTATTTATGGTGTTAATAATCATCATTAATACATTTAATATGGGAACCTTCTCTATCTATGGTGTAAATAATCATCATTAATACATTTAATATAAGAACCTTCTCTATCTGTGGTGTTAATCATCATCATTAATATATTTAATATGAGAACCTTCTCTATCTATGGTGTTAATAATAATCATTAATACATTTAATATGAGAACCTTCTCTATCTATGGTGTTAATAATCATCATTAATACATTTAATATGGGAACCTTCTCTATCTATGGTGTTAATAATAATCATTAATACATTTAATATAAGAACCTTCTCTATCTATGGTGTTAATAATCATCATTAATACATTTAATATAAGAACCTTCCCTATCTATGGTGTTAATAATCATCATTAATACATTTAATATAAGAACCTTCCCTATCTATGGTGTAAATAATCATCATTAATACATTTAATATAAGAACCTTCTATATCTATGGTGTTAATAATCATCATTAATACATTTAATATGAGAACCTTCTCTATCTATGGTGTTAATAATCATCATTAATACATTTAATATAAGAACCTTCTCTATCTATGGTGTAAATAATCATCATTAATACATTTAATATGAGAACCTTCTCTATCTATGGTGTTAATAATCATCATTAATACATTTAATATATGAACCTTCTCTATCTATGGTGTTAATAATCATCATTAATACATTTAATATGAGAACCTTCTCTATCTATGGTGTTAATAATCATCATTAATACATTTAATATGGGAACCTTCTCTATCTATGGTGTTAATAATAATCATTAATACATTTAATATAAGAACCTTCTCTATCTATGGTGTTAATAATCATCATTAATACATTTAAAATAATAACCTTCTCTATCTATGGTGTAAATAATCATCATTAATACATTTAATATAAGAACCTTCTCTATCTATGGTGTTAATAATCATCATTAATATATTTAATATAAGAACCTTCTCTATCTGTGGTGCTAACAATCATCATTAATACATTTAATATGAGAACCTTCTCTATCTATGGTGTTAATAATCATCATTAATACATTTAATATAAGAACCTTCTCTATCTGTGGTGCTAATAATCATCATTAATACATTTAATATGAGAACCTTCTCTATCTATGGTGTTAATAATCATCATTAATATATTTAATATAAGAACCTTCTCTATCTATGGTGTTAATAATCATCATTAATACATTTAATATAAGAACCTTCTCTATCTATGGTGTTAATAATAATCATTAATACATTTAATATAAGAACCTTCTCTATCTATGGTGTTAATAATCATCATTAATACATTTAATATAAGAACCTTCTCTATCTATGGTGCTAATAATCATCATTAATACATTTAATATAAGAACCTTCTCTATCTATGGTGCTAATAATCATCATTAATACATTTAATATGAGAACCTTCTCTATCTATGGTGCTAATAATCAACATTAATACATTTAATATAAGAACCTTCTCTATCTATGGTGCTAATAATCATCATTAATACATTTAATATAAGAACCTTCTCTATCTATGGTGTTAATAATCATCATTAATACATTTAATATGAGAACCTTCTCTATCTATGGTGTAAATAATCATCATTAATACATTTAATATAAGAACCTTCTCTATCTATGGTGTTAATAATAATCATTAATACATTTAATATAAGAACCTTCTCTATCTATGGTGTTAATAATCATCATTAACACATTTAATATAATAACCTTCTCTATCTATGGTGTAAATAATCATCATTAATACATTTAATATAAGAACCTTCTCTATCTATGGTGTTAATAATCATCATTAATACATTTAATATAAGAACCTTCTCTATCTATGGTGTTAATAATCATCATTAATACATTTAATATAAGAACCTTCTCTATCTATGGTGTAAATAATCATCATTAATACATTTAATATAAGAACCTTCTCTATCTATGGTGTTAATAATCATCATTAATACATTTAATATGGGAACCTTCTCTATCTATGGTGTAAATAATCAACATTAATACATTTAATATGAGAACCTTCTCTATTTATGGTGTAAATAATCATCATTAACACATTTAATATAAGAACCTTCTCTATCTATGGTGTTAATAATCATCATTAATACATTTAATATGGGAACCTTCTCTATTTATGGTGTTAATAATCATCATTAATACATTTAATATGGGAACCTTCTCTATCTATGGTGTTAATAATCATCATTAATACATTTAATATAAGAACCTTCTCTATCTATGGTGTTAATAATCATCATTAATACATTTAATATGAGAACCTTCTCTATTTATGGTGTTAATAATCATCATTAATACATTTAATATGGGAACCTTCTCTATCTATGGTGTAAATAATCATCATTAATACATTTAATATAAGAACCTTCTCTATCTGTGGTGTTAATCATCATCATTAATATATTTAATATGAGAACCTTCTCTATCTATGGTGTTAATAATAATCATTAATACATTTAATATAAGAACCTTCTCTATCTATGGTGTTAATAATCATCATTAATACATTTAATATGGGAACCTTCTCTATCTATGGTGTTAATAATAATCATTAATACATTTAATATAAGAACCTTCTCTATCTATGGTGTTAATAATCATCATTAATACATTTAATATAAGAACCTTCTCTATCTATGGTGTAAATAATCATCATTAATACATTTAATATGAGAACCTTCTCTATCTATGGTGTTAATAATCATCATTAATACATTTAATATATGAACCTTCTCTATCTATGGTGTTAATAATCATCATTAATACATTTAATATGAGAACCTTCTCTATCTATGGTGTTAATAATCATCATTAATACATTTAATATGGGAACCTTCTCTATCTATGGTGTTAATAATAATCATTAATACATTTAATATAAGAACCTTCTCTATCTATGGTGTTAATAATCATCATTAATACATTTAAAATAATAACCTTCTCTATCTATGGTGTAAATAATCATCATTAATACATTTAATATAAGAACCTTCTCTATCTATGGTGTTAATAATCATCATTAATATATTTAATATAAGAACCTTCTCTATCTGTGGTGCTAACAATCATCATTAATACATTTAATATGAGAACCTTCTCTATCTATGGTGTTAATAATCATCATTAATACATTTAATATAAGAACCTTCTCTATCTGTGGTGCTAATAATCATCATTAATACATTTAATATGAGAACCTTCTCTATCTATGGTGTTAATAATCATCATTAATATATTTAATATAAGAACCTTCTCTATCTATGGTGTTAATAATCATCATTAATACATTTAATATAAGAACCTTCTCTATCTATGGTGTTAATAATAATCATTAATACATTTAATATAAGAACCTTCTCTATCTATGGTGTTAATAATCATCATTAATACATTTAATATAAGAACCTTCTCTATCTATGGTGCTAATAATCATCATTAATACATTTAATATAAGAACCTTCTCTATCTATGGTGCTAATAATCATCATTAATACATTTAATATGAGAACCTTCTCTATCTATGGTGCTAATAATCAACATTAATACATTTAATATAAGAACCTTCTCTATCTATGGTGCTAATAATCATCATTAATACATTTAATATAAGAACCTTCTCTATCTATGGTGTTAATAATCATCATTAATACATTTAATATGAGAACCTTCTCTATCTATGGTGTAAATAATCATCATTAATACATTTAATATAAGAACCTTCTCTATCTATGGTGTTAATAATAATCATTAATACATTTAATATAAGAACCTTGTCTACCTATGGTGTTAATAATCATCATTAATACATTTAATATAAGAACCTTCTCTATCTATGGTGTAAATAATCATCATTAATACATTTAATATAAGAACCTTCTCTATCTATGGTGTTAATAATAATCATTAATACATTTAATATAAGAACCTTCTCTATCTATGGTGTTAATAATCATCATTAATACATTTAATATAAGAACCTTCTCTATCTATGGTGTTAATAATCATCATTAATACATTTAATATAAGAACCTTCTCTATCTATGGTGTTAATAATCATCATTAATACATTTAATATAAGAACCTTCTCTATCTATGGTGTTAATAATCATCATTAATACATTTAATATAAGAACCTTCTCTATCTATGGTGTTAATAATCATCATTAATACATTTAATATAAGAACCTTCTCTTTCTATGGTGTAAATAATCATCATTAATACATTTAATATAAGAACCTTCTCTATCTATGGTGTAAATAATTATCATTAATACATTTAATATGAGAACCTTCTCTATCTATGGTGTTAATAATCATCATTAATACATTTAATATGAGAACCTTCTCTATCTATGGTGTTAATAATCATCATTAATACATTTAATATGAGAACCTTCTCTATCTATGGTGTTAATAATCATCATTAATACATTTAATATAAGAACCTTCTCTATCTATGGTGTTAATAATCATCATTAATACATTTAATATGAGAACCTTCTCTATCTATGGTGTTAATAATCATCATTAATACATTTAATATGAGAACCTTTTCTACTTATGGTGTTAATAATCATCATTAATACATTTAATATGAGAACCTTCTCTGTGGTGTAAATAATCATCATTAATACATTTAATATAAGAACCTTCTCTATTTATGGTGTAAATAATCATCATTAATACATTTAATATGAGAACCTTCTCTATCTATGGTGTTAATAATCATCATTAATACATTTAATATAAGAACCTTCTCTATCTATGGTGTTAATAATCATCATTAATACATTTAATATGGGAACCTTCTCTATTTATGGTGTTAATAATCATCATTAATACATTTAATATGAGAACCTTCTCTGTGGTGTAAATAATCATCATTAATACATTTAATATGAGAACCTTCTCTCTCTATGGTGTTAATAATCATCATTAATACATTTAATATGAGAACCTTCTCTATCTATGGTGTTAATAATCATCATTAATACATTTAATATAAGAACCTTTTCTATCTATGGTGTTAATAATCATCATTAATACATTTAATATGAGAACCTTCTCTATCTATGGTGTTAATAATCATCATTAATACATTTAATATGAGAACCTTCTCTATCTATGGTGTTAATAATCATCATTAATACATTTAATATAAGAACCTTCTCTATCTATGGTGTTAATAATCATCATTAATACATTTAATATGAGAACCTTCTCTATCTATGGTGTTAATAATCATCATTAATACATTTAATATGAGAACCTTTTCTACTTATGGTGCTAATAATCATCATTAATACATTTAATATGAGAACCTTCTCTATCTATGGTGTTAATAATCATCATTAATACATTTAATATAAGAACCTTCTCTATCTATGGTGTTAATAATCATCATTAATACATTTAATATGGGAACCTTCTCTATTTATGGTGTTAATAATCATCATTAATACATTTAATATAAGAACCTTCTCTATCTATGGTGTTAATAATCATCATTAATACATTTCATATGAGAACCTTCTCTATCTATGGTGTTAATAATCATCATTAATACATTTAATATAAGAACCTTTTCTATCTATGGTGTTAATAATCATCATTAATACATTTCATATGAGAACCTTCTCTATCTATGGTGTTAATAATCATCATTAATACATTTAATATAAGAACCTTTTCTATCTATGGTGTTAATAATCATCATTAATACATTTCATATGAGAACCTTCTCTATCTATGGTGTTAATAATCATCATTAATACATTTAATACAAGAACCTTCTCTATCTATGGTGTTAATAATCATCATTAATACATTTAATATGAGAACCTTCTCTATCTATGGTGTTAATAATCATCATTAATACATTTAATACAAGAACCTTCTCTATCTATGGTGTTAATAATCATCATTAATACATTTAATATGGGAACCTTCTCTATCTGTGGTGTTAATAATCATCATTAATACATTTAATATGATAACCTTCTCTATCTATGGTGTTAATAATCATCATTAATACATTTAATACAAGAACCTTCTCTATCTATGGTGTTAATAATCATCATTAATACATTTAATACAAGAACCTTCTCTATCTATGGTGTTAATAATCATCATTAATACATTTAATATGGGAACCTTCTCTATCTGTGGTGTTAATAATCATCATTAATACATTTAATATGATAACCTTCTCTATCTATGGTGTTAATAATCATCATTAATACATTTAATATGAGAACCTTCTCTATCTATGGTGTAAATAATAATCATTAATACATTTAATATAAGAACCTTCTCTATCTATGGTGTAAATAATAATCATTAACACATTTAATATAAGAACCTTCTCTATTTATGGTGTAAATAATCATCATTAATACATTTAATATAAGAACCTTCTCTATTTATGGTGTAAATAATCATCATTAATACATTTAATATAAGAACCTTCTCTATTTATGGTGTAAATAATAATCATTAACACATTTAATATAAGAACCTTCTCTATTTATGGTGTAAATAATCATCATTAATACATTTAATATGAGAACCTTCTCTATCTGTGGTGTAAATAATCATCATTAATACATTTAGGCCCTTATTCATGAAGGGATAGCTTCAGGTAGTGTCTTGTAAATGAGAGGTTGCGACAGGTAACGACTGTTGAGCGACTGGTATAACGCCATGTAGCGTCCGATACATCATTATCCCAGCCTCAGCGAACAGCGCCGGCGTTAAGCCGGTAGCGTATGACCTCTCGCTACCTGTCGCTCTCCCATACATTTCAATGGACGTTCTTTTATTCTTCTTTAAACAGGGTTTTTGATTTTTTTTTTTAAAAGCTCAAATAATGTTATTCACGGCAAACGTCTCTGATTGGACGAGAGCCGACGCATGCACCATAGGACTGGGAGAAGGTGAGTTCGTATGGGCGTTCCGGGGGCCTTCACACAGCGGGACATTCCAATTCAAGATGCCCCCCGAGGAACGGATCAAAGCCAGAATCCTGGGTTTTGATGCGCTTTAAGGTGGACCAAAACCCACGAGAGAGGTACGGGAACCTATAAGATTCCCAAGCCAATCGATTCCCTCCCCCCGGGTTCCCCACGCCCCAGGTTGCGCATACACTTAACTACGCTTACACTTTCCAACGGCGCATGCCGCGAGCTGCAACCGCATCCCCGCTATCCCTCTAGCAGGGCGCGTGCCTGCGCCAGGCATTTGTGAATGTTAGAGGGAAGCAGGGGATGCGCCCGCCAGCGCGCTCTGAGCTGCTCGCCTTAGACGAAGGCTTAGGCCCTTATTTAAGAAGGGATAGCGTCAGGTAGCGGCTGGTTAATGAGAGGTAGCGACAGGTAGCGACTGGTGAACGCCGGACACGGCAGCAATTACACATTTATCAAGCAGAATCTGTTTAGCGACTGGGATAGCGCCATGTAGCGTCTGATTCATCATTTTCACAGCCTCAGCGAACAGCACCGGCGTTCAGCCTTGCACAGCGCCAGGTATGACCTCTCGCTACCTGTCGCTCTCCCATACATTTCAACGGATTCCTTTTCTTTTAAACGGGTTTTTTTTTTTTTTTGCCAAAAATCACAAATAATTCTGTGACCTCCCCTGACATTGAATAAGCAGTTTTTTCACATTTTTTTCATTTTTTATATATTTCTTCAGAAATGACATCACAGCTCTGCCATTAAAGTGTCATTTTACAATGTTGTTACAATGTAATTCCATATGTTTTCGCTTTGTTACTGGTGGATAGATGCTGAAAAACAGACTTTAATCACACCGCCTCCTGCGCTCTGGGCTTCAGAGAAGCATTTTTCAGCGCCAGAGATTTGTGAGGCTGTTTTTTTGCTGAATATAGTGTGAGTCGGTCGCTATGAGCAGTCGCTAACATGCGCTCCCATACAGCACTGTACTGGTCAAATAGCGACTCCTCACAATGTGTTCAACATTACTGAACAGCGACTGAGTCGCTATAAACTAGCAACCCACGGCCGAGCGCAGCGACTACTAGCGGGCGCTCTGAAAATGCCGCTACAGACGCTCATCTGTCGCTACCTGGCGTTAGTGATGAATCAGCCTGCCCGACTCTGAGAGTGCTGATCGGACAAGCGGCTGCGCATACGCCGCAGGACCAGAAAGAGGTGAGTTGGGCTCAGCGATCTGGGGGGTTTCACACAGCGGGGCATCCCCGATCGGGGTGTAAGGACCAACACCCAGGATAGTCAAAAACCTGGGTTTTATTCTGCTTTAATGAGAGCTTTCGTTTTAATTCACAAACAGCCACTAGGTGGAGCACTAATAAATAAATAGGTAAATAGGAATATACATTATTATTGAGCTATAAGCGAGGGATTTTTATATTTGTTTTTTTCATTCGTTTGCTGATGCGATGATGTCATAGGTTTGTCTATGTAGGGAATGCAGGACGCAGCTTGTCTGGGAATGTTCCGGATCACACAAAATTGATGGACAGGAATCTGGGAAATGTGTCCAATCAGCTGACTGTTCTGTGATCTCAGATGACAGCCAGCAATATATATATATATATATATATATATATATATATATATATATATATATATATATATATATATACTTTGTACAGCGCTACGGAAGATAATGGCGCTATATAAATAATAATAAATAATAATAATAAATAATAATAATAATAATAAATAATAAAAATAATAATAAATAATAATAATAATATTTAATAAAAATAATAATAATAATTAATAAAAATAATAAATAATAATAATAATAAATATATATAGGAATATATATATATATATATATATATATATATATATATCGTTGGTATTTGAGTTGGTATCGAGTATTTGGCTCAGCAGGAGGGGATCATTTTTACACAGAGGTGAAGCTTTCTTTTTTAAGTAGTTTTTATCCTTTTCATACTTAATTACATAATTGATTGGCATATTCATTTGGCACTTTGCACATTGGCACTTTAATAGTTTTTGATAGGGTATACATATATGTGGATTATTAGGATTAATGTGGGCACAATGCAATTAATAGGGATTGATTAGGTCACTCCCGCTGGGGCTGGGCTTGTATATGTCTGTAGTAATGTTGTATTGTCCTTAATGTGTTTTTTATGGCAAAAAAATATTTCTGGATTAATTAAATAGATGGATATCAACTTCTAATGGTGTTATTGAATTATTATTAGGGTGAGAGTGGTGCCTTTCTGGTATTAGTCCCCTTTCTGCGGAGTGCTGGAACCGCAGAAGCTTTTTGGTGTATTGTTGTATCAATTTGGGATGCCGATATTGGCACACTCTTAGAGGCCGATTCATTAATAGCGCCAGGTAGCGACAGATGAGCGCCAGTAGCGTGATTTTCACAGCGCCAGCTAGTAGTCGCTGTGCTTGGCCGGGGTTTGCTTGTTGACAGCGACTCAGTCGGTGTGCGGTAATGTTGAATACGGGGTTAGGGGTCGCTGTTTCACAGGTTCTGCGTTGTATGGGTGCGCCTGACAGCGAATGGCCAGAGCGAACGGCTTGCTGCAGATTCATTAACAAATCACGCTCAAAAATTTCTCGCGCTGTGAATTCCTTGTTTAAACCCCAGAGCGCTGGCGGCGATGTGTGTAAAGTAGTTTTTAACCCCCAAACAACCATTTTTTTTTAATGTAAAAATTATACAAGTTTTTCTAAACATTTTGTAATATGAATACATGAATATCAGACCTGTAATATCAATTCTGCACAATTTTTTTATTTATTTTTTTTTTCCTTAAAAAAAATATCTAACATTGCAGAAGTGGTCACAGAATTTTTGACAGTTAAAAAAAATAAAAACAAAAAATCAATTAATTATGATTATTTAAAGATTGCTCCATTGAAATGCATTGGAGAGCGCCAGGGAGCGACAGGTCATACCTGGCGCTGTGATGGGATTAGTAGCGGCGCTGTTCGTTGCAGTCGGCTACATGATGAATCCCGCGCTAGCCGACGCTCTCACCGGCGCTAGCCTCATTTAGCGTGATAAATGCGTCATTGTGACCGCCGCCGGGCGTACTTGAGTCGGTAGCCGCCGATAGCTGGCGGTACCTGGCGCTAGTCAGACACTACCTGGCGCTAGCCCTTGATAAATAGGGCCCAAAGTTTCCCTTTGCATTTACTTTTTTTGGGGTTGTGCTGAACAGGACATAGTGTGTATGTAACAATATATATATATATATATATATATATATATATATATATATATATATATATTTATATATATATATAGATGAGGACAGCAGACGCCCTTTTAAATCCCCCATCATGCACTCACATGCCCCGGTACACGCCTTGGCCCTGCTGGTTCTGCAGCCGCGTCTTGGCCAGGTCGATGGGGAAAACGCAGGTGACGCCCACCAGACCCGCCACGCCGCCGTTGATCAGTTTGGCCGGTAAGCTGAAATACAGAAAGGTCAGGTTTAAATGGCTCCGTCCTATACCACGGAGATGTACAACACTGTCATTGCACACAGGAGGGACACAGAGAGACACTGAATAACACAGGGGTTTACCTAACAAGACCATAGGCATCCATTATTCTATAGGAGAAGGCTCAGACTGGCCCACAGGGTTACCAGGAGATCCCCCCCGGTGCTTACCTACCTCACCTGATAAGTGTTAGCACCCTTTAGGAGGAAGGGGGGGGGGGAGATGTTATCTCTCTGCCCCGGGAGCCATATATCTAGAAACTGCCGTGCTAGTGGTATAATTGGGGACAATAAGGGGAGGGGAATCTTTCATTAAAGCGGACTGAAACCCACATTTTTAACTAACATTCACTGAATTGCTTCCCCCCATTAAGAGAACGTTTTGCACTGCTCCTGCTTCACTCTAATCCCAGATAATAGCGCCTGTTTTAGCTGTAAAGCTCCGCCTCCTCCATTCATTGCCACTGTTGGGTGAGGGGAGCCGCCATGTCTGTCTGTCTTCCTATTGAGCTGAGGAGAGGTGTGGGGGTCCGTCTTCCTAGCGAGCTCAGGAGAGATGCAGGGTCTGTCTTCCTAGCGAGCTGAGGAGAGGTGCAGAGGGTCTGTCCACCTAGAGAGCTGAGGAGAGATGCAGGGGGTCTGTCTTCCTAGCGAGCTGAGGAGAGGTGCAGGGGTCTGTCTTCCTAGTGAGCTGAAGAGAGGTGCAGAGGGTCTGTCCACCTAGAGAGCTGAGGAGAGATGCAGGGGGTCTGTCTTCCTAGCGAGCTGAGGAGAGATGCAGGGGTCTGTCCTCCTAGAGAGCTGAGGAGAGATGCAGTGGGTCTGTCTTCCTAGCGAGCTCAGGAGAGGTGTGGGGGTCTGTCTTCCTAGTGAGCTGAGGAGAGGTGCAGGGGTCTGTCTTCCTAGCGAGCTCAGGAGAGGTGCAGGGTCTGTCTTCCTAGCGAGCTCAGGAGAGGTGCAGGGGTCTGTCTTCCTAGCGAGCTGAGGAGAGGTGCAGGGGTCTGTCTTCCTAGCGAGCTGAGGAGAGGTGCAGGGGTCTGTCTTCCTAGCGAGCTGAGGAGAGGTGCAGGGGTCTGTCTTCCTAGCGAGCTCAGGAGAGGTGCAGGGTCTGTCTTCCTAGCGAGCTGAGGAGAGGTGCAGGGGTCTGTCCTCCTAGAGAGCTGAGGAGAGATGCAGGGGGTCTGTCTTCCTAGCGAGCTCAGGAGAGGTGCAGGGTCTGTCTTCCTAGCGAGCTGAGGAGAGGTGCAGGGGTCTGTCTTCCTAGCGAGCTGAGGAGAGGTGCAGGGGTCTGTCTTCCTAGCGAGCTGAGGAGAGGTGCAGGGGTCTGTCTTCCTAGCGAGCTCAGGAGAGGTGCAGGGTCTGTCTTCCTAGCGAGCTGAGGAGAGGTGCAGGGGTCTGTCTTCCTAGCGATCTGAGGAGAGATGCAGGGGTCTGTCTTCCTAGCGAGCTGAGGAGAGATGCAGGGGTCTGTCTTCCTAGCGAGCTGAGGAGAGATGCAGGGGTCTGTCTTCCTAGCGAGCTGAGGAGAGATGCAGGGGTCTGTCTTCCTTGTGAGCTGAGGAGAGATGCAGGGGTCTGTCTTCCTAGCGAGCTCAGGAGAGATGCAGGGTCTGTCTTCCTAGCGAGCTGAGGAGAGGTGCAGGGGTCTGTCTTCCTAGCGAGCTCAGGAGAGATGCAGGGTCTGTCTTCCTAGCGAGCTGAGGAGAGGTGCAGGGGTCTGTCTTCCTAGCGAGCTGAGGAGAGGTGCAGGGGTCTGTCTTCCTAGCAAGCTGAGGAGAGATGCAGGGGTCTGTCTTCCTAGCGAGCTGAGGAGAGGGGCAGGGGGTCTGTCTTCCTAGCGAGCTGAGGAGAGATGCAGGGTCTGTCTTCCTAGCGAGCTGAGGAGAGATGCAGGGTCTGTCTTCCTAGCGAGCTGAGGTGCAGGGGTCTGTCTTCCTAGTGAGCTGAGGAGAGGTGCAGGGGTCTGTCTTCCTAGCGAGCTGAGGAGAGGTGCAGGGGTCTGTCTTCCTAGTGAGCTGAGGAGAGGTGCAGGGTCTGTCTTCCTAGCGATCTGAGGAGAGATGCAGGGGTCTGTCTTCCTAGCGAGCTGAGGAGAGATGCAGGGGTCTGTCTTCCTAGCGAGCTGAGGAGAGATGCAGGGGTCTGTCTTCCTAGCGAGCTGAGGAGAGATGCAGGGTCTGTCTTCCTAGCGAGCTGAGGAGAGGTGCAGGGGTGTGTCTTCCTAGTCAGCTGAGGAGAGATGCAGGGGTCTGTCTTCCTTGTGAGCTGAGGAGAGATGCAGGGGTCTGTCTTCCTAGCGAGCTCAGGAGAGATGCAGGGTCTGTCTTCCTAGCGAGCTGAGGAGAGGTGCAGGGGTCTGTCTTCCTAGCGAGCTCAGGAGAGATGCAGGGTCTGTCTTCCTAGCGAGCTGAGGAGAGGTGCAGGGGTCTGTCTTCCTAGAAAGCTGAGGAGAGATGCAGGGGTCTGTCTTCCTAGCGAGCTCAGGAGAGATGCAGGGTCTGTCTTCCTAGCGAGCTGAGGAGAGGTGCAGGGGTCTGTCTTCCTAGAAAGCTGAGGAGAGATGCAGGGGTCTGTCTTCCTAGCGAGCTGAGGAGAGGGGCAGGGGGTCTGTCTTCCTAGCGAGCTGAGGAGAGATGCAGGGTCTGTCTTCCTAGCGAGCTGAGGAGAGATGCAGGGTCTGTCTTCCTAGCGAGCTGAGGTGCAGGGGTCTGTCTTCCTAGTGAGCTGAGGAGAGGTGCAGGGGTCTGTCTTCCTAGCGAGCTGAGGAGAGATGCAGGGGTCTGTCTTCCTAGCGAGCTGAGGAGAGGTGTGGGGGTCTGTCTTCCTAGCGAGCTGAGGAGAGGTGCAGGGGTCTGTCTTCCTAGCGAGCTGAGGAGAGATGCAGGGGTCTGTCTTCCTAGCGAGCTGAGGAGAGGTGTGGGGGGGTCTGTCTTCCTAGCGAGCTGAGGAGAGGTGCAGGGGTCTGTCTTCCTAGCGAGCTGAGGAGAGGTGCAGGGGTCTGTCTTCCTAGCGAGCTGAGGAGAGGTGTGGGGGTCTGTCTTCCTAGCGAGCTGAGGAGAGGTGTGGGGGTCTGTCTTCCTAGCGAGCTGAGGAGAGGTGCAGGGGTCTGTCTTCCTAGCGAGCTGAGGAGAGATGCAGGGGTCTGTCTTCCTAGCGAGCTGAGGAGAGATGCAGGGGTCTGTCTTCCTAGCGAGCTGAGGAGAGGTGCAGGAGTCTGTCTTCCTAGCGAGCTGAGGAGAGGTGCAGGGGTCTGTCTTCCTAGCGAGCTCAGGAGAGGTGCAGGGTCTGTCTTCCTAGCGAGCTGAGGAGAGGTGCAGGGGTCTGTCTTCCTAGCGAGCTGAGGAGAGGTGCAGGGGTCTGTCTTCCTAGCGAGCTGAGGAGAGATGCAGGGGTCTGTCTTCCTAGTGAGCTGAGGAGAGATGCAGGGGTCTGTCTTCCTAGCGAGCTGAGGAGAGATGCAGGGGTCTGTCTTCCTAGCGAGCTGAGGAGAGATGCAGGGGTCTGTCTTCCTAGCGAGCTGAGGAGAGATGCAGGGGTCTGTCTTCCTAGTGAGCTGAGGAGAGATACAGGGGTCTGTCTTCCTAGTGAGCTGAGGAGAGATGCAGGGGTCTGTCTTCCTAGCGAGCTGAGGAGAGATGCAGGGGTCTGTCTTCCTAGCGAGCTGAGGAGAGATGCAGGGGTCTGTCTTCCTAGCGAGCTGAGGAGAGATGCAGGGGTCTGTCTTCCTAGCGAGCTGAGGAGAGATACAGGGGTCTGTCTTCCTAGTGAGCTGAGGAGAGATGCAGGGGTCTGTCTTCCTAGCGAGCTGAGGAGAGATGCAGGGGTCTGTCTTCCTAGTGAGCTGAGGAGAGATGCAGGGGTCTGTCTTCCTAGCGAGCTGAGGAGAGATGCAGGGGTCTGTCTTCCTAGTGAGCTGAGGAGAGATGCAGGGGTCTGTCTTCCTAGTGAGATGAGGAGAGATGCAGGGGTCTGTCTTCCTAGCGAGCTGAGGAGAGATGCAGGGGTCTGTCTTCCTAGTGAGCTGAGGAGAGATGCAGGGGTCTGTCTTCCTAGTGAGCTGAGGAGAGATGCAGGGGTCTGTCTTCCTAGCGAGCTGAGGAGAGATACAGGGGTCTGTCTTCCTAGCGAGCTGAGGAGAGATGCAGGGGTCTGTCTTCCTAGCGAGCTGAGGAGAGATGCAGGGGTCTGTCTTCCTAGCGAGCTGAGGAGAGGTGCAGGGGTCTGTCTTCCTAGCGAGCTGAGGAGAGGTGCAGGGGTCTGTCTTCCTAGCGAGCTGAGGAGAGATGCAGGGGTCTGTCTTCCTAGTGAGCTGAGGAGAGATGCAGGGGTCTGTCTTCCTAGCGAGCTGAGGAGAAGTGCAGGGGTCTGTCTTCCTAGTGAGCTGAGGAGAGATGCAGGGGTCTGTCTTCCTAGTGAGCTGAGGAGAGATGCAGGGTCTGTCTTCCTAGCGAGCTGAGGAGAGATGCAGGGGTCTGTCTTCCTAGTGAGCTGAGGAGAGATGCAGGGGTCTGTCTTCCTAGTGAGCTGAGGAGAGATGCAGGGGTCTGTCTTCCTAGTGAGCTGAGGAGAGATGCAGGGGTCTGTCTTCCTAGCGAGCTGAGGAGAGATGCGAGGGTCTGTTTTCCTAGTGAGCTGAGGAGAGATGCAGGGGTCTGTCTTCCTAGTGAGCTGAGGAGAGATGCAGGGGTCTGTCTTCCTAGTGAGCTGAGGAGAGATGCAGGGGTCTGTCTTCCTAGTGAGCTGAGGAGAGATACAGGGGTCTGTCTTCCTAGTGAGCTGAGGAGAGATGCAGGGGTCTGTCTTCCTAGTGAGCTGAGGAGAGATGCAGGGGTCTGTCTTCCTAGTGAGCTGAGGAGAGATGCAGGGGTCTGTCTTCCTAGTGAGATGAGGAGAGATGCAGGGGTCTGTCTTCCTAGCGAGCTGAGGAGAGGTGCAGGGGTCTGTCTTCCTAGCGAGCTGAGGAGAGATGCAGGGGTCTGTCTTCCTAGTGAGCTGAGGAGAGATGCAGGGGTCTGTCTTCCTAGTGAGCTGAGGAGAGATGCAGGGGTCTGTCTTCCTAGCGAGCTGAGGAGAGATGCAGGGGTCTGTCTTCCTAGTGAGCTGAGGAGAGATGCAGGGGTCTGTCTTCCTAGTGAGCTGAGGAGAGATGCAGGGGTCTGTCTTCCTAGTGAGCTGAGGAGAGATGCAGGGGTCTGTCTTCCTAGTGAGCTGAGGAGAGATGCAGGGGTCTGTCTTCCTAGTGAGCTGAGGAGAGATGCAGGGGTCTGTCTTCCTAGTGAGCTGAGGAGAGATGCAGGGGTCTGTCTTCCTAGTGAGCTGAGGAGAGATGCAGGGGTCTGTCTTCCTAGCGAGCTGAGGAGAGATGCAGGGGTCTGTCTTCCTAGTGAGCTGAGGAGAGATGCAGGGGTCTGTCTTCCTAGTGAGCTGAGGAGAGATGCAGGGGTCTGTCTTCCTAGTGAGCTGAGGAGAGATGCAGGGGTCTGTCTTCCTAGTGAGATGAGGAGAGATGCAGGGGTCTGTCTTCCTAGTGAGCTGAGGAGAGATGCAGGGGTCTGTCTTCCTAGTGAGCTGAGGAGAGATGCAGGGGTCTGTCTTCCTAGTGAGCTGAGGAGAGATGCAGGGGTCTGTCTTCCTAGTGAGATGAGGAGAGATGCAGGGGTCTGTCTTCCTAGCGAGCTGAGGAGAGGTGCAGGGGTCTGTCTTCCTAGCGAGCTGAGGAGAGATGCAGGGGTCTGTCTTCCTAGTGAGCTGAGGAGAGATGCAGGGGTCTGTCTTCCTAGCGAGCTGAGGAGAGATACAGGGGTCTGTCTTCCTAGCGAGCTGAGGAGAGATGCAGGGGTCTGTCTTCCTAGCGAGCTGAGGAGAGATGCAGGGGTCTGTCTTCCTAGCGAGCTGAGGAGAGATGCAGGGGTCTGTCTTCCTAGTGAGCTGAGGAGAGATGCAGGGGTCTGTCTTCCTAGCGAGCAGGTACGTGAAAGGACCCGGGGCCCCGGCGTT
This sequence comes from Gastrophryne carolinensis, assembly GCA_027917425.1. NCBI lineage: Eukaryota > Metazoa > Chordata > Amphibia > Anura > Microhylidae > Gastrophryne > Gastrophryne carolinensis. Next base: position 8,006,363 of record CM051238.1, on the reverse strand, counting down.
GCATTCTGGTCGCATTCTGTAGCGCAGCGCGCTGGCGGGACTGACCTGATCTTCTCAGCCATGGCTCTGCGGGGGCGGGGCCTAGGCGTGCGCCGTCGCTCTCAGATCGTTTGCTGCAATGAGAAGAGAAACACGTCAGGGCTGCGACCAATCAGATGCAGGAGAGGTGAGCTGCTGGCACTTAGAGGGGCGGTGCCCGGGGACCAGCGACCACGACTGGAGCGCGCGCGCCGTAACTGGCGGCAGAGCGAGGGCGCACACAGCCGGAGGGTGCGAGGGACGCCGCGCTGGGAGTCCATTCAGCTTCTCCAGCTGGACATTAATCCGGACCTTCACCATGATTTAATGAAAAGCCCAAACCATTATACAATGATTCCCCAGCATCTAATATTAATATGTTTCAAGTTTTTAGTCCCTTAATTCTTTCCCCCACTGGGCTGCAACTCTGTTCAGGACTCTAGGATATGGGCGCCGCCATCTTGATTCATCGAGCATCACACATATTAAGAACAGGAGAGTGGGATAAAGTACAGGGGGCGGGTTATAGCTGTGCTTTGCTCAGACAGAGCAGAGCTGGGGTCAGGGAAAGGTCAGCAATCCCAGAATGCAGAGCAGCACAGTCAGAAGGCACTTCCTGTTTGCAGGCTGCCTGATGCTCCATGAGTGACCATCTTGGATGTTTAAAGGCTCATAACATGCAGTAGATGCAGGTAAGATGATTCTTAATGTGAGCAATCTGTATGTACAGGGTGTGGGAAACATATAAGATAGGCTCTAATTCAGGGTGAGGGTCCAGATTAATGTGAGCAATCTGTATGTACAGGGTGTGGGAAACATATAAGATAGGCTCTTATTCAGGGTGAGGGTCCAGATTAATGTGAGCAATCTGTATGTACAGGGTGTGGGAAACATATAAGATAGGCTCTTATTCAGGGTGAAGGTCCGGATTAATGTGAGCAATCTGTATGTACAGGGTGTGGGAAACATATAAGATAGGCTCTTATTCAGGGTGAGGGTCCGGATTAATGTGAGCAATCTGTATGTACAGGGTGTGGGAAACATATAAGATAGGCTCTTATTCAGGGTGAGGGTCCGGATTAATGTGGGCAATCTGTATGTACAGGGTGGGGGAAACATATAAGATAGGCTCTTATTCAGGGTGAAGGTCTGGATTAATGTGGGCAATCTGTATGTACAGCGTGTGGGAAACATATAAGATAGGCTCTTATTCAGGGTGAAGGTCCGGATTAATGTGGGCAATCTGTATGTACAGGGTGTGGGAAACATATAAGATAGGCTCTTATTCAGGGTGAGGGTCCGGATTAATGTGGGCAATCTGTATGTACAGGGTGTGGGAAACATATAAGATAGGCTCTTATTCAGGGTGAGGGTCCGGATTAATGTGAGCAATCTGTATGTACAGGGTGTGGGAAACATATAAGATAGACTCTTATTCAGGGTGAGGGTCCGGATTAATGTGGGCAATCTGTATGTACAGGGTGTGGGAAACATATAAGATAGACTCTTATTCAGGGTGAGGGTCCGGATTAATGTGAGCAATCTGTATGTACAGGGTGTGGGAAACATATAAGATAGACTCTTATTCAGGGTGAGGGTCCGGATTAATGTGAGCAATCTGTATGTACAGGGTGGGGGAAACATATAAGATAGGCTCTTATTCAGGGTGAAGGTCTGGATTAATGTGGGCAATCTGTATGTACAGCGTGTGGGAAACATATAAGATAGGCTCTTATTCAGGGTGAAGGTCCGGATTAATGTGGGCAATCTGTATGTACAGGGTGTGGGAAACATATAAGATAGGCTCTTATTCAGGGTGAGGGTCCGGATTAATGTGGGCAATCTGTATGTACAGGGTGTGGGAAACATATAAGATAGACTCTTATTCAGGGTGAGGGTCCGGATTAATGTGAGCAATCTGTATGTACAGGGTGTGGGAAACATATAAGATAGACTCTTATTCAGGGTGAGGGTCCGGATTAATGTGGGCAATCTGTATGTACAGGGTGTGGGAAACATATAAGATAGACTCTTATTCAGGGTGAGGGTCCGGATTAATGTGAGCAATCTGTATGTACAGGGTGTGGGAAACATATAAGATAGACTCTTATTCAGGGTGAGGGTCCGGATTAATGTGAGCAATCTGTATGTACAGGGTGGGGGAAACATATAAGATAGGCTCTTATTCAGGGTGAAGGTCTGGATTAATGTGGGCAATCTGTATGTACAGCGTGTGGGAAACATATAAGATAGGCTCTTATTCAGGGTGAAGGTCCGGATTAATGTGGGCAATCTGTATGTACAGGGTGTGGGAAACATATAAGATAGGCTCTTATTCAGGGTGAGGGTCCGGATTAATGTGGGCAATCTGTATGTACAGGGTGTGGGAAACATATAAGATAGACTCTTATTCAGGGTGAGGGTCCGGATTAATGTGAGCAATCTGTATGTACAGGGTGTGGGAAACATATAAGATAGACTCTTATTCAGGGTGAGGGTCCGGATTAATGTGGGCAATCTGTATGTACAGGGTGTGGGAAACATATAAGATAGACTCTTATTCAGGGTGAGGGTCCGGATTAATGTGAGCAATCTGTATGTACAGGGTGTGGGAAACATATAAGATAGACTCTTATTCAGGGTGAAGGTCCGGATTAATATGCGTGTCCGGAGAAGCTGATTGGAGGAGAGGTGTGGAGGAACCTGTATGGGTCCGGTGATTCTCCAAGGGCGCCCATGGCACAGAGCATCAGACACATACCTAGGGGCCGGTAAACCAATAGGGTCAGGAGCCATCTGGTTGCCCTTTGAGGCCTTACCAGCTAACTGCCCCGGGGGGGGGGGGGGGGGTTAAATGAGAAAAACGTTATTTCCTTTTCAATAATTTGTATTGAAGATTATAAATAAACACTTTTGGTCTATGTGATATAACAGATCATATTCATCCTTAAATAAACCAATATGCGCAAATAAACACATCATTTAAATTCTATATTCTAATTATAAAGAACAAAGGCTTATGTCATAAAACCTACACACAGCTCATCTCATCACTTTCATTAAATCTAACTCCTTCTCACACATTCATTAAAGTAAAAAAGACAAGCGTAAAATAAAGCATAAATTATAACAAAGAAATCAGCATAAAACACAACATTATAATAATAAAAGGATAGAATCCAAAGCGGAAGGTAAGACATTTTCTATCCACGGAGCCCAAACCTCTGGAAATCCCAATAGATCCCAAGATTCCCAATAATAATTCCATGGCCATAATATTATTAACTCTGTTGATAAACTCACTAAAACTTAAATCTTGTGATTTCCAAAAACGTTATAAATATCTTCAATAAAAATTATTGAAAAGAAAATAAACACTTTTGGTCTATGTGATATAACAGATCATAGACGTCCTTATATAAACCAATATGCGCATATAAACACATCATTTAAATTCTATATTCTAATTATAAAGAATAAAGGCTTATGTCATAAAACCTACACACAGCTCATCTTATCACTTTCATTAAATATAGTAAAGTAAAGTAAAAAAAAACCCCAAGCATTAACGATAACAAAGAAATCAGCATATAACACAACCTTATAATAATAAAAGGATCGGAAGGTAAGAAATTTTCTATCCACGGAGCCCAAACCTTTGGAAATCCCAATAGATCCCAAGATCCCCAATAATAATTCCATGGCCATAATATTATTAACTCTGTTGATAAACTCACTAAAACTCAAATCTTGTTATTTCCAAAAACTTTATTTTCAATGAAAAAAGCATAACAGTGACCCAACACCACAAAACTTGTCGCACTGTAAAAACACGGAATCGCGGGAAGGGTTGGGTGTTCCTCATCTTAATGTGGACCAACACCCAGGCTGATCGGCCGATCAGATCCCTCCCCGCGGGGCATCTGAAATCGGGATGCCCCGCTGTGTGAAACCCCGCAGGACGCCCCATTCACCTTACCTTACCCCCGTTCCAACGGCGCATGTGCGGGCCGCATCTTGCGCTTCTCTCTAGCAGGGCGCACTCCCTGTTAGAGGGAAGCGCGAGATGCGGCCGCCAGCGTGCTTGGAGCCGCTGTGGTTGTCCGTCCCTTGTGAGTGCATGCCACAGCGGCTAGGAGCGCGCTGATTGGACGAGGCCCGCGCATGCGACGTAGGAGCGGGGTGAGGTGAGTTTTATTGCCATTCTGGGGGGTTTCACGCAGCGGGCACCCCCGACCGGACCAAAAACCCAGGGTAGTGAAAATCCTGGGTGTTGGTCCACTTTAAGAGATACCACCAAGCAGCCCAAATATTTTCATACCGTGTTTCCCCGAAAGTAAGACACCGTCTTACTTTCTTTTTATCCCCAAAAGCCCCACTACGTCTTACTTTCGGGGTATGTCTTATATTGGAAAAAAATTGTCGAATTTTTTGTTTTAACCTTAAAGTGGACCAACACCCAGGATTTTGACTATCCTGGGTTTTGGTCCACTTCGGCGGGGCACCCCGATCGGGGGTGCCCCGCTGTGTGAAACCCCCCAGAAAGCCCCAAAATCTTACCTGTCCCCGGTCCCACGTGACTGGACGGTCCAATCCCCGCCAACGTCCAGGCGGGGATCAGGAACGTCCAAGCGGCTGCCGCCGCCGCCGCCTCCCTCGCGTCACTTTCGGCGCGCGCACGCCCCCGCCGGCCATTCGCAGACGGCCGGCGCGGGCGCGAGCACACCTACAGGGGCGCGAGGGAGGCGGCGGCTCAGGATCAGGTAAGGTGTTTGGGGGTTTTTTGGGGGGTTTCACCCCGCGGGACATCCCGATCTCGGATGTCCCGCGGGGTGGGAGGTGATCGGCCCGGGAATCTTATAGATTTCCGGGCCGATCACCTCTCGGTGTTGGTCCACTTTAAATATGCCGGATGATGTTGGTGAGCGAGCCCGTCATTTTCATGTGAGGGACAGAGCAGTGTCAGAGAAGGCCTTGCTGGCCAATAGGGGGAGACCTAGTAATTACATCAGGTGGAGGGGCGGGGTTTATTAAGCCGCAACAACTCACAGCGACAGCAGCTGTGAGCGGCGGTGCCGGCCGCCACGGACTTCACTAGGGGGGGGTGATAGCCTATGCGCGGGGATGATCACCGGTCGGGGTTCAGTCACGTCGGGCTCCTCGCAGCGCCCGCAGCTCACCTCCGGTCAGGGCGCTGCTCCCGCTCTGTGCTGCAGTGAGAGCCAGATGACAGACGCTCCTCTGCACCCGGCGCCGCTCGTCTTCTGTGGGTCACCCGCGGTCTCTGGGGCACAGGAGGGGGGAGACCGCCTGGCAAAGCGGACCTCCCGTACAGATGCCCCGGCCTCTACAGTCAGTGGGGGCGATAGGTCAGTGGCAAGATGGCGGCCGTGCCTCAGCTCCTGCGCTCGCAGCCCCGAATCCACCGCCGCCTCTCCTCCTCTCAGGTAGGTCCCATCGGCGCAGGGGGATACACGCCGGGGGGGGGGGGGGGGGCTATATCGCTTCCCTCAGCCCCGTTCGACAACAATGTTATTTCCCCGAAAGTAAGACATATGTCTTACTTTCGGGGTACGGCTTATATTAGGCGAACCCTCTGAAACTCCCCATACGTCTTACAATCGGGGGTGTCTTACTATCGGGGAAAGACGGTATCACGCCACTATTGATGCTGGGTTCAGAGTCCACTATATGCAGTCCCTTGGTAATTGACAATATCTTATGGATCACCCCAAAATTTAGGAAACTGGATCACAACCCGATAATGGCGCACTCATTGCGGATATAGGATGACCTTACACATTTTCGGCAGGTCTCGCCTCACCCCATTCACCTCTGATTTCCCTATGGGATAATCCAATGTTTCAAAAGTCTTAAAGGGGCCACAGCACTCAAACCAGTTAGCTTGCTGACCAACCTACAATCTGTCTCTAAACTCTTTTATAATCCAATGTTTCCTCCGGCCTTTACTGATCCTGGTAGATGTCGCAGGTGGAGGGAAGGGGGAGCATCGAGATTGATTGATTTTGCTCAGGGTTCATCTATGGCCACGTTCCCGCAGCTTAAGGAAAGGTTTCACCTTGATTTGAAGGACCTTTTTAGTTTCTTGCAGATTTCGTTCGATCATTATGCAGAGCGGGAACTGGACTGGATGAACTAACGCTTTGTGAGATGTAGAAGGGAACCCTAGAGGGAGAGGGGGGGGGGGGGGGTGTGTGAAATGTATAATCAGCTATGTAAGCGCCTAGATTGTGCCAGTTTATCCTATAGAGGGAGGTGGGAAGAGGATCTCCAGGAATCTAGAGACGAGCCTGTATGGCAACAGATGTGGCCTAACTCCTTTGGGGTAGCAGCTCCGGTTATCGAGGGAAATATTAAGGTCATCACAAGATGGTACTTAGTACCTGAGCCAGTGGGACATTTCGCAGTTGATCAGAAATTTTGTTTTAGAGGTTGTGCCGTGACAGGATCCTATCGTCACATTTGGTGGGACTGTCCCATACTAAGAACTTTTTGGACTAAGATATTTGATTTCCTGAGCTCAGTGATGGGCAGACATTTGGATCCTGACCCCTGGGTGGCACTCCTTAGTAGTCCGGTCATTCAGTGCTCTAGGGCCCAAAAGACCCTTATATATCACATCCTGTCTGGAGCAAAATCAATAATTGCAAAGGCCTGGAAGTCTCCGGATCTTAGCTTTGTGGAATTTAAAAACAAGGTAAATTCCATAATGGCAATGAAAAAAATATCTGCATTTCACGGGGGGTAATCTGGAGGATTTTCAAGAAGTGTGGTCTCCTTGGGTTCAGAGATTCATGCCTCCAGACTTTGATTCTGCTCTTCTGTTTATCTAAGATTGCGGGTTGCTTAGGTCTTTAGTTATGAATCCTCCCTCCTTTTTTTTATTTTTTATTATTTATCCCCCCTGCCTCCTCTCCTTTCCCCCTTTTTTCCTCCCCTTGTGTTTCCCTTTTCCTAAGTTCTCATGAGTAGAATGACATGTTTTATGTGAGACAATTTATATTTTGATAATGAGTCCTAGCCTGATTATTAAAGTGGCCCAACACCCTCCAAAACAACATGTCTCTGATCACTTTAATATAAAAAGACACTTACCTTTTGATGCCTTCTGTCCCTCGCAGCGCCTGTATTCTTCAAAAATCTCTGCCCTCCAGCTCTTGTCCGTTCATTTGCATGGTGTCCATCTCGCTTGTCCGTTCATTCGCATGTCTTGTCCATCTTCTTCTTCTTCTCATCACTCGCGCGATTTCACTTTCTGTTCTTCTCGACGTCATTGTGGGGGCGTGGTCTTTCTCCGCTCTCGGGAGCATGCACGGGGCCTCCCTAGCACTGGCCAGGTCGGTGAGCGGCAGAACCAGGGTGGCTGTGGGTGAGTGGCCCATGTGCGGGAGGGTGGCGGAGGTAATGGCCGTCATGTGCGGGAGGGTGGCGGAGGTAGCGGCCATCATGTGCGGGAGGGTGGTGGAGGAAGGCGGCCATCATGTGCGGGAGGGTGGTGGAGGAAGGCGGCCGTCATGTGAGGGAGGGTGGCCGAGGTAGCGGCCGTCATGTGCAGGAGGGTGGCGGAGGAAGGCGGCCGCCATGTGCAGGAGGGTGGCGGAGGAAGACGGCCGCCATGTGCAGGAGGGTGGCGGAGGAAGGCGGCCGCCATGTGCAGGAGGGTGGCGGAGGAAGGCGGCCGCCATGTGCAGGAGGGTGGCGGAGGAAGGCGGCCGCCATGTGCAGGAGGGTGGCGGAGGTAGCGGCCGTCATGAGCGGGAGGGTGGCGGAGGAAGGCGGCCGCCATGTGCAGGAGGGTGGCGGAGGAAGGCGGCCGTCATGAGCGGGAGGGTGGCGGAGGAAGGCGGCCGTCATGTGCGGGAGGGTGGCGGAGGTAGGTGGCAGTCATGTGCAGGAGGGTGGCGGAGGTAGCGGCAGTCATGTGCGGGAGGGTGGCGGAGGTAGCGGCAGTCATGTGCGGGAGGGTGGCGGAGGTAGCGGCCGTCATGTGCAGGAGGGTGGCGGAGGTAGCGGCCATCATGTGCGGGAGGGTGGCGGAGGTAGCGGCCGTCATGTGCGGGAGGGTGGCGGAGGTAGCGGCCGTCATGAGCGGGAGGGTGGCGGAGGAAGGCGGCCGCCATGTGCGGGAGGGTGGCGGAGGTAGGCGGCAGTCATGTGCGGGAGGGTGGTGGAGGTAGCGGCAGTCATGTGCAGGAGGGTGGCGGAGGTAGGTGGCAGTCATGTGCGGGAGGGTGGCGGAGGTAGGTGGCAGTCATGTGCGGGAGGGTGGCGGAAGTAGGCGGCAGTCTTGTGGGGGAAGGTGGCGGAGGTAGCGGCAGTCATGTGCGGGAGGGTGGCGGAGGTAGCGGCAGTCTTGTGGGGGAGGGTGGCGGAGGTAGGCGGCCGCCATGTGCAGGAGGGTGGCGGAGGTAGGCGGCAGTCATGTGCGGGAGGGTGGCGGAGGTAGCGGCAGTCATGTGCGGGAGGGTGGCGGAGGTAACGGCCGTCATGTGTGGGAGGGTGGCGGAGGTAACGGCCGTCATGTGTGGGAGGGTGGCGGAGGTAGCGGCCGTCATGTGCGGGAGGGTGGCGGAGGTAGCGGCCGTCATGTGCGGGAGGGTGGCGGAGGTAGCGTATGCGCAGTAGCGCCGATTTAGGTCAGGTGAAGCGTCAAACGATCTCTTCCTTTTTGAAGCAAATCAAAGATGGCGGCCAGATATTGAAATGGAAGCGACGCAGCGATGGAGCATTTTAGGCGAGTTATTTTTTCTTTAATATTTATAACGGGTCTGTCTGCATATTTGCCATATTTTTAAAAGACATTAAAAAAAAAAAAAATAAAAGGCCGGGTGTTGGTCCACTTTAAGGCGTTTTTTTCTTTTCTAGAATGGGTATTATGACAATTCCTTGGATAGCTAATGTTCTTTTTTATGACCATCCTGGGTTTTGGTCCACTTTGGTGGGGCACCCCTATCGGACCCCCAGAACGCCCGGAAACACTCAGCTCACCCCGCTCCTAGGCGGGCGCTCGTCCAATCAGAGCGCTCAGAGCCGCTGTGGTATGCACGTACAAGCGGCGTCCAACCACAGCGGCTCTGAGCGCTGGAGGCCGCGTCTCGCGCTTCCCTCTAACAGGGTTTGCGGCCTGCTGGAGGGAAGCGCGAGACGCGCCGTTGGAACGGGGATAAGGTAAGGTTTCTGGGCTTCCTGCGGGGTTTCACACAGCGGGGCATCCCGATTTCGGGTGCCCCGCGGGGAGGGATCTGATCGGGGGGGGGGGGGGGGGGATCGGCCCCGGATTCCCCCCTGGGTGTTGGTCCACTTTAAATGTGTCTTCGGAGAGATTACCAATGCTATTGTGCTGATTATTATATATTCTCCTTCCTTTTGATTTTTCTCAATAAAAAAGCATTGAATGAAAAACACAGAATCGCGCGAGTTTACACTTTGTGCGAGAATTTCTCTAACAATAAGCCTTGTTTAAAAAAAAAAAGGTGCTGAATCAGGCAAGAAGGTTTACAGCGATTTTTTTTCTCACCGAAAAACGTGCGAGAATGCATTCTCACATTCTGGTGCTGAATCGGCCTCACTGGTGTAGAATCAATAACGAACGATCAAATTGAGTCGAACAATTGTTTTTCAAAAATTGATGCTGGCGTGGTCGTCATGATCAGAGGAGGGGTCGGGGGGGGGGCGGCTCCGGGCGATGGGTCAGACCAGGGCGCGCACCCACCCGGTACCTGCTGCACCTCTGTCATGTGACTCTTATCAGCCGGAGGATGAAAGAGCTGGACCTGGACATTGTCACCTGCGGAACATCGTGACACCGCGCGCGGAACTTTGCCCCGCTGACCCCACTGCACCGGAGGGCACCAGGAGGCCGGAGGGTGAAGCTGGAGGAGCAGGATGACAGCCAGCAGCCATGTGAGATACAGGGTGGCACCAGGAGGCCGGAGGGTGAAGCTGGAGGAGCAGGATGACAGCCAGCAGCCATATGAGATACAGGATGGCACCAGGAGGCCGGAGCTGGAGGAGCAGGATGACAGCCAGCATCCATGTGAGATACAGGGTGGCACCAGGAGGCCGGAGGGTGAAGCTGGAGGAGCAGGATGACAGCCAGCAACCATGTGAGATACACGGTGGCACCAGGAGGCCAGAGGGTGAAGCTGGAGGTGCAGGATGACAGCCAGCAGCCATATGAGATACAGGATGGCACCAGGAGGCCGGAGGGTGAAGCTGGAGGAGCAGGATGGCAGCAAGCAGCCATATGAGATACAGGATGGCACCAGGAGGCCGGAGGGTGAAGCTGGAGGAGAAGGATGACAGCCAGGAATCCATAAGAGATACAGGATGGCACCAGGAGGCCAGTGGCTGAGGCTAGAGGAGCAGGATGACAGCCAGCAGTCATATGAGATACAGGATGGCACCAGAAGGCCGGAGGGTGAAGCTGGAGGAGAAGGAGGACAGCCAGCAGCCACATGAGGTACAGGATGGCACCAGGAGGCCAGAGGGTGAAGATGGAGGAGCAGGATGACAGCCAGCAGCCATGTGAGATACAGGATGGCACCAGGAGACCAGCGGGTGATGCTGGAGGAGCAGGTTTACAGTCAAAAATCCATATGAGATACAGGATGGCACAGTAGCTGAATCTAGAGGAGCAGCATGACAGCCAGGAATCCATATGAGATACAGGATGGCACCCGGAGACCAGAGGGTGAATCTAGAGGAGCAGGATGACAGCCAGCATCCATATAAGATACAGGATGGCACCCGGAGACCAGAGGGTGAATCTAGAGGAGCAGGATGACAGCCAGCATCCATATAAGATACAGGATGGCACCCGGAGACCAGAGGGTGAATCTAGAGGAGCAGGATGACAGCCAGCATCCATATAAGATACAGGGTGGCACCAGGAGGCCATTAGCTGAATCTAGAGGAGCAGGATGACAGCCAGGATCATCAGTCCTCATTCTTCTCCCTGTAGCTCGGTCGCCCCATCTTGGCACGAGCCAGGCAAGACATTAGTGCCCCTATTACGTGCTTGGCATGAAATGCCCCGAAAAAAAAGAGACTGAACAATGTTCCCGGCCTTTGCCACACTGCCATCGCTATGGAGACCATTTGGCGCCCCCCAGATCTAGGCCAGGCATAAAGTGCCCCGGCTGCCATTAACCCCCTGCTGGCCATCGTGCCCGGCCCTGAGGTGCCCCAGCTATCCCTTATGTATGCCACCCTGGCCCCGCCCACTGCGCCTATAATGCCGCTTTATTTGTCTTTATTGCACAATGTTTTCATTTCGCCCTGGCAGCGCCCCAACCAAAATCCAGCGACTCACCCGGCGCCACCGCCGCTCCTCTCCTCCATTGTTATTGCAAGTATATAGGGCGAGGCAGGCGCACTACAAGTCCCAGCAAATCCAGCCAGCAGACACGTTATCTGGGTGCAGTACAGGTCTCAGCATGACAATTGCCTTGGTGTGTTGAGACCTGTGGCGGACGGCTTGAACGCACTACTACTCCCAGTATCTTCCCCTGATTAGTGGGTTGTGCTGACTTAACGATTACCTGGATGCACTACAAGTCCCAGCATCTTCCCCTTATTGGCGTCTCTCGTGATAACTATTACCTGGATGCACTACAAATCCCAGCATCTTCCCCTTATTGGCGTCTCTCATAATAACTATTACCTGGATGCACTACAAGTCCCAGCATCTTCCCCTTATTGGCGTCTCTCGTGATAACTATTACCTGGATGCACTACAAATCCCAGCATCTTCCCCTTATTGGCGTCTCTCATAATAACTATTACCTGGATGCACTACAAGTCCCAGCATCTTCCCCTTATTGGCGTCTCTCGTGATAACTATTACCTGGATGCACTACAAGTCCCAGCATCTTCCCCTTATTGGCGTCTCTCATGATAACTATTACCTGGATGCACTACAAGTCCCAGCATCTTCCCCTTATTGGCGTCTCTCATGATAACTAATACCTGGATGCACCACAAGTCCCAGCATCTTCCCCTTATTTGCATCTATCGTGATAATACCTGGATGCACTACAAGTCCCAGCATCTTCCCCTTATTGGCGGGATACGTCTCTTGTGATAACTATTACCTGGATGCACTACAAGTCCCAGCATCTTCCCCTTATTGGCAGGATACGTCTCTTGTGATAACTATTACCTGGATGCACTACAAGTCCCAGCGTGTCACAGATCAAGGAAGTTCCGTTGACTCTCCTGTACAAGCTTAACCATCACCTGATTGAATGGCTGCATTTCCTGGGTGAACTACAAGTCCCAGCATAATAGCCGATTGGTGTGCTGGGACTCGTAGTGCACAGAGGAGATGTCTATGAGACTCCAGGGCAGGCATACTCGCTCCCTCCGGGGCAGATTTGGGATGCCCCCCCAGGTCGCCCCATACACTTACCTTCTTTCCCAGTCCAATGGCGCATGTGCGAGCTGCAGGCGCATCCCCGCTCTCCCTCTAGCAGGGCGCGTGCCCGCCCCAGGCGTTTGTGAATGGCCGCTCCCTGTTAGAGGGAAGCGGGGGATGCGGCCTCCTGTGCACTCAGAGCCGTTGGCCTTAGACAAAGGGTTAGACGATGTGATGTCCGCACCTCTGAGCGCGCTGATTGGACGAGAGGCTGCGCATGCGCCATAGCAGGGAGGAAGGGTGAATGCGATCGGGGTGACCTGAAGGCAAGAACCAAAACCCAGAATAGTCAATATTCTAGGTTTTGGTCCACATTAAAGCGCACCATGTTTTTCCACTCACCTGGGCTTCAGGGCCCCTTCCAAAAACCTGGATTTTAACTAGCCGATGAGGGTTTTGGTCCACTTTAACCTATCAGTCCACTTAAAGTAGACCAAAACCCTCATTAGCTTGATGTTGATTATTTTAAGTTGTCAGTTATTGGTACACTTTAAGTTAACAGTCCACGTTAAGCTATCAACATCAAGCTGATGAGGGTTTAGGTCCACTTTAAGTTATCACTCCACTTTAAGCTATCAGCGCCAAGCCGATCAAGGTCTTGGTCCACGTTAAGTTATCAGCATCAAGCAGATAAGGATTTAGGTCCACTTTAAGCTATCAGTCCACTTTAGGTTATCAGCATCAAACCGATGAAGGTTCAGGCCCACTTTAAGCTATCAGCATCAAGCCGATGAGGGTTCAGGCCCACTTTAAGCTATCAGCATCAAGCCGATGAGGGTTCAGGCCCACTTTAAGCTATCAGCATCAAGCCGATGAGGGTTCAGGCCCACTTTAAGCTATCAGCATCAAGCCGATGAGGGTTTAGGCCCACTTTAAGCTATCAGCGTCAAGCCAATGAGGGTTTAGGCCCACTTTAAGCTATCAGCGTCAAGCCGATGAGGGTTTAGGCCCACTTTAAGCTATCAGCATCAAGCCGATGAGGGTTTAGGCCCACTTTAAGCTATCAGCATCAAGCCGATGAGGGTTTAGGCCCACTTTAAGCTATCAGTGTCAAGCCAATGAGGGTTTAGGCCCACTTTAAGCTATCAGCGTCAAGCCGATGAGGGTTTAGGCCCACTTTAAGCTATCAGCATCAAGCCAATGAGGGTTTAGGCCCACTTTAAGCTATCAGCATCAAGCCGATGAGGGTTCAGGCCCACTTTAAGCTATCAGCATCAAGCCAATGAGGGTTTAGGCCCACTTTAAGCTATCAGTGTCAAGCCAATGAGGGTTTAGGCCCACTTTAAGCTATCAGCATCAAGCCAATGAGGGTTTAGGCCCACTTTAAGCTATCAGCATCAAGCCGATGAGGGTTTAGGCCCACTTTAAGCTACCAGCATCAAACCGATGAGGGTTTAGGCCCACTTTAAGCTATCAGCGTCAAGCCGATGAGGGTTTAGGCCCACTTTAAGCTATCAGCGTCAAGCCGATGAGGGTTTAGGCCCACTTTAAGCTATCGGCATCAAGCCAATGAGGGTTCAGGCCCACTTTAAGCTATCAGCATCAAACCGATGAGGGTTTAGGCCACTTTAAGCTACCAACATCAAGCCAATGAGGGTTTAGGCCCACTTTAAGCTATCAGGTGAAGGCTTGCTCACCTTTCAGGAGGACCCTAATGACGGGGAAGCCGGCCGAGGAGTAAATAAAGGATCGTTTACACACCTGAAAACGTCTTAAAGGGGCAGCGTCGTCGTCGGCTGCTGCGGAGCCTCTTGGCTTCACCTGGACGGTGGGACCTGCGAAGCTTCTTCCTCTCCCCGGACTCGCCTCTGGGTCTCTCCCCCTCCGGCTGCTGAGCAGGGTTGAGCCTCTCTGGCAGGGAAGGGGGAGGAGGAGCTGCTGCACACACCGCCGCGCCCCCCCTCCCCTCCCCTCCCACACACGGCTTCCATCGGGATTACACACAAAGCTTTGTCGGCATGTTAAAGGGGAACTCCCGGCACATTTGTCATAATTAAGTTATAAAGGGACAGCGCAAGTAAAGGGCGACATCAGACGCTTTCTGCTCACACGCTGGAAGTCGGGGGCGCGCACCTTTCATTCGGTCTTGCTTTACCGTTTCCTTATAAACCCTGGTGAACTCTCTGCTCCCGTGCATGCGCGAGTTGCCCCCCGTGCTGCTCTCAAGACGGCGAAGGTCCCTAAGAAGTGTCATTCGCTGAAGGGACTACGTAGGATGGGTAGTAACGCATATGGGAGCAGATTCAATAGGCATTAATGTGGGCGTGTATGTACAGGGGGGAACATACAAGATAGGCTCTTATAAAGGGTGAGGGTCCGGATTAATGTTGGCAATCTGTATGTACGGGGGGAACCATACAAGATAGGCTCTTATTCAGGGTGAAGGTCCGGATGAATGTGGACAATCTGTATGTACAGGGTGTGGGAAACATATAACATAAGCTCTTATTCAGAGTGAAGGTCTGGATTAATGTGGGCAATCTGTATGTACAGGGGGGAACCATACAAGATAGGCTCTTATTCAGAGTGAAGGTCTGGATTAATGTGAGCAATCTGTATGTACAGGGTGGGGGAAACATATAAGATAGGCTCTTATTCAGGGTGAGGGTCTGGATTAATGTGGGCAATCTGTATGTACAGGGGGAAAAAAACACAACTCTGTGATTACTCACCTGTAGAATTGATATTATGAGTATACAGTACAACCTGCTCCAGATAAGTATCATTACACTTGGGTATTACTCCACCAGATGGCGCTGGACTGCAGAGACAGCAAAATTAGCCCCTCCTGGCCCCTCAAATACCCGGGACCTCCCACAAATCTCCAGCATTGAAAATCAGTTAAAGAGAAGGCGGGAGAATGATAACAGAACCAACTAATAACTGAAAAAGAAAGATAATCACCATACAGGAGATCCTAGGATAATGCAAGCCAAGGGTGGGGTGGAGCAGGACGTACTGTATACTCATAATACCAATTCTACAGGTGAGTAATCACAGAATTGTATTATTCTTAGTATACAGTACGTCCTGCTCCAGATATAATACTTACACTCGGGACATCCAATAGCAGTGTCCATACAATAGGGTGGGATCCCCAAAGGTAACAGCAGACAGGTCAGACCACTGCCACCTGCAGAACTTTGCGGCCAAAAGCAGCATCAGCTGAGGCCCCAACATCAACCTTGTAAAACTTTGAAAAGGTCTGAACAGAAAACCAAGTAGCGGCCTTACAAACTTGTTCAACAGAAGCCTGGTGCTGGAAGGCCCAAGAGGCACCAATAGCACGAGTGGAATGAGCAGTAAGGCGGAAGGGAGGATTCTTCCCCTTAGTAGAATAGGCCTGAATCACAGCCTGACGGATCCACTTGCTGATAGTAGACTTGGCAGGAGCCAAACCCTTCCTAGGACCAGAAGGGACCACAAAAAGAGCATCAGTCTTCCTGAAAGGTGCAGTAGCCACCAGATAGTACTTCAGACACCTAACCACATCCAAAGAATGCAAAATCCTCTCCTTAGCATTGCTAGGATTAGGGCACAAAGAAGGAAGAACAATGTCCTGATTCAAATGAAAGGCAGACACTACCTTAGGCAGAAAGTCAGGTTTGAAACAAAACACCACCTTGTCCTGGTGTCTCTCATAGTAGAGGGCTGAATGGACAGCGCCGCCAACTCAGACACACGCCTGACCGAAGTGATTGCCACCAGAAACACAACCTTGAGCGTAAGAATGGCCAAGGCAGCATCCTGCACAGGTTCAAAGGGAGCACCCTGCAAGGCTGACAGGACCAAGTTCAGATCCCAAACAGGCACCATAGGCTTACATGGGGGACGCACATGAGTGACCCCCTGGAAAAAAGTCCTGATCAGAGGGTGCCGAGCAAAGGACTTCTGGAAGAAAATAGCCAGGGCAGAAACCTGACCCTTCAGAGTACTGAGCAGGAGCCCCATCTCCAACCCATGCTGCAGGAACTCCAGAATCCTGGGAATAGAGAACACACGACAGGGAAGAGACTTAGACTCACACCAGTCAATGTAGGCACGCCAAACCCTGTAATAAATAGAAGAAGACTTCTTCCTAGCCTTTATCATGGTATCCACAACCGAGGTAGACAGCCCCTTCTCCATCAAGATGGAGGTTTCAGCAGCCAAGCCGTCAAAGCCAGAGTTTGTAAATTGGGATGGTGTAGGGAGCCCTGAGTGAGCAGATCTGGCACCAAGGGCAGAGCGTACTGATCTACTGCCAGCTGCACCACGCCTGCGAACCACACTCTTCTTGGCCACCTGGGGCCACCAGAATTGCTGGCACCCCTTCCAGAGCAATCTTGTGCAGAACCCTGCCCAGCAGGGGGAACGGAGGGAAGACATACAGGAACTGAAAGTCCTGCCATGAGATTGCTAGAGCATCTGTGGTCAAGGCCAGAGGATCCTGGGACAGGGAGACAAAGGTGAGATTGAAACACCTTGTCGCAGAGGGACCATTCTCCCAGGCGAGAGGTCCCCCTGCTCAGAGTCTGCCTGCAGATTCTCCACCCCCCGGAATGTACACAGCTGATATGCAGGAAACATTGTCCTCCGCCCAGGCCAGGATCAGAGACACCTGGACGCAGGGAACTGATGGCAGAGCGCAAAGTTTCCATGCGAAAGCGCCTGCACCTGACAAATTTGTTGAGGATCTTCAAGTCCAGGATGGGCCTGACTGACCCATCTCTTTCGGGCACGGTGAAAAGGTTGGAATAGAAACTCTTGCCCCTTTCTCGTAAGGGGACCTGACAGATGACCCCCAGCTCCAGAAGGCTTCGCACCGCCAGAACCAGAGCCTGAGCTGACATAGGGTCCTGAGAGATCCGGGATCTGATGAATCTTGGGGAGGGGGGGCCAGGCAGCAAACTCTATCTTGTAACTGGAGGACACTACCTCCTGAATCCACCGGTCTGAGACAAGAAGCCTCCATACATGAGCAAATAGCTGAAGCCGTCCCCCCACCCGGATGGGTGAGGGCGCCCCTTCATGCCTGAGGGGGCTTGGGAGAAGACTTGGGCTTGGAGCCCCAGGATGAGCCAAGGCGTCCACGTCCTCTGCCCCTACCCCAGAAATCTCCTCGGGCCCCAGTAAAGGAGACCCCCCTCCCCTGTCTGAATCCACGGTAGGGGGAAGAAAAGGAGCCTTGGCCCCAAAAGGGCCGAGACTGCCTCCTGCGCTGTGGTAACCTGCCTCACTTAGCAAACAGGTCCCCAAACAGGCGTAGTCCTTTGAAAGGAAAACCAGTGAGAGCCTTCTTGGCAGCATTGTCAGCTGCCCACTGGCGCAGCCAAACCGAGCGGCGTATAGCCACCACTAGGGCAGAGGTTCTGCCACACATCCTAATGGTATCATCCAAGGCAGAGAGGACATAAGTCACATTAAACTCCTCACTAGACACATCAGGGGCACCATCTAGGACACTTCTAAGCAGGGTCCAAATAGCCACCGCTGTAATGGCAGAGGCACAAACCGGGCGCAGCGCCGTCCCCACACAGGCAAAGGCATGGGACGCCAGCTGATCAATACGCCGGTCCTCACCAACCCGCAGGGTAGTAAAGTCAGGGGAATGCATGACAGAGGTGTTAGATAACCCAAGGACCGGGGCATCCACCTCTGGAGGGGATGACCAACACTTCACCACATCAGCAGGAAAGGGATACCTCTTATCCCAACTCTTAGGGACTCCGGGGAGCCTGCTAGGACACTCCCATTCCTTGAGCACAAGGTTATTAAAATGGGCTTGCTCAGGAAACTCTAAACGTGGCTTAGCAGTATGAAACAATTCCCCCTGCTGCCTAGGGGCCGCAACCGGGGGAGAGATGGACAGAACCTCAAAAATCTGAGCCAACAGCCTATCAGTATCATCTGGGGCCCAGGGGTCAGAGCCAGAATAGTCATGACCCCTGGGCCTCTCATCAGATAACTCCAAGTCAGAGAACAACTCCCCTTCTTCCAAAGGGGTATAACCAGACAGTTCAAAGAACTCTTCAGCCTGCATAGAGAAAAGAGTGACATCAGGCGTTAAGTGCCGCTTTTTAGCAGAGGCCTTACGCGCCAGGGTATTAGCAAGCAAATACTCAACACTAGCCAGTCTAGCAGACACATCAGGCTGAGAATCCCCACTGGTATGCAACTCAATGGGAGTCAAATTTAAGCTTGGGGGAGTAGGTGATGCCATACGTGGCACAGGCCCAGCCGCTGGTAAACCAGGCTGCAGCACAAGCACCTGCTGGGCACAAGTTATACAGACCCGCACATTGTCAGCACTAGTAGGGGACACCCCACAAGCTACACACAGCCGGGCTTGTCCCGAAGGAACCCCGAGCACATTATCCTGAGACGCCTCCATATGGTGATTATAGCGGCACAATAGGCCGATATGGATTGACGCTATAAAAGCAACCCGGGATGCCCCAATAGCCCGCTAGGGAAGTGGGAGTAATTAGCACACTAGGCCTCACAAATTTTAGTAACTAAAAGAGGGGTAGGGCCGGGAGAAACCAATGGAGTTCGACCCGCCTGAAAGACATAAGCACAGAGGACCCCATAAACGACACATACATACATGACATAGGGTAAATAAAACCGCCCGCGAGGGCACTCACGGACCGCGCTAGGTAGATACCAGCCACGCAGCAGACGGAATCCAGAGAAAAAAATGGCGCCAAGCATCCCTCGAGGGGCGGGCCGCGGGGACAGTGAAGCGGAGCGCACCATCCACTGCCCCCCCCCCCCCCAAAGAGCACGAAGCAGCACACGTGACAAGCAGCCATTGAAGGCGCATCAGCACCTGAGGTAATGCCGCCGACCGCGGAACGCAGTGGAAGAGCGCGCAGCGGCATATTGAAACCGCAACCAGTGCAACCAAGTCAGTGCAGAGACTGAACAAAGTCAACAAGCACACCATCCAAGTGAAGCACCAACGCATACACCCCCCCCCCGAGAGCTACAAGGGAGAGCGAGGGAGGGCAGCGGCCACTTAAAGTAGGGCCCACCGATAGGGGCAATAGGGCGGGAGGGGCATCCCATAGAGGCTCACCATAAGCCTGAACCTCCTACCCTTTGGTGGGGGATTGCGGTGGAGCAGCGCTCCTAAGCACCTAACAGCGGTGCTGCCTACCATCACCCAACCAGCGCAGCCAAGGCTGGGAGGCATATTACTAGTGGAACGGGTGGGAATAGTCCTACAGGGCCGCAGGTTAATAACCCCGCTCACCTGCGAATAGAGAGCCATCTTCTTGCCCTTCGCAGTCCAGACTGAAGAGAAATTCTGGGGATTTGTGGGAGGTCCCAGGTATTTCAGGGGCCGGGAGGAGCTAATTTCGCAGTCTCTGCAGTTCAGCGCCATCTGGCGGAGTAATAGCCAAGAGTAATGATTCTTATCTGGAGCAGGACTTACTGTATACTAAGAATATACAATTCTGTGAAACTCACCTGTAGAATTGTTTTTGAGTATATACAGTCCAGGTCGTCCCAGTAATGACATGTGGGTATTCCGCCCCCAGGGGGCGCTCGACTGCAAGATCAAAAGCTGTCGCTCCTCCCCGGCAGGTGTCTCTATCATTTCCCAGTGGTTAAAAAGCAGTAAGAAGAGACAGGCCAAGAAACTGTTACTTCACATAGCTTCAGCTTGTACTCTCTCCAACAAAGAACTTTAAGGACAAGTCCAAGAATACAAATGGTAATCACCATAACAGGCAAACAAAGATAATGAACACAAGGGGCGGGGTGGGACGACCTGGACTGGATATACTCAAAAACAATTCTACAGGTGAGTTTCACAGAATTGTATTTTTCCCTATATCCAGTCCAGGTCATCCCAAGTGATGTGGGACATCCAAAAGCAGTGTCCATTTGGGCGGGATCCCCAGTGCAGAACAGCATGTAGTTCATTTCACTACCGCCTGAAGCACCTCTCGGCCAAAGACAGCGTCAGCTGAGGCCCTAACATCAACCTTGTAAAACTTGGTAAAAGTATGAACTGAAGACCAAGTGAAGGCCTTACAAACTTGTTCAACAGTGGCCTGTTGCTGAAAAGCCCAAGAAGCACCAATAGCTCTAATAGAATGAGCTGTAATACGAAAAGGGGGATCCTTCCCCTTGGCAGAATATGCTTGCACCACCGCCTGTCTGATCCACTTACTGAGAGTGGACTAGGCTGTAGGCAGGCCCTTCCTAGAGCCCTCTGTTAGGACAAAGAGCAAATCCGATTTCCTGAAGGATTCAGTCGCAACCAGGTAATACTTAATGGCTCTGACCACATCCAAGGCATGGAGGGTCCTTTCCTTAGAATTAGTCGGTACTGGACACAAGGAAGGTAAGACAAACTTCCTCATTAAGGTGAAAGGGAGACACGACCTTAGGCAAAAAATCAGGTTTAAAGTGAAAAACCACCTTATCCCTATGCCGCTCAAAATAAGGAAGCTTCATCCAAAGAGCGGCCAGCTCTAACACGCGACGCACCGAGGTGATCGCTACCAAAAAGACCACCTTTAGGGTAAAAATAGACAATGCAGCAACGCACATCGCAAGGCTCGAAGGGAGGACCCTGAAGAGCAGACAGTACTAAATTCAAGTCCCACACCGGTATTACTGACTTACGTGGTGGACGGACATGGGTGACACCCTGGAAAAAAAAGTCTACCTGTGATTGGCAATGGATTTCTTGAAAAAGATGGCTAAAGCCGAGACCTGGCCCTTGAGGGTGCTCAGCTGGAGACCCAAATCTAAACCGTGTTGCAAAAACTCCAGAATCCTAGAGATAGAGAATGTGCGGCAAGGGAGACTCTTGGACTCGCACCAAGCAATGTAGGCATGCCAAACTCTGTAGTATATCATGGAAGAAGACTTCTTCCGTGCCTGTATCATGGTATGAACAACCATGGCCGACAGCCCCTTTTCCACCAGGATAGAGGTTTCAATAGCCAGGCCGTCAAAGCCAGCGTCTGTAAATTGGGGTGCTGCAGCAACCCTTGAGTGAGAAGCCCTGGGTCATCGGCCATGATGTAGCGATCCACTGACATCTGAATTATGTCCGCAAACCAATTCCTTCTCGGCCAGCGAGGAGCCACCAGGATGGTTGTAACCCCTTCCTGGGTTATCTTGCGCAGCACTCGGCCCAGGAGTGGAAATGTAGGGAATGCATAAAGGAACCTGAACCCCGTCCAGGGAATTGCCAGAGCGTCTGTGGCAAAGGCCAGAGGATCTCTTGACAGGGAGACGAACCTTGGAAGCTTGTGATTGTGTCTGGACGCAAACAGATCCACGTTCGGCTGACCCCAGCGCAGACACCGAGCGTGAAAGGTCGTGTTGCTGAGAGACCATTCCCCCAGGCGTGAGGGGTTCCTGCTCAGGGCATCTGCCTCCAGGTTTTCTACCCCGGGAATGTAGACCGCAGAGATGCAGGGAACATTCCCAGAAGAATCTGGGTCACCTCCTTGAGGGCTTTCTTGCTCAGAGTCCCGCCCTGGTGATTGATGTAGGCGACAGCCGTCTTATTGTCCGAGCGAACCTGGATTGCACAACCCCTTAAATGTGGAGTCAAGCGCAGAAGCACCAACCGGATCGCTCTCACCTCCAGGAGATTTATGGGTAAATGGTTCTCTTGCGGACCCCACTGACCCTGGATCTTCTGCATCTGCCAAACGCCTCCCCAGCCGGTCAGACTGGCATCTGTGGTAACTATCTCCCACCGGGGAGCCAGAAAGGACTTGCCCACCAACAGGTTCCTGGAGTCCAGCCACCACAAGAGACACTGCCTGGCCAGGGGGGACAGTGAAAATTCCTGTTCCAGCAACTCCTGCATCCGGTCCTAGTCGGTCAACAGGTTCAACTAAAGAGGTCTCATGTGAAATTGGGCGAAGGGCACGGCCTCGAAGCATGACACCATTAGGTCCACCAGTCATCCCCAGACGGATCGATGGCCGCTGACAAGACAGCAAGGCCTGTACCTGCATCTGGAGGCCCAAAACCTTCTGCTGTGGCAGAAAGACCTTGACCTGAGAGGTGTCTATTGCCATGCCCAGAAAGGACCTCACTGTTGAGGGAGAGATAAAAGACTTTGGGTAATTGACTACCCAGCCGAAGTCCTCGAGAGTGGATAGCACCGTCCGGGTATCGCTCTCGGTCTGCTGAAGAGACTGAGCCGCAATCAGCAAAACGTCCAGATAGGGCAGCACACGATTGCCCTGGTTCCTCAGGATGGCCATGATGCCCGCCAGCACCTTGGTGAAAACATGGGGGGCTGAGGATATCCCAAATGGCAGTGCCACAAACTGGTAATGCTGATCCTCCAGAGCAAACCTCAGGAACTTCTGATGTCCCTGGAAAATCAGAATGTGCAGATAAGCATCCCTAATGTCCACCGCGGTCATGAAATCGCCGGGTCAAAGCGAGCTCACCACTGACCGTAAGGTTTCCATGCGGAAATGTCCGACTCTGACAAACCTGTTGAGACCCTTCAGGTCCAGGATAGGCCTCAACGTTCCGTCCTTCTTGGGAACCGTGAACAGGTTGGAGTAGAAACCTTGACCCTGTTCCTGACGAGGTACAGGACAGATCACACCTAACCGCAGGAGGTGTTGCACTGCCATTCTCAGGCCCTGTGCCTTTAATGGGTTTAGGGATATCCGAGACCGAAGAAATCTTGTGGGCGGCCTGACTGCCAGCTCTATTTTGTAACCGGAGGACACCACCTCCTGAATCCACCGATCCGAGACGTGCCGTCTCCAGATATGAGCAAATAGCAGAAGCCGCCCCCCCCCCCCCCCACCCGGATGGGTGAGGGCGCCTCCTCTTGCCTGAGGGGACTCGGCAGGGGGTTTGGACTTGGCTCCCCAAGCGGTATTGGGTCAGCCACGGGACCTACCTCTACCCCAGGTATCTCTGCGGCCACCTGAAAATGAAGAGCCTCTTCCTCCTCGAAAGGAGCGATAGGCAGATGAGCTCCGAAAGGGCCGCGCGCAGGCTTCCGTCGCTGAGGGAGTCTACCATCCTTGACCAGGAGGTTCAGACGCTCCCCAAACAACCTGTGCCCCACGAAGGGGATACTAGTAAGCGACTTTGGCCGCGGCATCAGCCGACCATTGTCGCAACCAGAGTGAGCGGCAGAGGGCAACAAGCAGGGCCGAAATCATGGCACCAAGCCGGACACTATCGTCCATGGCAGAGACAACAAAGGCAATGAAATCCACGCAAGCCTTGAGGCCTTTATACTCCTCTGCCCACTTGCGAGCCTTAGCGCTATCCACAAGGCATCTCACCTTCTTTCTGATGGCCAGGGAGACAATGGCCACGGCACACACAGGACGAAACAAGGCACCAGCAAAGGTGAATGCATGGCAGACCAGCTGATCCATGCGCTTGTCTGCAGGGTCACGTAAGGAAACATTGTCAGGTGACGGCATAACAGTAGTGTTGGACAAGCCTGACACGGGAGGATCCACCTCGGGAGGGTGAGACCATAACCAAACCAACTCATTAGGGAAGGGATACCGCCTATCCAGGCCCTTGGGCACCGACGGTAGTTTGTTAGACCTTTCCCATTCCTTGAAAATCATATTAGAAAAATGGGCCTGCTCTGGAAAGACTCGCCTCTGTCTTTCGGACCTAAACAAACCACCCTGCTTCCTCTTAGCTGCTCTAGGAGGGACAATGTGTAAAGTCTCAAACACTGAGGCAAGCAATTTCTCTGTATAATCAGGGAGCCACGCATCCTCATCTGAGGAGGAACCAGACATACTGTCATCGTCAGCAGAATAATCCACAGCGGACTGTGAATCCTCTGGCAACTCGCCTTCCTCCACAGAGCCCAGATCATCAAAAAGATAGTCATTATCTGAGTAAACGGGCTCGATGTGCCGTTTCTTACTCGTGGCCTTTTTAGGAGCCGTCCGCGAGATCTGTCTCTCAAAACTGGCCACCCGGTATGCCAAATCAACCTGGGACCCCCTGCTGGCTTCCCCCTCACTGGGGGCTGAGTGCAGCAGCGGGGGTTCTGGAGAGGCCGCCGGCAATGAAGGGCCAGGGACGCCCGCCCGGTCACGTTCCAAAATGATGCTCCTGGGGCAAGTGGTACAAACAGTGCTGAATCCACCCAGAGGGCATGCACTGCACAAGGGGCAGAGCTTCACCCGCCCAGATGGGGCCCCTAGCTCACTATCCCCAGATGCCTCCATTATGGTGATTAGATACAATTTGTAAACAGGTTACAAGACACGGACGGCCCAAACCTAATGATCCCTCTTATGAGATCCCTCTTAGTAAAAGGGAGAGGGGGGCGGGGAGACTGGGAGGAACCACAACCCTCAATTAATGGGCCCACCTAAAAGACACAAGACAAGAGGACCATCAGTATCCCACAAGCACATGCACAAAAATCAACAACAGTCACAATAATAAAAAGGGACCCTCGACACCGACAGTAGCAAAAGCAAACGGAGGGGCGCGCAGGAGCAGCAGGGCAAGATGGCGCAGGCAGCCGACCATGCAGCAGCCTTGGTGCGTTCCTCGAGGGGCGGTCCGCACGGCGGTGATGCGAAAAACGTCATTGTGCGGCCCCGCCCCCTCTGGCGGCGCGAAACGAGCGCCCGCCCTCAGGAAGAGAGGGCCTGCCCCCAAGAACAATGTCTCAGGGCGGCCCGCAGCGGGGCCTCCATACACAGACCGTGCGGCGCGCACAATGTGGCCGCACCTCCGCCGCCTGTCAGCCCAAACCACGCGAGCGCCGTCCCGTACCCCCCCCCCTCAAAGCGTGAGCCAGTCATGATGGAGGGGAGAGGAGAGCAGGAAGGCAGACTCGAGGGAGGCGAGTATAAGCGCGTGCACACAGTAAAAAAAAAGGTGACAAACACATTCACAGCAACAATAAAGCTTGTGGGACAGGAAAGGATATGAGGCCAGTAGGCAATAATGTGGTCCCCCCCCCCCCAGCAGGCTCACCATCAGCCTATGGCCAGCTAGCCATTAATCAGGGTCTGCAGCCCAAAGCCTAGCTCTGCCAAAACGCCTGACCCCGGACTTCTCCCTACCGTCACAGTCTCGATCAGCCTCGGCTGGCAGGCAATAGTGGGTCTCACGGGATCAGTGGCAATAGGGTCCGCAGTGGCCGACGGGCTAGGAGGCCCCGCTCAGCTGCAATATCCAGGAGAGAGTATCCAACGATCTTCAGCAGCCAGACTGCAAGATGAACACTGGGAAGTGATAGAGAAACACCTGCTTTTATAGGGGCCGGGAGGAGAGACAGCTTTTGATCTTGCAGTTGAGCGCCCCCTGGGGGTGGAATACCCACGTCATTTCTCTGGGACAACCAGGACTGGATATAGGGAAAATATATAAAAGATACTCTTATTCAGGGTGAAGGTCCAGATTAATGTGGACAATCTGTATGTACAGGGGGGACATACAAGATAGGCTCCTTTTCAGGGTGAAGGTCTTCTTTAAGCTTGCCGCCACGCTAGGCTAGGGCTTAATCTGTGAGTACCTGAATTGGTGTCCTGGAATGGAATAAGAGAGAAACACAACCTCTTCCCCGGTCCTACAGCGCATGTGCGGCCGCTTATTCAATCAGTGCCCTCGGATCTGCTCATATCAGCACGTCAAAAACCTTTATCTAAGGCAAGCGGCTTAGAGTGCGCTGACAGCCGCTACCCTCTAAAGGGAGAGTGCCCGCGGCTCACACATGCGCTGCTGGAGCAGCAAAGAAGGGCAGTTTATGGGCGACCTGGGGGGGGGGTTTACACAGCGGGGCATCCCAAATCTGGATGCCCCAGGGGGGAGGGAATCGATCGGCCCGAGAATCTTATAGATTCCCGGGCTGATCGCTGAGGGTTTTGGTCCACTTTAATAAAAAAAGTTTTGGGCACTCTGTCCCTACAGGGTTTGCCATCACTGGTCTACACACACACAAAGCTTTAAAGCCTTCAGCCTGAATAAGAGCCTATCTTGTATGTTTCCCCCCTGTACATACAGATTGCCCACATTAATCCGGACCTTCACCCTGAATAAGAGCCTATCTTGTATGTTTCCCCCCCTGTACATACAGATTGTCCACATTAATCCGGACCTTCACCCTGTATAAGAGCCTATCTTGTATGTCCCCCCCTGTACATAGATTTCCCACATAAATCCGGACCCTGAAGAAGAGCCTATCTTATATGTTTTCCATACCCTGTACTTACAGATTGCTCACACTAAAGGCTCATAACATGCAGTAGATGCAGGTAGGTGATTTTTAAACATCCAAGATGGCGGCTCTTGCGGGCGCCAATGTGCTCGGATCCGCTCGCCTTAGACGAGCTGACGTGAGCGGCACGACCGAGCGCTGATAGGAGGAGCAGTCGTGCATGCAGTGTAGGGCAGGCAAGGGGTGAGTTAGTTTCGGCGACCTGGGGGGTTTTACACAGCGGAGCACAGACCAAACCCTAGGAGTCAAAATCCTGGGTTTTGGTCCACTTTAACAATCCGAGAAGATCTTTTTTTGATCCTTTATCCTGCTACGAGTTTGTTTTAGAATGTGTGCGTGGACCCTTCGCTCAACCAATCAGATCGCAATCTCAGCCATGCTTGATGGAAAATGCAAATGCATAAATGATGGATTGAATAGTGTGTGTGTGTGTGTGTGTGTGTGTGTGTGTGTGTGTGTGTGTATACGTATATATGTATGTGTATATAGGTATATATGTACGTATGTACGTTGGTATGTGTGTATACATATACACACACACGCAACTGATCTGAATTTGAAATAAAAAGGAACGATAACAGAACAAATGATCAGCTAAAATTAATTTTCATCCTCATTGAATTGGAAGTAAATACAAACCGACTGAATGAATGAGATCAATAAAATGAGAATTGGTGCGATTTGAGATTACAATTCAGTCATCTTTTTTTATTGATACTTTGTTTTGTTATCAATTTTTCAGATTCAATGGATCAAACTCTTAATTGGGACCTTTATATGATTAAAAACAAAAGTAAGATCAATTTTGTGTGTGTCTTCATTCAATCCGATTGCGCTTCCTCCATTATCAACGCTCGATTGGACATATACGAAAATCAGATAACCTAGTCCTCAGCCATTTTTAATATTTATTGATCCAATCAACGACAGACTGGTTGAATCGGAATCTAAGTGTGCGTAGAAATTCATTTATTTGATCTGAACGTAAAAGAGCGAGAAAGGACTGAATGATCATGAGCGTGAAACCATCTGCACCTGGTCATTTCTCCAAAACATATCAATCGAATGAATGAGAATCAGGAGACGAGCCCCGAAATTACCGAAACCATTTCCATTTTACAATTGTCGTCTTCCTCAGTAGTTCTAATCAACGACAGACTGGTTGAATCGGAATCTAAGTGTGCATAGGAGGGTCATTTATTTGATCTGAATGTAAAAGAGCGAGAAAAGACTGAATGATTATGAACGAGAAACCATCTGCACCTGGTCATTTCTCCAAAACAAATCAATTGAATGAATGAGAATTGGGAGGCGAGCCCCGAAATTACCAAAACTATTTCCATCATACAATCGTTGTCTGCCTCAGTAGTTCCAATCAACAACAGACTGGTTGAATCGGAATCTAAGTGTGCGTAGAGGTTCATTTATTTGATCTGAACATAAAAAAAGAGCGAGAAAGGACTGAATAATCATGAGCGCGAAACCATCTGCACCTGGTCATTTCTCCAAAACCAAATCAATCGAATGAATGAGAATCGGGAGGCGAGCCCCGAAATTACTGAAACCATTTCCATCATACAATCGTCGTCTGCCTCAGTAGTTCTCGATCCAAGAAAAAAAAAAAATTCAAGGGAGTCAAAAAAAGTAATACATAGAATGGTTCCACAACGCCAACCAGTCAGATTTTCTCTCTTTTTGGTGAAAAAAAAAATAATTGAAGCAATCCAATTGGCTGTGTATTGCGTTTGATCGGTTCCCTTTTGTTCCACGTGAAATAAATTATCCTTAAAGAGACAGAGGGCGGCTGAGGGCCTGCGCTCCGGACAGAGCCAACAGCCGTATTTTTCAGAGAAGACTCACTAGAACCTTCTAGAAGTTCTACCCCTACCCCAGTTTCTTGTCCCTACAGTATTTGATCATTTCCTGGGTGAACACCCAATCTTTTCTGTTGCTAGAGAAGGTCCACCAACTACAAGTCACCCCCCCCCCCCCAAAAAAAAAACAAACTTGGAAATCCCAGAAGGAGAAAAAAAAAAAACTCTGTCATGGATATTCAGGGGGAAGGGGAATGAAGGCAGCATGTAAACAGAAGGGGCGGGTGTGCGGCGGTGCCACCACGCCCCTCACTTCCTGAGAATAGCGGGTTCATAGGCCAGCCCCCGCGTGGGGCGATTCAGTGTGTAACACAACCATGTCGTGGAGGTATCCGGAGAGGTCACAGTAGTTCCACAAGAGTGGGGCACATTGGTAAGGGAATTCCGGAAAGGCACAGGCCCGGAACGGGCGACGGATCTCAGAACTTATCTTCCCCTTTCGTCACAGTGGGATCGGCTTCCTTTAGCTCTGTGGGAAAGAAAGGAGAAAGAGGTGAGCCTCAACTGGATCAAACATCCCACCAGCCCCCAGGGCCACCACCTGATTCCCTGGCAATTTCCTTTGAAGAAGCAGACATGTGGATCATGAAACGCGTGGCGTGGACACCCAACATTCCTTTCTGTACTATATAGGTCACCATCTCTGGCCAGGTGGGTTCATTATAGGCATCTTCCCTCGGCATTTAAAGTGGGCCAAAACCCAGAATTATGACTATCCTGGGTTTTGGTCCTGTCCCCCGGGGGCACCCCGCTGTGTGAAACCCCCAGGGAGCCGAGACCAGCTCACCTCTTCCCAGTCCCACGGCGCGTCTAAGAGAACAGTGTGTCTAAGGGCCCTGACGGCCACATCCTCTGCTTCCCTCTAACAGGGAGCGTGCCCCACATAGATTTTGGATGCCCCGGTGGGAGGGGGAATCGATCTTATAGATTCCCGGGCCGGGTTTTGGTCCACTTTAATCAATCCGTGCAGCGAGACAAAAAAAACGCATAGGGAGTACTTGGGGGGGTTGGTTAGATGCCTTACTCAAGAGCACTTTAGTCATGCTCCGACTGTCACAGGATTGATTCCTTACCACTAGGCATGAATGCCCCTAAATGTAAACTGTATAGAAGGGGAACCTACATCTATAAACTGTATAGAAGGGGAACCTACATATAAACTGTATAGAAGGGGAACCTACATCTATAAACTGTATAGAAGGGGAACCTACATATAAACTGTATAGAAGGGGAACCCACACATATAAACTGTATAGAAGGGGAAACCTACATCTATAAACTGTATAGAAGGGGAACCCACATCTATAAACTGTATAAAAGTGGAAACCTATATATAAACTGTATAGAAGGGGAAACCTACATCTATAAACTGTATAGAAGGGAAACCTACATATAAACTGTATAGAAGGGGAAACCTACATCTATAAACTGTATAGAAGGGGAACCCACATCTATAAACTGTATAGAAGGGGAAACCTACATCTATAAACTGTATAGAAGGGGAACCTACATATAAACTGTATAGAAGGGGAACCTACATATAAACTGTATAGAAGGGGAACCCACATATATAAACTGTATAGAAGGGGAACCCACATATATAAACTGTATAGAAGGGGAACCCACATCTATAAACTGTATAAAAGTGGAAACCTATATATAAACTGTATAGAAGGGGAAACCTACATCTATAAACTGTATAGAAGGGAAACCTACATATAAACTGTATAGAAGGGGAAACCTACATCTATAAACTGTATAGAAGGGGAACCCACATCTATAAACTGTATAGAAGGGGAAACCTACATCTATAAACTGTATAGAAGGGGAACCTACATATAAACTGTATAGAAGGGGAAACCTACATCTAAACTGTATAGAAGGGGAACCCACACATATAAACTGTATAGAAGGGGAACCCACATATATAAACTGTATAGAAGGGGAGCCCACATATATAAACTGTATAGAAGGGGAGCCCACATATATAAACTGTATAGAAGGGGAAACCTACATCTATAAACTGTATAGAAGGGGAGCCCACATATATAAACTGTATAGAAGGGGAACCCACATATATAAACTGTATAGAAGGGGAGCCCACATATATAAACTGTATAGAAGGGGGAACCTACATTTAAACTGTATAGAAGGGGAAACCTACATATATAAACTGTATAGAAGGGGAACCCACATCTATAAACTGCATAAAAGGGAAACCTACATCTATAAACTGTATAGAAGGGGAAACCTATATATAAACTGTATAGAAGGGGAAACCTACATATAAACTGTATAGAAGGGGAACCCACATATATAAACTGTATAGAAGGGGAAACCTACATTATAACTGTATAGAAGGGGAAACCTACATCTATAAACTGTATAAAAGTGGAAACCTATATATAAACTGTATAGAAGGGGAAACCTACATCTATAAACTGTATAAAAGTGGAAACCTATATATAAACTGTATAGAAGGGGAACCCACATCTATAAACTGTATAAAAGTGGAAACCTATATATAAACTGTATAGAAGGGGAACCCACATCTATAAACTGTATAGAAGGGGAACCTACATTATAACTGTATAGAAGGGGAAACCTACATTATAACTGTATAGAAGGGGAAACCTACATTATAACTGTATAGAAGGGGAAACCTACATTATAACTGTATAGAAAGGGAAACCTACATCTATAAACTGTATAGAAGGGGAAACCTACATCTATAAACTGTATAGAAGGGGAAACCTATATATAAACTGTATAGAAGGGGAACCTACATATAGACTGTATAGAAGGGGAACCCACACATAAACTGTATAGAAGGGGAAACCTACATCTATAAACTGTATAGAAGGGGAACCCACATATATAAACTGTATAGAAGGGGAGCCCACATATATAAACTGTATAGAAGGGGAGCCCACATATATAAACTGTATAGAAGGGGAGCCCACATATATAAACTGTATAGAAGGGGAACCCACACATATAAACTGTATAGAAGGGGAAACCTACATATAAACTGTATAGAAGGGGAAACCTACATATAAACTGTATAGAAGGGGAAACCTATATTATTATTAACTAATATTTATTATTATTAATAATGT
Organism: Gastrophryne carolinensis; assembly: GCA_027917425.1. Classification (NCBI taxonomy): domain Eukaryota; kingdom Metazoa; phylum Chordata; class Amphibia; order Anura; family Microhylidae; genus Gastrophryne; species Gastrophryne carolinensis. The sequence goes on along the minus strand of CM051238.1, from coordinate 7,974,707 downwards.
AGCAGCATGATTGACAGTACAAGGACTGATCACACCCGGGTACATGGTCACTCACCTGGTCCAGCAGCGCTGGCGGTCTGTGTATGGTGTCCCCCTGCATGGCGGCTCTGCCCTTCTGGAAAGGTGGCAACTGCATCTGGAGTTGCATTCTGGGTAGAAGAAATAAGAGGTAGTCAGGGAGGATCAGGGGGCAATGACCATTCCGCACCAATAGTAGGAAGATATCCATACTCAACCCTCTTCTCAAGATGAAGGATGCAAGTAGAGTTATTGTAGTGCATTCGCGTTTTGTAAGTCTGTGTCAATGAGTTCTTGTACAATTTAAAGTGGACCCACGAAGACTGGACCGGGATCTATTAGATTAAAGGGCCACTTGATTCCCTCCCCCCTGGGGCATCCAAAATCGGGATGCCCAGATGTGTGAAACCCCCCAGGTCGCACAGAAACTCACCCTTTCCCAGTCCAATGGTGCATGCGCAAGCAGCAGTCGCATCCCCGCTATCCCTCTAGAAGGGCGTGCATCAGCGCCAGGCATTTGAGAATGGCCAGCGCTCCCTGTTAGAAGGCAGAAGAAAATATCTAAACAGAGCTGGTGGAAACTAGCAGGAGTCCTTCGTCTGTGGTAGTGAGGGGATCCCGCAGCCGGTCACGGTCATTGGACCGTGAAACGTATCGTGTGATTTTGGAGGCAGGGACGTCAGGCTGGGGCCACGTGATACGGATTTCCTCACACTAGGAATTTAGACATTAAAGTGGACCAAATCCACGGAGATCAGTCCAGGAATCTAAGATTCTTGGACAGATTGATATCCCCCCCCCCCCCGGGCATCCAAAACCGGGATGCCCCGCTGTGTGAAACCCCCCAGGTTGCCCATAAACTCACCTTCGTTCCTGGTCCAACGCCGCATGCGCGAGCAGCGGCCGCATCCCCGGCTGCCAGCGCACTCTGATCCGCTCACGTTAGACGAGCTGAATCCAAGAGCACCGATTTGATGTCCGGCTGCGCATGCACCGTAGGACTGGAAGGGTGAGTGCGATCAGGCGACCTGGGGGGTTTCACACAGCGGATCCGGCCCCACTTTAATGGCTGTGGGTTGAGGTATTTGGCACGCCAAATGTAGTTGGGGCAGTTATGGCCTAGAGGTAAGCAAACAGGCCTGTGACTAGAAGGTGGCAGGTTCAATTCCAAACCATGGGAAGTGCCCTTGAGCAAGGCACCTAACCCCCAATTGCTCCCCGGGTGCTGAGTTTAGTACTCATTTTGATGCATTGACGTATTTAACTTTGGGTCGTCCTCAGAACATTGGCACTTACCTTTGTTGCTGATACATCTGATGAAGCTGCGGTATGCCCCCTCGCTGATCCATCATCACCGCCTGGAAGTGGCCCCTGTTCTCCATCTGTGGGTAGCCAGACTCCATAGAAGGCCGGGAGTTGGTTGGCCCCCTCACCGGCTGGCGAGGCAGGCGCATGGGCTGCTGTGGGTGGTATCCCCGAGGTTGGTAGTGGTGCTGCGGAAGGTACCGCGGCTGGGCCATCATGTTGGGCTGCGGCTGGACGTTGGGGCCTCCCCAGGCGTTGGCTCCGCCATAGGCATAGCCGCCGCTGCTTTGTCTCTTGTGACTGTCTAAATCCAGGAACTGTTTGGGACTCTCCGGACGCTCCGCGGACTCTTCGTTCTTTTCTCCCGTCTCTTCGGAGGTCTCGCCCGGCACCGCCCTGGGTTCCCCATCCAGCATGGGAGACATCAGAAGACTCCTCATCTCACCCAAGCCTTGAATGCCAAGCGCCCCCGTTAGAGGGTGATAGCTCCCCGTGTGTTGGGGCGTTTGCCGAGCAGGCTGCTGCCAGCTGTTATATTCCTGAGGGTAACTGTATTGTTGGTACAGCTGTTGAGCCTGCTGCGGGCGGTGGTACTGGTAGGCCTCCACCTGGTGGTGGTACCCTGGATATTGCCCTTGCTGGGGCCGGTGAGGACCGTTCCCAAATCTCTGTGGAGAGAACGGTTGCTGACCCGCAGGCCTCTGAACACCAAACGGGTGGCCCATAGCAGGCCCCGGGCTCTGTCCAGCAGATGCAAACATGAGCGAAAAGTCGTTCTGGAATTTTGGTAGAAACTGATTTGTAGCCATTTCAGAGGTGCCAGCCAACCTGGGCCCCTCTGCCATCACCCGAGGGCCACCAAAACCAGATTGAGAGGTGGCTTCCCGTTCAGTCTCCCACCGCTGCTCCCCATTCTGCATTCGGCCAGTCACTGGGGCCACCACGGGCCGAGGGGCTTCCTGAAGGGGTTTAGACTCAGGCTGGGTTCCGTTCATGGCGGGCGATGGATTCTGTGTTGGCGGAGCCTCTGCTTGCAAACGTGGAGGAGGCAACGATGGCGAGGGGACAGGCAAGTCTACAAAAGACAAAGGGAAGGATTAGGCATCAGCCATTAAGGAGACTGTAAACTGGTAAAACCACAGTAACAACCATAATTAAAGGGACAGTCCAGGCACACACTGGGATTTGGGATGTCCCAAGTGGAAGGTCAGTGGCTGGCCCAGTATTTTAGACACCAGGGCGGCCTGCAAGAATTTTGTTCTACTTTGGAGATCTGCTACACCATTTACAGCACAATGTAGGAAATAATCTATTTAAAGTGGACCAAAACCCACGCCAATCGGCCCAGGAATCTAAGGGCCGATCGATTCCCTCCCCCCGGGGCATCCAAAATCGAGATGCCCTGCTGTGTGAAACCCCCTAGGTCGCCCCATACACTTACCTTGTTTCCCGGTCCCACGGCGCATGTGTGAACCTCTAGCAGGGCTCGCTCCCTGTTAGAGGGAAGCGGGGGATGTGGCCGTCCGCGCACTCAGAGCTGCTGGCCTTAGACGTCAGCGGCTCAGAGCGCGCTGATTGGATGAGCGGCCGTGCATGACCCGCAGAACAGGGAAGAGGCGAGTTGGCATCTGCGATCTGGGGGGTTTCACACAGTGAGCACCCCTGATCGGGGTATCCCGGGGGAAAGCACTTTAAAGTTTAATGCACAATTGTACGGCCTCTCCCTCCAGCCCCTCAGCACAGCCAGCTCGAGTGCGACCACTGTGGTTGGCTGGGCTTGCTCACCCTGGAAATTCTAAGGGACTGTTGACGCGACCACATTAGTGGGTGGTCAGAGGAATGGAATAGAGACAAAATTTTGAAGTTTAAATCAATCTGAAGTTGAGGGTTTGAGAATGGGAAGCGGGCCGGTCACTTTGCACTAAGCTACGAGGTAATGGGGTCAAAGGGAAACTAGCTAGCAGCAACCTATCCAGGAAGCCAATCGTTCCAATGAACCCCTGTGCCAGGGATTCTGGGTAGTAGGTCAGTCAAGTTGCTAGTCATGTAGAGGTAGAATATGTAAGTGGTAATGAGTAGAGTAGTGAGTAGGCTAAAGCAGTGGTTCTCAAAACACCAGAATCCTCAGACCGCTGCTATTGGTGCACCCCCAAACATTCCCGAAGTACCCCCTGGGGTACATGCACCACAGGGAAGGAACCAGTGGGCTAAAGAGGGTATATGCATAAGGTTAGATCCTCCCAAAATCGTTTACGTAGGGAGTGGTAGCTAGGGGTTTCAAGATGGGAACTTCATAAACCGTAAGCTACCTACCCAGGCAGCCATTCTAATCTGCCAATAGAAGTCCTGGACCAAGAAGGGGATAGAGTAGAAATGGAGTTGAAATGGATGGGGATTAGGAATGTTTCATGTTGGATATTTCCATCTTGCTCTCCACTTGTGTGAATTGATTGATATATGACATATTTTTTATTTTTTTTTATCACACACTTAATTCACACAAGTGGACAGAGTGCGAAGGGAGTCTACAAGTCGGTGGTTGGAAGTTTGAAATAGATGGGGTGAGGTCACTTAGGAATGTTCATTGTTTTTTGGGGAGATATAGGAGGACCGGGTTTGGACATGCAGGACGGATATCATACAGTAAGAATGGAGTTTTATGATTGGGTGGTTAGAGGTTTGAAATGGATGGGGGGGGGGGGTTAGGAACGTTCCACATAGGGTTTTGGACATGTAGGATGGCTATACACACATACATATACACAAACACAATCAATTCACACAAGTTGGTAGGAATGGATGCTTGAAATGGATGGGGAATGTTCCTTGTAGGGTTCTGGGAAGATATAAGTGACTGGGTATGAACATGCAGGATATAGATTGTGAAAATATATATTTTATACAAACACACTTGATCATTTCACACAACTGGATAGAGTAAGAATGGAGTTCTGGAGATTGGGTGGTTGGAGGTTTGAAATGGATGGGGTGAGGTCGCTTTGATGGCCTGGTGTGGACATCCAGGATATATATTGCGATGGATGGAGGTCATAAACGATAAATTAAACATAAGATGGTGAACATTCCCTCCCTCCTGCATTGTATGCTTAGTGGCTAATATATATGTAAAAAAACTAAAACAAATCCTCAGGCAGCCACATCACTCTGCGCTATTTCTCTTTTGCTTGACAATAATGCTTAGGATTATGAAGATAATAGAATATGCTGCTACTAATACAATTGATAAAGATGGCGTCGGGAAGCTGGACAACGCCTTTGAGTGTCCTGCCTCCAGGCGTAGCCAACATTCCAGAGATTGTGCTCGTTCAGTAGAAAAGACCAATTACTGAATCAGATATTCAGTTTTTTCTAATATGATGATATGCCCCCTGTAGAGGACGTATGCAAGTTTCTATTTAAATTTAAATAAAAAAGGGAGGGGTGGCAAAAGCGCTCTCCGAGAGATGGAGTAAGGCATTGCAATGAGCGTGTTCTTCTGTCTAGCGTATTTCTCATCTCCTAGGCTGATTTGAAAAACTGAACGACACCCAGGACCCCTGTTAAAACGGGCACGAAGGAGGGGGTCCGCCTGATAGATAGCCGTCCTTGACAATCTACACACACACACACACAGTTTATCAAAAGTCCGTGTTAAAACAAAACTACTTTTCTATCACCGCCTATCAAGCGTGTGAGAAGAGATGCACGTGGACATTTGTCAATTTACCTTTCTCATTTGGAAATTCCGGATCTGCAAGAATTGCAGGTAGGGCGCTCACGTCCGGTTTACTTAAACCAAGCTCTTCAATGGGCTGGTATGAAGTCAGTCCTTCCTGGCATGGGTTGCTTAAAAGAGACGGTGTGGTTGAGTAGGGGTTGGAAGGTGGGTCAGGTGGGCAAGGGGTAAGCGGAGGCTGGACTGGGGAGGCCGGTTGGTTTGAGCAGAAATTAGGGGATGGTTGAGGAGAGCAGGAGGGGGGTGTTAACTGAGAAGAGTAATGGGATAGTGGAGGGGAGGGTAGCGACTGGGCCAGGCAAGGAGTAGGTGTTGGTTGCTTTGGGTAGGGCATAGGTGAATGGGATGGATTGGGTGGGGGTGTTGGTAGTGTTGGGTATGGCACAGGCAGAGACTGGGAAGGCAATAGTGGGGGTGTAGGATGGGTAGGGTAAGGCATTGAAGGAGACTGGGATGGGCATGGGGAGGGTGTTGGATGGGTAGGGTAAGGCATAGAAGGAGACTGGGAGGGGCATGGCGAGGGTGTTGGATGGGTAGGGTAAGGCATAGAAGGAGACTGGGAGGGGCATGGCGAGGGTGTTGGATGGGTAGGGTAAGGCATAGAAGGAGACTGGGAGGGGCATGGTGAGGATGTTGGATGGGTAGGGTAAGGCATGGAAGGTGACTGGGAAGGGCATGGGGAAGGGGTGGCATGGGAAGGGTAAGGCATAGAAGGAGACTGGGATAGGCATGGCGAGGGTGTTGGTTGCATCAGGAATGCTGTAGACTGAGGTTGGGGTGTAGGATGGGCATAATAAGGCACAGGAGACTGGGATGGGCATGGTGAGGGTGTCGGTTGCATCGAAAATGCAGCAGACTGAGGTTGCGAAGGCAATACTGGGGATGTTTGGCCAGGATAAGACACAGGAGGAGACTGGGATGGGCATGGTGGGCAATCTGGTTTAGAATGAGTTTGGGATGGCAATACTGGGGGCGAGGGCTCAGTTGGGTAGGGCATGGACGGGGATTGTTGTGGAGAGGGCGTTGGCTGGATTTGGTATGACAGTAACAGAGGTGGAGATTGGTGCAGGATGGACGTAATTTGAGTTGAACAGTCCTCAGCCGATAGCTGGGGTGGTCCAGGTGAGGGTACCGGTTTCAATACTTCTTGGGTTGGGCATGAAGCAGACTGTTGGGGAGAAGATGCTGGTTGGGAGGAGTAGGGACTGGAGGACTGGAGGTCTGGGCAGGTTGTTGGTTGGGAGGCGGAGACTGGCTGAGATGAGTAAGATGCATGTAGTGAAGTGTCTGGTGGGGTTGGATATGGTGCTGGAGACGGTTGGGTCGGATAGGGTGCAGTAGACGATTGGGTTGGATAGTGTGCAGTAGACGGTTGGGTTGGATAGGGCGCAGTAGACGGCTGGGTCGGACAGGGTGCAGGAGACGGCTGGGTCGGACAGGGTGCAGGAGACGGCTGGGTCGGACAGGGTGCAGGAGACGGTTGGGTTGGACAGGGTGCAGGAGACGGTTGGGTTGGACAGGGTGCAGGAGACGGTTGGGTTGGACAGGGTGCAGGAGACGGTTGGGTTGGACAGGGTGCAGGAGACGGTTGGGTTGGACAGGGTGCAGGAGATGGTTGGGTTGGATAGGCTGCAGGAGATGGCTGGATTGGACAAGGCATAGCTGGTGGTTGGCACAGTTGAGTTGAGTAGGGTGTAGGTTCCATTTGCTCTGGATAGGGCCTAGAACCCGGCTTGGTCAGGTGGGATAAATGTGTTGGGAGGTTTGGATAGGGAGCTGGCGGTGTCACAGATGACGGAGGCAGGGGCGTTGCTTGAGCTGGGTAAGGCGTAGATGGTTGAGAGGAATATGGCACAGCTTCCGGTTGCACAGGATGAGATGTCGGTCCTGGTTGGCTGGGGTACACCACAGATGTCGGCTTAGATAAGTACGATGAAGGCACCGGTTGGGGCTTAAAGCTCGGCTCAGGCAGACAAACGAAAGAAGAGAGCCTCTGCATCTCCACCATCTCTGGACTGTCCATCATGGAGTCCCCGGAGCCACCAAACAAATATCGGCCGTTCAGGCTGGATGTCGGAGGCCTTACACAGCGTGTCTCTGGTTGAGCCAACTGGTGCGCCGCGGCTTCCAGAGGGTGGCTCTGCTGCCGATTGGCATGCCACGAAGGAGGAGGTGGGGGTCCATGTTTATAGAACGGCTGTGACAAAGATGATAAGGCCGATTTATTGTCCAGAGGTTTTGTGTTAGCAGAGTTAGGTTCTCGAGGGCGTGGTCTATCTTCATGAATGGTCCTTGTGGGGTACGAGGATTCGGAGGCATTGTGAGGGTCCGTGGACGGTTGGAAGCCCGAGCACCTCTTGTTTGACCTTTCAGGGATCCCTGGAACAGGCTGAGGAGAGAATATGAAGAGTTTAGGTCTACCAAAGACTAAAGTCAAAGAAGTCTCAGGTCTGCTTAGTTACCCGGTCCCCCTCCCCCAGGTCCTGCTCGAATACTAAAATACAAACCAGAGAACAGGTCAGACTCTAGATTTTTCTCCCCAAAGACGACGGCGCCTGGGAGCTGCTGGCTGATTAGACGGGCCTTAAACCTGGTTCATTACGCCAGGAACGCAGGTCTCTCTTCCTGCAGGAGTCAAGTGATGCTGCTCTCAGTGGACCTCCATAAGGCCTTCAAGGCTTCAGCGGGTTGTGGGACAGGAGCCAAACAGATACTAGATGACGGAGGCCTTGCACAGCGTGTCTGGTTGAGCCAACTGGCTTCCAGAGGGTGGCTCTGCTGCCGATTGCCATTCCACGTAGGAGGAGGTGGGAGGCCACGTTTATACAACGGCTGTGACAAAGATGATAAGGTCGATTTATTGTCCGGAGGCCTCGATAAGGCTTTCAGGGCCTTCAAGGCTTCAGTAGTGATCAGCGGGTTGTGGGACAGAACACTTCGATATCAAAAAGGGGCACAAGGCAGGGATGCCCCCTGTCCTCCACCCTTTTCCTCTTAGCTATATCAAGGGGATCCCATGTGCTGGGCCGGTGCCTTATTAGCTGATTATTGTTCCTGTATAACTCCGTCCGTCTATTCTCCCTCCCAGTGAAAAATGACTTAAACCGGACCTTCACTCTGAATAAAAGCCTATCTTATATGTTTCCCCCCACCCTGTACATACAGATTGCCCACATTAATCCTGACCTGCACCGTGAATAAGAGCCTATCTTATATGTTTCCCCCCACCCTGTACATACAGATTGCCCACATTAATCTGGATCTTCACCCTGAATAAGAGCCTATCTTATATGTTTCCCCCCACCCTGTACATACAGATTGCCCACATTAATCCTGACCTGCACCGTGAATAAGAGCCTATCTTATATGTTTCCCCCCACCCTGTACATACAGATTGCCCACATTAATCTGGATCTTCACCCTGAATAAGAGCCTATCTTATATGTTTCCCCCACGCTATACATACAGATTGCTCACATTAAAAATCATCCTACCTGCATATACTGCATGATATGAGACTTTAAACATCCAAGATGGCTGCCCATGGAGGCTCAGGCTGCCTGCAAACAGGAAGTGTCTTCTGACTGAAGCTCTGAATTCTGGGATTGCTGACCCTAGCTCTGCTCTGTCTATGCAAAGCACGGCTATAACCCCGCCCCCCTGAACTTTTGACCCCTCTCCTCAGTATGCGATGCTATTGAGCCAAGATGGCGGTGCCCGTATCCTAAAGTCCTGAACAGAGTTGCAGGCCAGCGAGGCAAAGAAAAAAAAAGTAAGTTACTAAAAACATTAAATATATTACTTTTAGATGCTGGGGAATCGTTTTTAAAGGTTTGAGCTTTTCATTAAATTATGCTGAAGGTCTACTTTAAACGAGACCAACACAACAAACAGCGCTCATATGCATCCCTCCAGGGCAATTTAGAATAAAAATTCACTTGCCCTTTTCTAACTCTTGCTGTGGTAAATTTTAAAAACAAGATGGCGGCTCATGCATCTGCAGGCCGCCTGCAAACAGGAAGTGCTGTCAGTTATGTCAGTTGGGAGAGGATGCTCCAAAATTGCCGCTGCCTTTTTTTCCAACTGTACCAGGCTGTTGGTCCAGTTTAAGGGATTCTCTACTATATCTCCGGTCTATACCTCAGGTCTACTATATTTCTTTCTACAGTGCGACACTTCCCGGCAATCCCTTCGGACCAATTAGTCCTGGGAAATATCCTGAAATATATTAATATATAAATTAATAGTCTCCCTATTCCGCATTGTATACTACCGCATAATATAATGGGGCATAATCTCAATATAAATATATATTTGAAATATATTAATTTCTATGAGGGTTTATATCTCAGGTCTATTATTATATTTAAGGTCGATGACAATAATTCGGTTGCATTAAATATAACGGCCCCTAATCATTTGGTGCAGAGATTTAAAGCAAAGTTCGGGGGGGGGGGGGGGGTGACCATGCTGTCTGTTGTATGGGGAGGGGGATTCCGCATGCTGTCTGTTGTATGGGGAGGGGGGATTCCGCATGCTGTCTGTTGTATGGGGAGGGGGATTCCGCATGCTGTCTGTTGTATGGGGAGGGGGGATTCCGCATGCTGTCTGTTGTATGGGGAGGGGGATTCTGCATGCTGTCTGTTGTATGGGGAGGGGGATTCCACATGCTGTCTGTTGTATGGGGAGGGGGATTCCGCATGCTGTCTGTTGTATGGGGAGGGGGATTCCGCATGCTGTCTGTTGTATGGGGAGGGGGGATTCCGCATGCTGTCTGTTGTATGGGGAGGGGGATTCCGCATGCTGTCTGTTGTATGGGGAGGGGGATTCCGCATGCTGTCTGTTGTATGGGGAGGGGGATTCCGCATGCTGTCTGTTGTATAGGGAGGGGGAGGATTCTGCATTGTATGGGGGGGGGGGATTCCGCATGCTGTCTGTTGTATAGGGAGGGGGAGGATTCTGCATGCTGTCTGTTGTATGGGGGGGGGGGGGGGATTCCGCATGCTGTCTGTTGTATGAGGAGGGGGATTCCTCATGCTGTCTGTTGTATGGGGAGGGGGATTCCGCATGCTGTCTGTTGTATGAGGAGGGGGATTCCGCATGCTGTCTGTTGTATGGGGAGGGGGATTCCGCATGCTGTCTGTTGTATGGGGGGGGGGATTCCGCATGCTGTCTGTTGTATGAGGAGGGGGATTCCGCATGCTGTCTGTTGTATGGGGAGGGGGATTCCGCATGCTGTCTGTTGTATGGGGAGGGGGATTCCGCATGCTGTCTGTTGTATGGGGGGGGGGGGGATTCCGCATGCTGTCTGTTGTATAGGGAGGGGGAGGATTCTGCATGCTGTCTGTTGTATGGGGGGGGGGGGGATTCCGCATGCTGTCTGTTGTATGAGGAGGGGGATTCCTCATGCTGTCTGTTGTATGGGGAGGGGGATTCCGCATGCTGTCTGTTGTATGGGGAGGGGGATTCCGCATGCTGTCTGTTGTATGGGGAGGGGGATTCCACATGCTGTCTGTTGTATGGGGAGGGGGATTCCGCATGCTGTCTGTTGTATGGGGAGGGGGGATTCCGCATGCTGTCTGTTGTATGGGGAGGGGGATTCCGCATGCTGTCTGTTGTATGGGGAGGGGGATTCCGCATGCTGTCTGTTGTATGGGGAGGGGGATTCCGCATGCTGTCTGTTGTATAGGGAGGGGGAGGATTCTGCATTGTATGGGGGGGGGGGGGGGGATTCCGCATGCTGTCTGTTGTATAGGGAGGGGGAGGATTCTGCATGCTGTCTGTTGTATGGGGGGGGGGGGGATTCCGCATGCTGTCTGTTGTATGAGGAGGGGGATTCCTCATGCTGTCTGTTGTATGGGGAGGGGGATTCCGCATGCTGTCTGTTGTATGAGGAGGGGGATTCCGCATGCTGTCTGTTGTATGGGGAGGGGGATTCCGCATGCTGTCTGTTGTATGGGGGGGGGATTCCGCATGCTGTCTGTTGTATGGGGAGGGGGATCCCGCATGCTGTCTGTTGTATGGGGAGGGGGATTCCGCATGCTGTCTGTTGTATGGGGAGGGGGATTCTGCATGCGGCTTGTTTGTGGATTTGGGAGGGAGGGGGGTGGATCTGCCATACTGCCCGTTATAGGGGTGATTGGGGGATTCCACTATGTCCTGTTTGTCTCAGAATAGTTTTGTTTCCTCCTCCAAATCCTAGGTGCGTCTTTCAGGGCAAAGCAATAAACATGTCAAAATCAAAATCCCTGGGTTTGGTCCACTTTCATGAACTTTCTCACAGACTTCAAGTCAGGGTTTGCCAGAGTGCACGAGACTCTGCTGCTTAAAGTGGCCCAAAACCCACGCCGATCGATTCCCTCCCCGGGGCATCTGAAATCGGGTGTGTGAAACCCCCCAGGTCGCCCATACACTTACCTTGTTCCCCGGTCCAACTACGCATGCGCGAGCCACGGACGCATCCCCGCTATCTCTCTAGCAGGGCCAGGCATTTGTGAATGGCCGGCGAGTGCATGCTCCTTGTTAGAGGGAAGCGGGGGATGCGGCCGCCGGCACGCTCGGAGCTGCTGCTTTTAGACGAAGCATTAAACGATGCGACGTCAGCGGCTCCTAGCGCGCCGATTGGACGAGCGGCTGCGCATGCGCCGTAGGACAGGGAAGAGGCGAGTTGCCTTAGGCGATCTGGGGGGGTTTTATGCAGCGGGGCACCGCGATCGGGGAAAAGGACCAACAACCCAGGATAGTCAAAATCATGGTCCACCAGTTGGCGGACTTTGTATCGTCTTTAAAGCTGGGGAGTAACATCAGGGACCCGTTGTCGGAGGTGGAGGGGCACCTCTCTTCTGATCCCCCGTGCCCCATACCCTCTCCCGGATATATTCCGCCCTAGCAAACAGCGTTCATTCGGGGCCGTTAGGTTATATAATGAGATGGGAGAAGGAGCTGGCCATGTCCCTCTCAGAAGAGGATCAAGACAGAGTGTTCAACTTAGCACACAAAGCGTCACTAGTGGGAAGATCAGTGGTTCTCAACCTTTCTAATGACGTGACCCCGCAATACAGTTCCTCATGTTGCCGTGACCCCGCAATACAGTTCCTCATGTTGCCGTGACCCCAAACCAAAAAATAATTTTGGTGGCTACTTTAAAAAACTGTAATTTTGCTACAGTTATGGTTCGGAATGTAAATACCTGATATGCATTATGTATTCTCATTGCTACAAATCAAACATAATTTAAACATAGTGATTAACCACAAAATCAATATTTAATTTTATGTTGAGAAATATTTATTACTAATTCCAATAAATAACATTTCACCATGGCATAGCATGTGTCGGAAACTGTCATTTCTCAGCCTCTTATTCAGCAGGCAGTTCAAACCACCGCCGCCTGGAGTACCTTGCGGCCAAAAGCAGCATCAGCTGAGGCCTTAACATCAACCTTGTAAAACTTGGAAAAGGTATGAACAGAAGACCAAGTAGCGGCCTTACAAACTTGTTCAACAGAAGCCTGGTGCTGGAAAGCCCAAGAGGCACCAATAGCACGAGTGGAATGAGCAGTAATCCTAAAACGAGGAACCTTCCCCCTGGCAGAATAGGCCTGCTCCACCGCCTGACGGATCCACTTGCTGATAGTGGATTTAGCAGGAGGCAAGCCCTTCCTAGGTCCAGCAGGAAGAACAAAGATTTCCTGAAAGACTCAGTAGCAACCAAATAAAACTTCAGAGCCCTGACCACATCCAGAGAATGAAGGGTCCGCTCCTTGGAATTAGCAGGGTTAGGACACAAGGAAGGCAAGACAATGTCCTGATTGAGATGAAAAGCAGACACAACTTAGGCAAGAAATCCAGCTTAAGCCGAAACACCACCTTATCCTGATGCCGCTCAAAATAAGGAGGTTTGATGGAAAGCGCCGCCAGCTCAGAAACTCGCCTGACAGAAGTGATAGCCACCAAAAAGGCCACCTTAAGAGTCAGAATGGGCAAAGCAGCCCCACGAATAGGCTCAAATGGAGGACCCGGCAGAGCAGACAACACCAGATTCAGGTCCCAAACCGGTAGCATAGGCTTACGTGGCGGACACACATGAGTAACTCCCTGGAAAAAAAAAAGTCTTAACCAACCGGTGATTGGCAAAGGATCTTTGGAAAAAAATTGTCAGAGCTGACACCTGTCCCTTGAGGGTACTAAGTTGAAGGCCCAAATCCAAACCATGTTGCAAAAATTCCAGAATCCTGGGGATAGAAAAGACCCGACAAGGAAGAGACCTGGACTCACACCAGGCAATGTAAGCATGCCAGACCCTGTAGTAGATAAAGGACGAGGACTTCTTCCAAGCCTGAATCATGGTATCAACAACAGATGCCGGCAACCCCTTATCCATCAAGATGGAGGTTTCATCAGCCAAGTTGTTAAAGCCAGCGTTTGTAAATTGGGATGGCACAGTTGTCCCTGAGTGAGCAGATCTGGATCTTTGGGCAGGACGTACTGATCTACTGCTAACTGCACGACGTCTGCGAACCACACCCTCCTTGGCCAACAGGGGGCCACCAGAATGGCTGGTACCCCCTCCTGGGCTATCTTGCGCAGCACCCTGCCCAGCAGAGGAACGGGAACAGAGGAGCCGAAACTCCGTCCAAGGCATTGCTAGCGCATCCGTGGCCAGAGGGTCCTGTGACAGGGAGACAAACCTGGGAAGCTTGTGATTGTGGCGGGACGCAAACAGGTCCGCATCCGGCTGACCCCAGCGGTGACACAGGGAGTGGAATACCTTGTTGCTGAGGGACCATTCCCCCAGCCGAGACGTCCCCTTGCTCAGGGAGTCTGCTCCTGGTTCTCCACCCCCGAAATGTAAACCGCAGAGATGCAAGGGACATTCTCTTCCGCCCAAGACTGTATCAGGGACACTTCCTTGAGGGCTCGCTTGCTCCAAGTCCCTCCCTGATGATTGATGTAGGCAACCGCCGTCTGGTTGTCCGAGTGGATCTGAACAGCCCGACCCCGAAGGTGTGTGGTCAGCTGAGAAAGAACCAACCTGATCGCCCATTGATGGGAGCATGGGCCTCCTGGGGGCCCCACCGACCCTGGAACTTCAGAGAATTTCAAAAGCCACCCCAACCGGTCAGACTGGCATCTGTGGTGACAGTCTCCCAGCACGGAGGCAGAAAGGTCCTGCCCACTACAAGGTTCCCTGAGTCCAGCCACCACGAGAGGGACTGTCTGGGCAGGGGGGACAGAGCAAATTCCTGATCCAGGGACACAGGGTCTCGATCCCAAACTGACAAGAGGTGCAACTGAAGAAGTCTCATGTGAAACATGCAAAAGGGACCGCCTCGAAGCAGGACACCATCAGACCCACTAACTGCATCCCTTGCTGGATGGAGGGATGGGGACACAAGAGCAGAGCCCGTGCATGCTTCTGAAGGCCCTGCACTTTCTGCTGAGGAAGGAACACCTTGACCTGAGAGGTGTCCAGCATCATGCCCAGAAAGGACCTCACCAAAGATGGAGACAGTGAAGACTTGGGGTAGTTGATCACCCAGCCGAAAGACTCGAGAGTGGAGGTCACCACTAGAGTATCCTTCTCGGCCTGATGAAGAGACTGAGCCGCAATCAGAACGTAGTCCAGGTAAGGGAGGATGCGAATGCCCTGATTCCGCAGCAGAGCCATCACGCCCGCCAGCACCTTGGTGAACACCCGAGTCGCCAAGGTGATACAGAACGGTAAAGCCACAAACTGGTAATGCTGATCCTCTAGAGCGAACCTGAGAAATCTCTGATGACCTGGAAAGATTGGCACGTGAAGGTAGGCATCCTTGATGTCCACTGAGGTCATGAAGTCGCCCGGGCACAGGGTACTGACAGCCGAGCGTAGCGTCCCCAATGCGAAAGTGCTTGAACCTGACAAACTTGTTGAGACCCTTCAAGTCCAGGATGGGCCTCAAGGACCCGTCTTTTTTGGGGACCGTGAACATATTGGAGTAGAACCCTCGACCCCGTTCCTGGGAAGGCACCAGGCAAATGACTCCTGACTCCAACAGACGTTGAACCGCAAGGCGCAAACCCTGAGCTGACAGAGGGTTTTGAGACAATTGGGATCTGAGGAATCTTGGGGGCGGCCAGGCTGCAAACTCTATCTTGTAACTGGAGGACGCCACCTCCTGAATCCACCGGTCTGAGACGTGTAGCCTCCAGACGTGAGCAAAGAGCCGAAGCCGTCCCCCCACCCGGATGGGTGAGGGCGCCTCCTCATGCCTGAGGGGGCTTGGGAGAAGGTTTGGGCTTGGAACCCCATGAGAGACCGGGACGACCACGTGATCTGCCACGGCCCCAAGAATCTCTGCAGGTACCCGAAAAAGAGGGAGCCACGACCTCCTCTGGGAGCACGAAAGGAGGAGAGGGAACCCGAAAATGCCAAGCCTGCCTCCTACGCTGAGGCAGCCTACCATCCTTGGCTAGAACATCCAGACGCTCAAAGAGCCGCTGCCCCGTAAGGGGGGCCCAGTGAGAGCCTTCTTAGCAGCAGCGTCAGCCGCTCTGTAGCCACCAAAAGGGCAGAGGCCCTACCACTCAACCGTACCGCATTATCCATGGCAGTAAGGACAAAGGCAACAAAATCAGAGCAAAGCAAGAGGGCCCTATAATCCTCCCCCCTCCTACCATCCATAGCGCCATCAAGGAGACGCATAAGCTGTTTCTTAAGGGCAATAGCTGTAATGGCAGTGGCGCAGACCAGACGTAGCCCAGCCCCCAAAATGTAAAAGCATGGCAGGCCAGCTGATCCATGCGCCGGTCCTCGATGTCCCGCAGTGTAGTAGTGTCAGGGGAAGGCATGACCGAGGTGTTGGACAGCCCTAGAACGGGAGCGTCCACCTCAGGGAGACACGACCATCGCTTGACCAGGTCAGCAGGAAAAGGATACCTCTTATCCAACCCTTTGGGCTCCGCGGGTAATCTACTAGGACGTTCCCACTCCTTCAGCACCATATTAGTGAAATGGCTCTGCTCAGGGAACTATGAGTCCTCCCCAGACGCAGACCCAGGGTCACTGTCGTAACCCTCCTGCTCGTCCCCAGAGGATCAGAGTCCTGGAAAAGCTCCCCCTCCTCTAGGGAGTAACGGCCACAAAAAGCATCAATTCCCTCATACTCCTCAGTAAAGAGGGAGGGCGAGGGAGCCAGGTGCCGCTTCTTGCCAGAGGCCTTATGTGGAACAGGCCTGGCAAGCTGCCTTTCAATGCTGGCCACACGAAGTGCCAGATCAGACTGTGACCCCCTGCTAGTATCCCCCTCACTGGGGGCTAAATGCAGGTGCGGAGGGGTAGGTGACGCCGAAGAGGGTGCAGAACTGGGAAGCTAAGCGGTTAGCCCAGCCTGGGCCGCAACGATACCCTGGCCGCACGGCACGCACACCGCGGCACTGTTACTCAGAGGGGATACCCCACACATGGCACACAGCCGGGATTGCCCCGAAGGACCCCCGAGCATGCTATCCCCAGAAGCCTCCATATAGTGATTAACACAGGCACAATAGGCCAGCACAGGGTAAGGGCTAATAAAAAAGCCCTCCGGGATGCCCCCCCCAAGGGATGCCCCCAGAGCCAGTAAAGGGGAGATGGGGGGGGGGGGGGGATAAGGAGCAGAACCGGGAGAAACCACAACCCACAGTTGTCCAGCCTGAAAGACATAAGTAACATGCACATAAGCATCCCACAGCACATGCCCCAAGGAACCAAAACCCTCCAAAGGGGACTCACGGACCAAGTAGACCGCAGGATCACCAACCTGCCAGGCCACAGGAGGAAGCGACACAGGGAGATCACCGCCGCAGCCCAGGGAGGAAGAGGAGCCCCGGACGCGCAGCAGACTAAAGATGGCGCCGGCAGAGGAACCTCGAGGGGCGGGCTGCGGGGAGACGATGCGATACGCGTCATCCCCCAGCTCTGCCTCCCCCGAAGAGCGGGAAAGCGGTGCTCACGTGACTGCGCCGGCGCCATCACAATGCAACAAACGCACACAGGTTATAGCACCGCCCGCCGCGAGCGGAGTACAAAGCGGCCACGACGCCGAAAGACGCTGTTAAAAACACAAATTAATAGACACAATAGAAAAAACACTCGCCGCTACCACCCGCCCTCCCCCCTCGAACACATGCGGGAGAGGGGGGGGGGGGGGGAGAAGAGCGAACAGGCAGCGGCAAGAGCCAGGCCAGGGACGGGGGGACCGAGACACCAGAGAAACAGGGCACACAGTCCTCAAACACTCACCCCCTCAGAAGCCAGGACAGGAACTCCGCATTCCTATTAGGCTCACCATAAAGCCTATGGCCGGCTCCCCTTTGTGGTACAGGGTCTGCGGTTTGGAGCAGCGCTCCTTGAGCACCTGACCCTAGTGCTCCTCTACCTTCACCCGATCCGTCAGTTGAGGCTGGGAGGCAGAGAGGGTCCAGAAACAGGCGAAAATAGACATGCAGGGCCGCAGGCATGGTTGGCCCGCTCACCTGCGCAATGCAAAGAGCCATCTTCTATCTTCGCAGAATCACTGCAGAGAAAACACTGGATTGGTCTATTGGTGATCCTGTTTTTATATGGTACCGGGAGGAGCCACAACTCTTCTG
This sequence comes from Gastrophryne carolinensis, assembly GCA_027917425.1. NCBI lineage: Eukaryota > Metazoa > Chordata > Amphibia > Anura > Microhylidae > Gastrophryne > Gastrophryne carolinensis. The sequence continues at coordinate 7,957,034 of CM051238.1, read as the reverse complement.
CAGTACACTGCGCCACCTTGTGGCGGAATAACCCATACGTAAGGACTCTTGAAGCAGGCCGTGCCATGCAATAGGAAAATAGTGGGAGATACGGGAGATAATTATACATTGGGGAACAGTGTGAACTACATCTTATAGTGTCTCTTATAGTATAAGACACTGTGTAAATGTTTGGTGCTTTGTGTAAGTGTAAGCTGCTTTGTGTACTGTGTAATGATTACACACAAAGCACCTTACACTTACACAGTATTGTGTGTATGGTGTGTGCACTGTTATTACACCAGCAGGCGTCTCGCAGGCTCTCTTGGCTTCTGTCCTCCGGCGCTTGCTGCGTCCGCCCACTGATGATGTCAGCAAGCGCCGGACACACGTAATGCGCTGCTATGGACTGTGGAGCGTTCCCCCCGCTTCCCCCGCCCCTTAGCCCCCGGACGGATGATGCAATCACATCTGCGCAGGCATTCAGTTTGGAACGCGCATCCATAATGGCGTGCGTTCCAGCTGAATAGCGCTGCTGCACGTGACTTCTCAGCAGCTAAAGCCATCGGAAATATGCATTTTCCAATGGCTTTAGGCAACCCCTGTGTTTTTTGGTCGTTCGACCCCCGCCGGACCCACAAGAGATTCGCCCCCCCCCCCCCCATTCCTCTGACTTATGTTGGAGATGCCTCACTGGGGTGGGCAACATGACTCATATCTGGTGGGGCTGCCCGGCTATTCATGCCTTCTGGGATAGGGTGCTGAGCATCTATTCGGACACCACCGGATTGTCAGTCAGAAACTTATCCTAGGAGACAAGGGGCTTAGAGACAAATATACGCTGACTTGGACCTGCTGGGAGGTTCTACGGGGACTCAATGGATGGATTTAAGGCCAGGCTTAATCAGTCTGGGAAACTTTTAGAGCGGCCGTCAGGGGGCGGAGTATCTAACTGGGAGACGTGGCGTACAGGGCCGGCGTCAGCACTCGGCAAGGCAGCTGCCGGGGGCCCCAGCCTCCAGGGGGGCCCACTGACAGGGCCAGCCTTTGGGGTGTGCAATGGCACTTGACAGGCGGCGGACTGGGAGGGGACCTCCACAGCTGGTGCCCACATCTCCTTGTGACGCGCCAGCAATCACAGGTGGCGGTGCAATTCCTTTTCCCCTCCAAAAATAAGGTTCCACTGCTGCCTGTGCTGTCCCCACAGGGGAGAAAGGAAGGGTCCACCACACCACGTAAAAGGCGGGCTGCAGGCGATCAAACAAGGAGACCAGGAGTGCATGCTGGGAGGGAAAGTACTGTAAAGGTTTCTTTTTCTTTTCTTAGGGGAACATCCAGATTTGGGACGTCCCTCAGTGATGGGACGCAACTTTTCACCACAAAGGGGCCCACAGAGACCATGCCGCCCAAGGGCCAACATAAATCTGGAGCCGGCCCTGGTGGCATAGTACTGAGATCGCAAATGGGATAGATCAATGGATTTCTTGGGAGTAATTTATCCCTCCCTCTTCCCTTCTCACCCTCTGTCCTCCTCTTTCTTTCCCGTCCCTATTAGGTACAGTAGGAACTATAGTTCTATGGAGTCGCTTTCACCTTATAAGGGCCGGAGCCAGCACAGGGCAAACCTGGGCAATTGCCGGGGCCCCGGCATCTTCAGGGGCCCACAGTATTATTTTACAGTGGACCAGAACCACCGAATGCCAGGTGTTGTGTGCAAACCTGCTCATGGCTGGCTTCAGCAACAGTGGAGAAGGTGGCATGGAATGGAGGGCAAGTGATGGAAGCTCAGAAGGTAGCGAGAACCAGGTGACAAGGACTGGAGGGTGATCAGAAGCAGGAGATGACCCATTTGTGGCAGCGGAGCCGAAAGGTGACATCGTGTGACTCGCTACTTTGGGGCCCACTAAGACAGTCTTGCCCAAGGGCCCCCACAAGCCCGGAGCCGGCCCTGCACCTTATAATAACCAGGCATGCGCCGGACGTGGTGGAGCACCGCCAAGGCCCTGGCGTCCTTGATATGTGTTGCGACTCCTGTGGTTGTTTTGAACTCCACTATGTTAAAACGCTGTTATGATTATGCCGTTATGGATATTACATTGTACCGACTGTTCCCCATGTATTTTTTCAGCTTGTTTGTTTCAAATAAAAACAGATTATACAAAAAAAAAAATCCTGGTCCAATTTAACCGTCAGATGCTTCTGCGTATGGTTAGGGTAGATGTGGGCCTCCCATTGAGAACAATGGGCACCCCATACACACAAAGAAAACTTGGCAAGGTAGAAACTTACCATGTCCCCCAGGTGAAAAGATGACCCGGGCACCCCTCTATACTGCAGCGGGTGGGGGTAAGGTTGGCCCTTGATGGATTTACTGGTCGGCAATGGCTCCTCTCCGTCCTCGCTGGGCGACGATTGGTGCACCAAGCTGCTCTCGGAGCTCTGCCGCCTCCTCCTCCCGATGGACGGCCTACCTTTCCTCCAGCCTCCGGCTTTGGAGCGCCTCCCCTGGCCCCGCTTCTTATGGGGCTTATCATCGTCGGCGCGGATCCAGAGGTCGCCGTCGGAGTCCGCATCGTCTTCCGGAAGGTGCTTTAGTAAGGCCTTCTTGAAGCATCGCTCTAGGTTCTCGGCCATCTGCGTGTATTCTGCATGGAGACACAAGAACCGGCAATATTTGTTATTTCAAAATCCACCAGATTAAAAAAAAAACTAAGTATTTTCGCAGGGCAGCCTGAAGAAGTGACTTGTGACGTCACGCAACGCGTCGGCTGGAGGTGGGAGTGTCTGCTTACGGGGTCTGGCTGCCTCTTGATCATGGACATGTGAGATATTGATGGGGCCTTATTTAAACTGTATTGCTTAATCTTTACCCGGTTTGTCCTCAGCAGTTGGCACTTTAGCACTGAAGCACTTTTCTCATATATATATTTATATTTGCACATTTAATTATTATTATTACTTATTGCTGTTTGCACAGTACTTGTTTATATGTTTGGATGATTATTATCACAGGGAATCATGTATGATAGGTAGTTTTCTTATGCCCCTTTATCATGACTCTAAAATTACAATAGGTGACTCCACAGCAGCGCCCCCTGGTGTTCGTTTGTAATAATACCATTTTGTGAAATACTCACCTGTAAAATGGGTATTATAAGTATGTCACACACCCCGCTTCAAGATATCCATAACATGTGGGAAATACCGACCTGAAGGGGCGTTCCTGCAGAGATGATAGCAAAAAAGAAAGCCCCTCCCTGATCCATAAAATACCATTTTGTGAATACTCACCTGTAAAATGGGTATTATAAGTATGTCACACACCCCACTTCAGACTTATTACACTAGGGTTAACGCACCTCTAGGCGGCAGCATTGCAGAGAACTTCTCCAAAAAAAAAACTTCAACAGGCCCCTCCCGGTCTATACATACCTGGTACCTCCCAAGAACCTCCCAGTATTAGAACAGCAGTAAGACAAGGTACCAGAACCAAACAATGTAACCCTCAACGTAAAGAACCAAACTTCACCAAATAGAGAGCCAGGATACCAAAAAGGGCGGGTGAAGTGGGGTGTGTGACATACTTATAATACCCATTTTACAGGTGAGTATTCACAAAATGGTATTATTCTAAGTATGTCACACACCCCACTTCAGACTTAATAATTACACTAGGGACATCCAACAGCAGTGTCCAGAAAAGGGTGGGTATCCGAACAGGCAACAACGCAGAAAAAAAATTCAAACCACTGCAGCCTGCAAAACCTTGCGACCAAAAACAGCATCCGCTGAGGCCCGCACATCAACCTTATAGAACTTAGAAAAGGTATGAACAGAAGACCAAGTTGCAGCCTTACACACTTGTTCAACCGAAGCCTGGTGCTGAAAAGCCCAGGACGCACCAACCGCACGAGTAGAGTGAGCAGTAACTCGGAAAGGGGGATCCTTCCCCTTGGCCGAATAAGCACCAACAATGGCCTGACGAATCCATTTACTAATGGAAGACTTGGCCGGAGCCAAACCCTTCCTAGGCCCACATGGTACAACGAAAAAGGCATCAGTCTTACGAAAAGAAGACGTCGCACGTAGATAGTACCTGACACAACGTACCACATCCAAGCAGTGCAAAGCACTCTCCTTGACATTCTTAGGCTTAGGACACAAAGAAGGAAGAACAATGTCCTGGTTAAGATGAAAAGCAGAGACCACTTTAGGGAGAAAATCTGACTTGTAACGAAAACCCACTTTGTCCTGATGATCCTCAAAATAAGGAGCCTGAATAGACAAAGCAGCCAGCTCTGAAACACGCCTAACCGAAGTAATGGCCACCAGAAAGGCAACCTTCTGAGTAAGAATGGACAAAGCAACATCCCGCAAAGGCTCAAAAGGAGGAGCCTTAAGAGCAGAAAGAACCAAATTCAAATCCCACACTGGGAGCAAAGGCTTCCTAGGAGGCCGCACATGCGAAACCCCCTGGAAAAAAGTCTTGACCAAGGAATGACTAGCAAAAGATTTCTGGAAAAAAATTGACAAAGCAGAAACCTGCCCCTTCAAGGTACTCAGCTGAAGACCAGAGTCCAGACCCGCCTGAAGGAACTCCAAAATCCTAGACACAGAAAAGACCCGGCAGGGCAAAGACCTAGCCTCACACCAATCAATATAAGATTTCCAATACCTGTAATAGATGGAAGAAGAAGATCTCTTCCTAGCACTAATAAGAGTCTGAATGACCGCATCCGAAAGACCCTCCTCCTTTAAGATGGAGGTTTCAGCAGCCAAGCCGTCAAAGCCAGCGTTTGTAAACTGGGGTAACAGAGTTGACCCTGAGAGAGAAGATCTGGCCGAAGAGGCAGATCGAACTGATCCACGGCCAGACGAACAATGTCCGCGAACCACACCCGCCTTGGCCACCTTGGAGCCACGAGAATGGCGGGAACTCCTTCCAGAACCAACTTTCGCAGAACCCTGCCTAGCATGGGAATCGGAGGAAACAGATAAAGAAACCCCAGGTCCCTCCAGCTCAGGGTCATGGCATCCACCGCCAGAGCCAGAGGGTCCCGGGACAGGGACACAAAGGACGGAAGCTTGTGATTGTGACGAGAGGCAAACAGATCCACCTCCGGCGTCCCCCACCGGAGACAAAGTGACCGAAACACCTGGGGATGGAGAGACCACTCCCCCCGACGGGACGCACACCGTCTCAGAAAATCCGCCTCTGTGTTTTCCACTCCCGGAATGTAAACTGCCGAGATGCAAGGGACATGAGTCTCCGCCCAGACCAAAATCAGGGACACTTCCCTGTGGGCACCCAGACTGCGAGTCCCTCCTTGGTGATTGATACCCAGACTGCGAGTCCCTCCTTGGTGATTGATGTAAGCAACCGCCGTCTGATTGTCTGAGCGAACCTGAACCGGCAGACCTTGTAAATGATGCGTCAAGTGAGACAGAACCAACCTGATGGCTCGCAATTCCAGAACATTGATGGGCAAGTGGGCCTCCTGAGGGTCCCACTGCCCCTGAAACCGAAGATCCTTCCAATAACCTCCCCAGCCTGACAAACTGGCATCCGTGGTGACAGTTTCCCAAAGTGGAGTCAGAAACGACCTGCCCTTCAGAAGGTTGTCCGAGACCAACCACCACAGAAGGGACTGCCGAACCCGAGGGGACAACCGGAAGGACCGATCCAACGTGTGCATAAAAAGGGCGGGGATCCAAAACAAGGCAACAATGCACAACTTAAACCACAACAGCTTGCAGAACTTTGCGGCCAAAAACAGCATCCGCTGAGGCCCGAACATCAACCTTGTAAAACTTGGAAAAAGTGTGAACAGAAGACCAAGTAGCGGCCTTACAAACCTGCTCAACAGAGGCCTGGTGCTGGAAAGCCCAGGACGCTCCAACCGCACGAGTAGAATGAGCAGTAACACGAAAATGGGGACTCCTCCCCTTGGCAGAATAGGCCCCAATGATGGCCTGACGAATCCATTTACTAATGGAAGATTTGGCAGGAGCCAAACCTTTCCTAGGCCCAAAGGGCACCACAAAAAAAGCATCAGTCTTACGAAAGGAAGACGTAACCACCAGATAATATTTCACAACACGGACTACATCCAAGGAATGCAGCGCCCTTTCCTTGTCGTTGCTGGGATTAGGACATAGAGAAGGCAGAACAATGTCCTGATTCAGATGAAAGGCAGAGACCACCTTAGGAAGAAAATCCGGCTTGAAACGAAAGACAACCTTGTCCTGATGCCTTTCGAAGTACGGAGCTTTAATGGATAAAGCTGCCAACTCAGAAACACGCCTAACCGAAGTGATGGCCACCAAAAAGGCCACCTTTTGGGTAAGTGAAGACAAAGCAATCTCATTCAAGGGCTCAAACGGGGGACCCTGAAGAGCAGAAAGAACCAGGTTCAAATCCCAAACTGGAACAAAGGGCTTCCTAGGAGGCCGAACATGCGTAACTCCTTGGAAAAAGGTCTTGACTAAGGGATGAAGTGCAAATGACCTTTGAAAAAACACCGCCAGGGCAGAAACCTGCCCCTTCAAGGTACTAAGTTGAAGCCCCAAATCCAGACCATGTTGAAGAAACTCCAGGATTCTGGAAATGGAAAACTCCCGACAAGAGAAAGACCTACTTTCACACCAGTCAATATAGGACCTCCAAGTCCTATAGTAAATAGTAGAGGAAGAGCGCTTCCTGGCGCTAATGAGAGTCTGAACCACCGCGTCAGAAAGACCTTCTTCCTTTAAGATGGCGGTTTCAGCAGCCACGCCGTCAAAGCCAGCGAAGGTAAATTGGGATAGCGCAGCCGACCCTGGGTGAGCAGGTCCGGCAGAAGAGGCAGAACGAACTGATCCTCCGCCAGTCTTACCAGGTCTGCGAACCAAACCTGCCTTGGCCACCTTGGTGCCACTAGAATCGCCGACACGCCCTCCAGAGTCAGCTTGCGCACCACTCTGGCTACCAGTGGAAACGGAGGGAACAGGTAAAGAAACCCCAGATCCCTCCAGTTCAGAGACATGGCATCCACTGCCAGAGCCAGAGGATCCTGCAAGAGAGACACAAAGACTGGAAGCTTGTGATTGTGACGAGAGGCAAAGAGGTCCACCGCTGGGAACCCCCACCTGAGACATATCGAACGAAACACCGTGGGACTGAGAGACCACTCCCCCTGACGAGAGGAGGCTCTGCTCAGCAAGTCCGCCTCCGTGTTCTCCACTCCCGGAATGTAGACTGCTGAGATACACGGGACGTGACTCTCCGCCCAGTCCAGAATCAAAGACACTTCCCTGAGGGCACTCCTGCTGCGAGTCCCCCCTTGGTGATTGATGTAAGCAACCGCCGTCCTGTTGTCCGACCGGACCTGAACTGGCAGGCCTCTCAACTGATGAGTCAAGCGAAACAGAACCAACCTGATGGCTCTCAACTCCAGAACATTGATGGGCTCGTGAGCCTCCTGCAGACTCCACAGACCCTGAAACTGGAGGTCCTTCCAAACACCCCCCCAACCTGACAGACTGGCATCCGTGGTGACTGTTTCCCAGCACGGGGCCAGAAAAGATCTGCCCTGCGACAGATTGACCGACCCCAGCCACCATTGCAGGGATCGACGAACTCGGGGAGTCATCAGGAAGGACTGATCCAACGATAGAGGAGACTTGTCCCAAACCTTCAACAGATGAAGCTGAAGCGTCCTTGTATGAAACTGCGCAAAGGGAACTGCCTCGAATGAGGCCACCATTAACCCCACCAGCCTCATCCCTAGCCGGATGGACGGACGAGGGGCCGACAAGAGAAGCCGAGCTAATTCCTGAATCAAAAGAATCTTGGCCTGTGGCAGAAACACCCTGGCCTGCGAAGTGTCCAGAGACATTCCCAGAAAGGTCACTACTCTGGACGGAGAGAGAGAAGACTTGGGGTGGTTGACCACCCAACCAAACCTCTCCAGGGTGGACACCACCATTCTGGTGTCCAACTCCGCTTGGTTGAAGGAGGAGGCCATGATCAGAAGATCGTCCAAATAGGGCACAATGCGGATGCCCTGAACCCTTAGCAGAGCCATCACCCCCGCTAGCACCTTGGTGAATACCCGAGGGGCCGAGGTGAGGCCGAAAGGGAGTGCTACAAACTGAAAGTGCCGATCCTCCACCACGAACCTGAGAAACCTCTGGTGTGCTGGAAAAATTGGAACGTGTAGATAAGCATCCTTGACGTCTATGGACGTCAGAAAGTCTCCCTGACGAAGAGAGTGAATGGCCGAACGTAGTGTTTCCATGCGGAATTTCCGTGGCCGGATGAACCTGTTGAGAACTTCAGATCCAAGATGGGTCGGACCGATCCGTCCTTCTTGGGTACCGTGAACAGATTGGAATAAAAACCCCTGCCCTGATCCGAAGGAGGCACTGGGCAAATGACAGCCATGTCCAGAAGGTTCTGCACTGCCAACAGAAGCCCCTGCGCCGCTAGAGGTTCTGAAGGCATCCGAGACCTGAAAAATCTGGAAGGGGGGCGGAGCTCGAACTCCAGCTTGTAACCGGAAGACACCACTTCCCGGATCCATCGGTCCGAGACCTCTTGATCCCAAACCTGGGAAAAGAGTCGCAGCCGTCCCCCCACCCGCAAGGATGAGGGAGCCCCCTCATTGCTGAGCCGGCTTGGCAGCCGGCTTGGGCTTAGAGCCCCAACTGAATCCTGGACGGGCACGTCCTCTGCCCCTGCTCCCGGAATCTCCTCTAGAAGAGGGGAATGCAAACCCCCTGCCAGATCTGGCCCCACGAAAGGAGGGGGTAAAGGAAGGGGCCCCCCGAAAGGGACGGCGTTGTTTCTTGCGTTGAGGTAACCTACCACCCTTGGTAACAGAGTCCAATGTCTCTCCAAAAAGCCGTAATCCAACAAAGGGTAGAGCCGTTAGTGACTTCTTGGACATAAAATCTGCCGCCCACTGGCGCAGCCACACCGAACGCCGAATAGTGACCAGCAGCGCCGACGTTCTACCACACATCATCAAAGTGTCATCCAAGGCTGTCAACACAAAAGATAAAAACAAATCACACCGTTTGAGGCTAAGGAACTCAGCACTACCGGGACGCAGCCCGGAAGAGGTCAACAGGTCCCTAACCACGGACCTGGCAGCCAACACCATTAGTGCCGATGCGCAAACAGGCCGCATGGCTGACCCAACGCTAGCAAAACCATGACAAGCCATCTGGTCAATACGTTTATCCTCTCCATCCTTGAGAATGGAACAATCAGGTCTATTTAAAACCGAGGAATTGGACAACCCCAAAACCGGCGCATCCACCTCGGGGGGAGATGCCCAGCGCTTAACTGCCTCCGAAGGGAAGGGATATTTCCTATCCCATCCCTGAGGGATGCCAGGGAGCCAAGCCGGCCTGTCCCATTCTTTGGCAATAATTTTGTCAAAATGCCTTTGTGTAGGGAATTCCAAGCGCGGCTTGGATTCCTCAAACAATTCACCCTTCTGCTGTGACACCTCCTCAGGAGGGGAAATATTCAATACCTCCAACATCAGAGCCAGAGCGTGGGGAGTATCAGAGGATCTCCCCAAGTCCCCCAGCTCGGCATCAGTGCCAAAGGACTGCTCATCGTCCGAAAAATCAGAATCCTCATAAACTTCCCCTTCTTCTAGCTGGGAATAGTCAGACCAATCCAGATTATTAACATCCTCCTGGTCCTCCACCAGCGGAGCCGGCGACAAATGCTTTCTCTTAGTCGGAGCCTTACGGGCAACCGAGCCAGAGATAATTTTTTCAAGGTTAGCCAATCTGGCGCACATCTCAGATTGCAGCTCCCTGCCCATGACGACGTCACACGGGGCGCGTGTCAAAGCGGGAGGTGGAGATGAAGCGACCGGCGGTGCTGACCCAGACGCCTGTGGTTCGGACTGCCGCGTGATGGTCTGCTGTGCACATGGTATACACAGAAGTACATCGTCCCCAGAAATGGATACCCCACATAACATACACTTTGGGGGATGCCCCGAAGGGGCCCCGAGCCCAGTATCCGGGGATGCCTCCATAAGGTGAACTTTATATATGAAAAGTCGCTATGACCCAGGGAATTACGCCGTTAGACAACCCGGGATGCCCCTTTAATGTCCCGAGTGGGAGTATTTATGGCAAAAAATTAACCCAGTGATAAGGATCAGGAGGGACCCCCTAAATGCTACTGGCGAACCTCCTGAACCACCATCTGTAAAACAGAACAGAGGGACTGTTTTAGATAAGGCTAATGAAGAAAACCATCAAGCATACAGGAAAAGGAAGAATGGCCGGAGGCCACTTACAGAACCATAGACCGCAATGGCGACCGTGAGGGAACTTCCAGACGCTCCACAGCAACAACCAGGGCTGCAGTCAGAGAGGGAGAAGGGGGCGTGGCCAGCGCGGGACGCACGCGCGAGGCCGGGCCACGCCCCCCCTCTCTCCTCCACAGAGCTCCGCAGTGGCACCAGCGAAGGCAGGAGGCGGGGAGCGGTGACGCGTCGTCACACCGGCCCCGCCCCCCCCCAGTCTGCGTGAGGTGAATTCACCTCAGAGAAATGGTGCCCAGAGCCGGCCGGCGCCGCAATAGCAAGGAGCGGTCGCCGGCCCGGCCAGATGTAAAGCGCACACACACACAGCAGGGTGAAAAACGGGAGGGACAAGTCCCGGCCCCCGCCCCCCCCGGAGCACAGTAACATGGCGTGAGGTGAATACCTCCGCCATTAATAGGGATGAAGGGAAGAAGGGGGGAAGAAAGCAGCCAGCACCGCACAGGCCCTGTAAAACGGCTGCGGCGGCTGAATACAGTTAAAGTGACAGTACACTCACACACACACACACTCAAGTATGCTGTCCTGTGAAAATAAATAAGTTAATGAATTAATAAAAGGACCAACACTCCCCCACCCCACCTATGGAAGGGGATCCTGGGAGGGCCATTGTATGTAAGTAAGGGACAGGGCATCCCAAACCGGGGTCACCAACCCGGTAATACCGCCTACCCTCTCATATAGGGTCTCACGGTGGAGCATAGCTCCTGAGCACCTAAGGTGCTGAAATACCCTCGCCTGGACCCTCAGCCGAGGCTGGGAGGCATATGGATTTCTGGGGAAAAAGGTCCAAACGGAAATAAATAAATAGCGGGCCGGGAGTCATCCCGGCTACCTGAACTCCCCCTGAGCAAGGAGGAGGCATCATCTTCTGACTTGCTCGCCGTCTGCAGAAATGGAAAACTGGGTGATGAGTGGGAGGTCCCAGGTATTTATGGATCAGGGAGGGGCTTTCTTTTTTGCTATCATCTCTGCAGGAACGCCCCTTCAGGTCGGTATTACCCACATGTTATGGATATCTTGAAGCAGGGTGTGTGACATACTTAGAATATATGTTTTTTTAATCTGTCATGTGTTTGTGTAGATTTTGGTTTTCATAATAAAATGATTTTGATTTATATAGGACTTAGTGGTGCCTTATGTATCTTATGTGCATACTGTATGTTCTCTGTATCTTATGTATATACTGTATGTTCTCTGTATCTTATGTGTATACTGTATGTTCTCTGTATCTTATGTGCATACTGTATGTTCTCTGTATCTTATGTGCATACTGTATGTTCTCTGTATCTTATGTGCATACTGTATGTTCTCTGTATCTTATGTGCATACTGTATGTTCTCTGTATCTTATGTGTATACTGTATGTTCTCTGTATCTTATGTGCATACTGTATGTTCCCTATCTTATGTGCATACTGTATGTTCCCTGTATCTTATGTGCATACTGTATGTTCCCTGTATCTTATGTGCATACTGTATGTTCCCTGTATCTTATATGTATACTGTATGTTCTCTGTATCTTATATGTATACTGTATGTTCTCTGTATCTTATGTGTATATACTGTATGTTCCCTGTATACTGTATGTTCCCTGTATACTGTATGTTCCCTGTATACTGTATGTTCCCTGTATACTGTATGTTCTCTGTATCTTATGTGTATACTGTTTGTTCTCTGTATCTTATGTGTATACTGTATGTTCCCTGTATACTGTATGTTCCCTGTATACTGTATGTTCCCTGTATACTGTATGTTCCCTGTATACTGTATGTTCCCTGTATACTGTATGTTCCCTGTATACTGTATGTTCTCTGTATCTTATGTGCATACTGTATGTTCTCTGTATCTTATGTGCATACTGTATGTTCTCTGTATCTTATGTGCATACTGTATGTTCCCTGTATCTTGTGTATACTGTATGTTCCCTGTATCTTATGTGTATACTGTATGTTCCCTGTATCTTATGTGTATACTGTATGTTCCCTGTATCTTATGTGTATACTGTATGTTCCCTGTATCTTATGTGTATACTGTATGTTCCCTGTATCTTATGTGTATACTGTATGTTCCCTGTATCTTATGTGTATACTGTATGTTCCCTGTATACTGTATGTTCCCTGTATTCCATGTATACTGTATGTTCCCTGTATACTGTATGTTCCCTGTATACTGTATGTTCCCTGTATACTGTATGTTCCCTGTATACTGTATGTTCCCTGTATACTGTATGTTCCCTGTATCTTATGTGCATACTGTATGTTCTCTGTATCTTATGTGTATACTGTATGTTCCCTGTATGTTCCCTTTATACTGTATGTTCCCTGTATACTGTATGTTCCCTGTATTCCATGTATACTGTATGTTCCCTGTATACTGTATGTTCCCTGTATACTGTATGTTCCCTGTATCTTATGTGCATACTGTATGTTCTCTGTATCTTATGTGTATACTGTATGTTCTCTGTATCTTATGTATATACTGTATGTTCCCTGTATCTTATGTATATACTGTATGTTCCCTGTATCTTATGTGTATACTGTATGTTCCCTGTATCTTATGTGTATACTGTATGTTCCCTGTATCTTATGTGTATACTGTATGTTCCCTGTATCTTATGTGTATACTGTATGTTCCCTGTATACTGTATGTTCCCTGTATACTGTATGTTCCCTGTATACTGTATGTTCCCTGTATCTTATGTGCATACTGTATGTTCTCTGTATCTTATGTGTATACTGTTTGTTCTCTGTATCTTATATGTATACTGTATGTTCTCTGTATCTTATGTATATACTGTATGTTCCCTGTATCTTATGTATATACTGTATGTTCCCTGTATCTTATGTATATACTGTATGTTCTGTGTATCTTATGTGTATACTGTATGTTCCCTGTATCTTATGTGTATACTGTATGTTCCCTGTATCTTATGTGTATACTGTATGTTCCCTGTATCTTATGTGTATACTGTATGTTCCCTGTATCTTATGTGTATACTGTATGTTCCCTGTATCTTATGTGTATACTGTATGTTCTCTGTATCTTATGTGTATACTGTATGTTCTCTTTATCTTATGTATATACTGTATGTTCTCTGTACCTTATGTATATACTGTATGTTCCCTGTATCTTATGTGTATACTGTATGTTCCCTGTATCTTATGTGTATACTGTATGTTCCCTGTATCTTATGTGTATACTGTATGTTCCCTGTATCTTATGTATATACTGTATGTTCTGTGTATCTTATGTGTATACTGTATGTTCTGTGTATCTTATGTATATACTGTATGTTCTCTGTATTTTATGTGTATACTGTATGTTCCCTGTATCGTATGTGTATACTGCATGTTCCCTGTATCTTATGTGTATACTGCATGTTCTCTGTATCTTATGTGTATACTGCATGTTCTCTGTATCTTATGTGTATACTGTATGTTCTCTTTATCTGTCTGACTATCCCGGGTTTTGTTCTATGCCCCCTTAATTGGGATGCCCCGCTGTGTAAAACCCCCCAGTTCACCCAGTAAAACTTGCCTCTCCTCAGTTCAAATCAGAGCCATTTGCAGTGTTTATATCTTTTGGCCAAGGGTTCTCGTTGTCCTCAATGGGGAGCGAGAAGGGCAGCATCCCCAGCTTATCTGAATGGCTGGAACCAAAGCGAGCGCACAGCCCAAAGATACAGACGTTGCAGCCGTTCTCGCTCCCCATAATAAACAATCAGAGCCTGCGCCGGTGGACTGGTGAAAGGTGAGCGATTACCAGCGCTCCAGGGTTTCACACATCGGGGCTTCCCATTTCAAGATGCCGTGGAGGAAGGCCAGTGCCAAGGTTTGTTCCACTTTAATTATACCTTTTCTACGTGGTTTACTTTATTTTATCTGTTTCGCTAGTGGTCTATTTATAGTATTTTTCGTTTTTATGGTTGGTTGTAAATGTCCAATTGGTATTCATACTGCACTGTGTTCGATTGTACAATTTTTGTTCAGTATATTTTTTATTTAGGACATAATAAAGACAAACAAAACAGGAGTGCTGAATTACAACATTACAACTATAAAATGTACGGCATGGTATCACATTTACTACCAACACGTAATAATACATTAATGCCTTAAACCTTAGATCCCCGCCCGATTCCCCCGGTGTCGGCGAGGAGGAGAAGATAGGGGGCCCCATTTTATCATAGTTCAGGTCCCTGTCCGGGTCTTTGCCTTGCCCACTCCCCCCCACCGACCACCATGGTTGTCACTAGTCCCATCCATTAACAGGGCCAAACTGTCGGAAAGTCCCAGAGCAGGGGTCGCACTCTGGCCCTCAAGCCCACGGCTATGATTTCCACAACACAGCATGAGGGGCAAAAAACAACTGAGCAACTCCAGCAGAAAAAGAAAAAAGAGCAGAAAGAGAGAAGATAAGGAAGAATGGGAGAAGAAATGTAATGGAAGGAAGGATGGGGAAGGGGGTAGGGCCAGAGGACACTGGGCCACCAGGTAGAAAGTGTATATTCCCATATGCTGGGTGTTCGGGGACTCCTGCCTTATACTCTTACTACATGTCTAACAATCCGATCGTAATGAGGTCAGAAATGTGTCAAATTCGGGGGTGCGGAGAGTCATACTGTCCACGTTAAGTTGATTGTACAATTTTTAATGATCCTGTGGAGCCGCCCCGAAGGCCGGTTATGGTCGATGCAGTGTATGTGGTGAAGAAACAGTTTTGTTTTAGGAATTCCTTACCGCTGTCGGGGCCGTTGTAGCGCGCGCAATTCCTAAATATGGTTTTCATGTCATTGATGAACTGGTCCTTCGTCAGGTAATATCCGGACGACAGCCTCTGCTCCACTCTAGAAATGTCCATCGGGCACTGCGGAGAAGGAGGGGGTCAGGACCATACTGGCAGCACTCTATAAAATTAACGGTACCTTTAAAGTGGACCAACACCCAGGATTTTCACTATCCTGGGTGTTGGTCCACTTCCGCGGGGCACCCCGACCGGGGCGCGTGCCCGCGCCGGGCATTCACAAACGCCCTGCTAGAGGGACGCGCGGGCGGCGGCTTATCCGTTGCTTGTCCATTGCCGAAAAGGTAAGTTTTTAGGGGCTTTCTGGGGGGTTTCACACGGCGGGGCATCCCAATTCCGGATGCTCCGCGGGGAGGGAGCTGATCGGCCCGGGAATCTTATAGATTCCCAGGCCAGTCAGGGGTGGGTGTTGGTCCACTTTAAAGCAGAACAAAACCCAGGATTTTCACTTTCCCAGTTTTTGTTCCATGCCCCAAAATTGGGATGCCCCGCTGTGTTCTCCCAGTAAAACTCACTTTCCTTAGTCCAATGGCGAATGCACGGACTATTGTCCAATCTGTGTCCTTTGCCTTGTTTATATCCTTTGGCAAAGGGCTCCGATTGATTTCAATGGGGAGCATAAGCGGGAACATCCCCAGTGGCGTGCACTTGCACCCCAGCCTATCTGAATGGCTGGGGCAGGAGCGTGCATAGCGCCTTAAGATGCAGGGGTTGCGTCTACTCCTGCTCCCCATTGAAAACAATCAGAGCCTTTTGCCGAAAGGGGCTCCGATTGGACAACATGTGCCGTTGGAGCGGGAAAGGCGAATAATTACCGGAGCCCCGGGGGGGGGGGGGTTCACACAGCGGGACATCTTGATTCGGGAAGCCCCGGGTCACGTCGGGTTTTTGTTCCGCTTTAAAGAAATAAAAACTGAAATGGACAAGCCATGCCAAAATTTTACATTTGCTGATCGACTAATGAAAAAATGAGTCAGTCGCTAGGACAGGGGTTCCAAACCTTTTTTCATCAAGTACCACTTTCTAAATATCTTAAAGCGGACCAAAACCCACCGAACTTGTGAAATACATTTGGTCAAAGCCCCGGCTGATACTTCCTTCTTAGTGTGTATAACTAGAAAAATATTTTTGCTTTTCCAATTGTCCTGAACACTTATTTTCTTGCTGCCCCCTCGGTGTGGGATAGCAGGTGATCAGTCATTGCATAAGTGTGGCAATGACATCATCGCCACACAGCACAATGGCAGTGAATGGAGGAGGCGGAGCTTTACAGCTGAAACAGGCGTCATTATCTGGGATTAGAATGACGCAGGAACAGTGAAAATTGGCAAAAGGTGATCATCATAGGGGGAGCAATTCAGGGGATGCTAGTTGAAAATGTGAGTTTTGGTCAGCTTTAAGTACCCTTTGGTGACACGTATGGATTGTCACCACCTAAAAAAAAAAAAAAAAATAAAAGAAGTAGGACAAAATGCACATTAAAGTGGACCAAAACACAGGATTTTGACTATGCTGGGTTATGGTCGTTGCCCCCCGGGGGAACCCCAATTGGAGATGCCCCGCTGTGTGAAGCCCCCCAGGTCGCACAATCTCACTCACCCTTCCCTGGTCCTACGGCGCATGCGTAGCCCTCTCCAATCAGCAAGCTCGAATCCGCTCCCGCCCCTTAGTCTCCCGCCCCTTAGCGGATCCGAGCGCCATTCACAAATGCCTGGCACAAACACGAGCCCTGCTTAAGGTATAGCAGGGATGCGGGCACTGCTCACGCATGTGTCGCACTGGGAGAGAAGGTGCGTTTCCAGGGCAACCGGGGGAGTTTCACATAGCAAGCCATCCCAATTCTGGATGCCCCGGGTGGGAGGGAATCTAGCGGCCCTGGAATCTTACAGATTTCAGGGCCGTTGTGGCAAGGGTTTAGGTTCACTTTGAAAGTATTTCTCATCACCTTTTGGAGCAGTTTTAAACATAGGGAGTGACTCCAGCTTGTGTAAAGCTTAGATGGCAGCAGAACAGGTTGGGGTACAGAACATTCTGTGACCTGGCTTAATACCACCTGATAAGATCTTATAGTGGACCAAAACCCAGGATAGTCAATAGTTTTGACTATCCTGGGTTTTGGTTCTTTCCCCTGATCAGGGATGCCCCGCTGTGTGAAATCCCCCAGGATGCTGAGCCCAGCTCACCTCTTCCCGGTCCCGCGATGCGTCTAAGAGCAGCGTCTCTGACAGCCGCATCCTCCGCCTCCCTCTAAAAGGGAGCGTGCCCCTGCATTAACAAATGACCGGCGCGGGCACGCTCCCTGTTAGAGGGAAGCGGAGAGAATGCGGCGGTCAGAGACGCTCTTAGACGCGCCGTGGGACCGGGAAGAGGCAAGTTTTTTCAGGTGTCCTGGGGTGTTTCACACAGCGGGGCATCCCCGTTCGCTGTGCCCCTGGGGAAAGGACCAAAACCTAGTATAGTAAAAATCCTGCGTTTTTGGTCCACTTTAAAGGAGCACGAATTTGTGTAATATTAAAAATGCATATAAACACATCAGTTAAGGAAAGGGGAGGAGTCACTTATACACCTGAACGGAATAAAACTCCTGGCAAGCTTGTGGTTTATTATCTCATGGTAGGAATAAAATCCAGGGGTGACAGGTTTAGTCTATCAGGGGTGACAGAGCCCGTCACCCTGGATGTCCTTTTCCTTCCATTAAAAAAATACAATTCTGTGAAACTCCTCTGTAGAATTGTTTTTGAATATATCCAGTGCAGGTCGTCCCAGAAGTGATGACAGTTGGGTAGGTGGCCGACTACCCAACTGTCATCACTTCTGGGATGACCTGGACTGGATATAGTGAAAATAGAGAAACAAACCTGGTTGGATATTTCTTGATGCTGGGTGTATAAGTTACCCCTACCCCCGACATCTTTATATGGATTTTTATCATTGGGCCATTTTTTGTGCTAGTGCTCTTTTAAGTACCACCAATGGCACTCGTACCACTGGTTGGGAAGCCCAGCAATTGTTATGCTCCCTCCTACAGGCCATTGGTGGAGTCTCCTCAAGAGACTCTAGTCCAGTTGGTTTGATGGTCACCAATTCTCCGCTCTCTCTGGGCTCTTGCTGGCATTAGCTGCTACTGTTCTTCTCCTAAGCTAATAATATTACATGTTCCCCTCTAGATGACTAACTTTCAGAACACTAAATACAGGGCTGGGTTCTCCTTAAATAATCCCCTAGATGTATCTCACCCACAGGACCCCCTGCTCTAGAAAGTGGCATCGGCTGAGAGAGCATACCGTGATGATGTCATAATAATTCGGCGCATACGACTCGTCTACCGGCTCCAGAAACGGCCAGGCGTCCTTGTGCACCCGCACTGCATCGAGTACTGGGGGGGAAATAACAGCAATATCAAACTTTTTACAATTGACTTTTACTACAGGTAAACATATAAATGGGAGGCCAGGGTCAGACCTAGTTGACCGCACTTGGCGATTTGGGAGTGAATTCGCTGTCTGGTGTGAAATGACCCCATAGGCCGACAAAGCAGCAGGTAGGTTTTGCCATCTCAGAGCACTTTTGGAATTCCTATTACCATATCTGCCCATTGCATATCTTTGGAACTGGGCCTCAAACTTACAATAATATAGGACAGCAGAATTGGGTCAGGGCAGGCTGTAGATGGCCACCATGCATTGCAACCATGGCAGTTACCAGCAGTGATTGGGAGATGGCTTCAGCGTGGTCCTTTCTGCTTCCTTACTGGTGAAGTCTCCTTATCCTTTGGAATGGTTTGATCGCTTCTCGCGGTGACTGGTGCCAGTGCGTGTCGCGGGAGATCCTAATGCACAGCGCCTATCTACATGGAGGCGTTTGTTAACCTTTTGAGCTCTGGTTATGGCCTAGATGACCCTCTCATTGGGATATTGGGCGGTCTTCACCTTAGTCGAGGGACTCCTTGTGAGAGGACGTGGGGTGGTGGGCAGGCTTTTAATTTTTGGGGCCCCACGCAAAGTTGTGTCTAGGGGAACCTAATCAAAGTAATTCATTATTATTTTTGTTATATATAAAAGAGGAACAAATGCCGGAGTGAAGTAGCTTTCTTTCTCATGTAGCCTTAGCACTGACAGCATAACCAGTATTACATCACTATTACACGCCAGCCGCTTCCAGCGTACACTCAGCAGAGTTCTAGGGGGCCCCACGCAATTGCACAGGTTGGGTGATGGCAAATTAGGCCACTGGTCCCTTGTTGGACGAGACATACAACACATTGAGCCCTGCAGGCCAGTCGGCATCCTGCTCATTGGCCAACTGTGACCTGTACCCTTCATGTGGGTCCAAGAGCCGATCCGATTCCTGATTGGAAGACCCACACTGGGGGTCACAGTAATTTATAAGATTATAGTGGAGAATACTCCTGAAATGAGTTATACGCTCATCGTTACACTGCTTTGGTGATTAATTTGGATGCTCAGAATTTATAAACACCATGAATAAAGCTGGAAAACGTTTGGAGCCAAGACGTTTTTCTTCAGATGATGCCAAAATCCCAGTGGTTATGCTGATGATGAGATGAAGTGAGTGCTCAATCTTTGAATATATTGGGGGTCTATTTGAGCTCATTACAGATTGCAATTCGTTGAAACGTATACTTCAAATCACCTATTGCAGATTCTTCAATTAAGTGCTCATTCAATTAATTTTTTAATAAAGCTTCTTTAAAGCCACGTCCGAACTTGCCAATGTATTTTGTTCAGTTGGCAACACACCAGCGTATAAGCTCCCAGAACAGGGAGACCATCTTTTTTGCACCACAAGCCCATAGGACGCTTGACTCAAAACTGGGTAGATCAATAATCTGCAGGTCACACGCTCAAAAGGCCAACACAAATATATCTGCTCCGGTGATTTCAAAAGAAAAGCAGCACTACAATGGCAGGCCTTCAATGACCCCAGTAGACTTCAGATGTTGCATAACAGGGAAATAAATAACTGCAGCAGTGGGAGGCAGGGCAGAGTTTTGATCAAGGGAACAATGGTCATGACAATTCCCCTTAACTCCTCTACCCTATCTCATTTATAAACAGCCATGATCCCAACACTGAGCCCCTCTGACAGTCACACTTTGCTTTTTAAGTAGTTGCAACAATCTATTGCAAAAAAAAAAAAAAAAAAAAAAAAGGCAAACAAGTCCAGTGTTGTGACTCACCTTTGTACATGGCTGTATAATGATCATCCAGTTCAAAACTCAGTCTAGAAAGAAAATGAAAATAGGTGGCGTGGTAAGGCGGGGCATCCAGATACAATTTATTTCCTGCCAAGTACATAGCATACATGGAATTGTGTGGCGGGAAGTGAGGGATAAGGTAAGGATACACGTAACAGAACAAAAGTTTGCCACCATCTACATATTTAGGTTATGTGCTGCTATTTCTCCTATTGCTGTGTGTGCCGGAGGTACTCGAACTGGAGAGATGGTGCCACGTGAACAAGCTCAAGCAGGAAGAGGAAGGAGAAAGGTGGAAGACGTGGAGGAAAAAAGCAAAAAGACATGGAGGAAAAAAAAGGAGAAAAAAAAAGGCAGCGACGAAGACGACGACTGAGAAAGGCGACGAAGACGACGACTGAGAAAGGCGACGACGACTGAGAAAGGCGACGACGACTGAGAAAGGCGACGACGACTGAGAAAGGCGACGACGACTGAGAAAGGCGACGACGACTGAGAAAGGCGACGACGACTGAGAAAGGCGACGACGACTGAGAAAGGCGACGACGACTGAGAAAGGCGACGACGACTGAGAAAGGCGACGACGACTGAGAAAGGCGACGACGACTGAGAAAGGCGACGACGACTGAGAAAGGCGACGAAGACGACGACTGAGAAAGGCGACGAAGACGACGACTGAGAAAGGCGACGAAGACGACGACTGAGAAAGGCGACGAAGACGACGACTGAGAAAGGCGACGAAGACGACGACTGAGAAAGGCGACGAAGACGACGACTGAGAAAGGCGACGAAGACGACGACTGAGAAAGACGACGAAGACGACGACTGAGAAAGACGACGAAGACGACTGAGAAAGACGACGAAGACGACGACTGAGAAAGACGACGAAGACGACGACTGAGAAAGACGACGACTGAGAAAGACGACGAAGACGACGACGAAGACGACGACTGAGAAAGGCGACGAAGACGACGACTGAGAAAGGCGACGAAGACGACGACTGAGAAAGGCGACGAAGACGACGACTGAGAAAGGCGACGAAGACGACGACTGAGAAAGGCGACGAAGACGACGACTGAGAAAGGCGACGAAGACGACGACTGAGAAAGACGACGAAGACGACGACTGAGAAAGACGACGAAGACGACGACTGAGAAAGACGACGAAGACGACGACTGAGAAAGACGACGAAGACGACGACTGAGAAAGACGACGAAGACGACGACTGAGAAAGGCGACGAAGACGACGACTGAGAAAGGCGACGAAGACGACGACTGAGAAAGGCGACGAAGACGACGACTGAGAAAGACGACGAAGACGACGACTGAGAAAGACGACGAAGACGACGACTGAGAAAGACGACGAAGACGACGACTGAGAAAGACGACGAAGACGACGACTGAGAAAGACGACGAAGACGACGACTGAGAAAGACGACGAAGACGACGACTGAGAAAGACGACGACTGAGAAAGACGACGACGACTGAGAAAGACGACGAAGACGACGACTGAGAAAGACGACGAAGACGACGACTGAGAAAGACGACGAAGACGACGACTGAGAAAGACGACGAAGACGACGACTGAGAAAGACGACGACTGAGAAAGACGACAAAGACGACGACTGAGAAAGACGACGACTGAGAAAGACGCCGAAGACGACGACTGAGAAAGACGACGAAGACGACGACTGAGAAAGACGACGACGACTGAGAAAGACAACGAAGACTGAGAAAGACGACGAAGACTGAGAAAGACGACGAAGACTGAGAAAGACGACGAAGACGACGACTGAAAAAGACGACGAAGACGACGACTGAGAAAGACGACGACTGAGAAAGACGACGAAGACGACGACTGAGAAAGACGACGAAGACGACGACTGAGAAAGACGACGAAGACGACGACTGAGAAAGACGACGAAGACGACGACTGAGAAAGACGACGAAGACGACGACTGAGAAAGACGACGAAGACGACGACTGAGAAAGACGACGAAGACGACGACTGAGAAAGACGACGAAGACGACGACTGAGAAAGACGACGAAGACGACGACTGAGAAAGACGACGAAGACGACGACTGAGAAAGACGACGAAGACGACTGAGAAAGACGACGAAGACGACTGAGAAAGACGACGAAGACGACTGAGAAAGACGACGAAGACGACTGAGAAAGACGAAGACGACTGAGAAAGACGAAGACGACGACCGAGAAAGACAGCGAAGGAGATGGCCGCCGCGGTCCCCCTTCCTCCAGACAAAGGTGACCCTTGCCTAACCCCTGGGGTGGGTGACGGCCTACAACCAGGACCTTAAGCAGCCTGCGCTAGCCCTCACTCAAGCCTCGAAGCCCTGGCGCCCGACCACAGTCGGAATCCCTGCATGAGCAGCCCAGGTAACATGCCAGGCTTCGGCCTAATATACCTACCATGGAGTCCTGATAGGAGTTCTCTATCTCCTTAAAAAGGACTCCACTCGGATCCCCCATTCAAGACACCACCTTCCGCCCTGGGGCCCAGGTTACTGTATAGGGAGCCCTCCCCAGGGACCCCCAAGTACTAAAGCCAGGAGCTGGGGAGCCAGCTCCTCTGACCTAGCAGCCCCTTTACCAAACCTAGCAATCCAAGTCTGGAGAGACCGTCTCTCCTGTGCTTCCGGCTTAGAAACACAAATAAAACTGCTGATCAAGGGGGTGGGAAGGGCTTTTAATCGTCTCGTTTGCGCTTCCGACAGGGGGAGGAGAAACGCTCTCACCTGGTGGACCGTTTCGGATATGACCGGGGAAAGGAATAATATATGACATGCTTTGCAGTAGCTTTGCGAGCGGGCAAAGTGAGAATGTTAAAGTGGACATAACACACGCGGGACACTCACAGATCAGGAACTCGGTAATCATCCCGTAATGGGGAGTTGGGCTCAAGGTTACATAATTCGGCCGGCAGCTCCTTCCCTTGTGACAGCAGCCAGGCGCGCTCCTCTCGTAGCTTCCGCCTCCGAGCCCGATCTGCATGAACAGAACAAGAAAATGTTAAGACATAAAAAATAAATTCTGGATACCAAACACCAACACTGAAGAAGGGCAAGTGTGTGGGCGGGGCTATGTAAGCGGCAGTGCAGCCAAATTCACTAAGAATATATTAAAGCGGACCAACACACGTTTTTTCTTTAACGGGTGTTGGCAAGGCCGGATTAAGTATGGAGGAGGAAGGGAATCTGGTGGAGGCACCTGATGCAGTATTTTTTTTCCCATTTAAGTCCAGTGTTATAACCCCAGGTGCGTGCACAATGGGGGGGGGGGGGGGCCACTCTGCACTCCCTGTGCTCAGTGCTACAAGGGCATGTGGATCGGGGCCGGACCAAGAGGTGCCTCCACGGGTCCTGGAGTGGTACACTTCCGAGTGTCGGATCTCCAGACCTAGGTGGGCTAACGACACACTGGAGGTATCACTGGAAAGGGCAGAACCTCAGCTATACACCGCTACGTAGATATGTGGATCGGGGTCAACCAGACCAAGCGGCAGCATTGCAAATTCCCGGTACCGTTGCTCGCGAGTGCTGGGGTGGTACCTTTCCAAGTGTCAGATCTCCGGGCCTAGGGGGGCCAATGACCCAATGAAAGTATCGTTGGAAAGGGGAGAACCTCATGTATACACATTTACAAGGGCATGTGGATCAGGGCTGACCGGACAAAGTGGCGGTTCCGCAAAATACTGGTACTGTTGCTTGCCGGTGGCAGGGTGTTACACGTTGTTGCTGTATCTCCGGATCTAGGTGAGCTAATGACTCACTGGTGTATTTAGAAAGAGAAGAGTCTTGGGTATAAACCCCTACAAGGGCTTGTGGATTGGGGCCGACCGGACCAAGCGTGGACACCGCAAAATACCGGTACCGTTGCTTGTCGGTGCCAGGGTGGTACACTTCCGAGTGCTGGATCTTCAGATCTAGAGGGGCCAATGACTCACTGGGGTGTAGTTGGAAAGGGGAGAACCTCAGGTATACACCCCTATAAGGGCATGTGGATCGGACCAAGCAGCAGAACCACAATTCCTGGTATCCCAACCATAGCCCCACAGTTGGTGAAGGCTCTCTTGCAGGGAAAATGGTGGAGGCCCAGGGGCACACACCCCTTGCTCCCCGACTATAATCCCGCAGATAGCAAATAGAAACAAGCTGGTGGGGGCATCCAGAATGCAGTAGCCCCCCCTACACATAAGCCCCCAAGAACAGCCAAACTCCTGGGAATATCCGGAATGGAGTCCATAGATTGGCCACCAGCCCGTATGTGGGCGGGTTGTGTGGGCAGGGCGTTCCGGTGGCCGGCACAGAGGACATCCATGGCCCACGTGAGAACCCCCCCCAAGCTTGTTTCTATTTAATTAATTTATTATTATTATTTAAAGAAAAAAACGGGTCCGGCTTAAAAAAAAAAAAAAAAAAAAATTTATATATATATATCTATCTCCGAATCCTAATTCGGGATGCCCAGCCTTGTGTGCGCCATGATGTTCACATGCTTCCCCGACTCCCTCGGGATGCCCCCAGGGCACAGAACAAAACCCGGGACAGTAAGAAATCTAAATTTTGTTCCGCTTTAAAAATAAAGAGACAATTGTATTTTGAACGACTCGCCTTCTACAGAGCGGACCTTACTGGCCATCACCCGCCTCCTCTCCTCCTTCTGCAGGAGCTCCTCCTCCTTCCGCTGCATAACCATCAATAACTGACGCTCCTCCTCCTCCTCTTGCAGCGCTCTGGATGGCTCCTCCCCCTGCAGGACACAGAAAAGGTTAATTCTGTGAAAACCCCAACAGACAACAAATACCAAACTCATTATGCGGGCCTAAACTCACTACATTGCCATTATGTCTGAATTAAAAAGTGGACCAACCACCTTTACTAGAAAAAGAGGTTGGCCCCGTCCGCCAGGGGCTTCCCAATTTGGCGTTCGTGGGGAGGATTTATACAGCAGGGCATCCCAATTTGGCGTTCGTGGGGAGGATTTATACAGCGGGGCATCCCAATTTGGCGATTGTGGGGGATTTACACAGTGGGGCATCCCAATTTGGCGATTGTGGGGGATTTACACAGTGGGGCATCCCAATTTGGCGATTGTGGGGGATTTACACAGTGGGGCATCCCAATTTGGCGATTGTGGGGGATTTACACAGTGGGGCATCCCAATTTGGAATGCCCTGATGTGTAAATCCCCCCACAATCGCCAATCACTTACCTTTCTGGTGCCATGTTCGCAAGTCACTGCCCTGCCCTCCTTGTAACTGAGGCATGCTCCTGCATCCAGCCATTTAGATAGGCTGGGGGTGAAAACGCATCGTAGACCACACGGAGGCCACGGGAGCAGCCATGATAGGGTTACTGCAGCTGTGCCTTGTCTCATATCTCAAAATCCTGGGTTTTGGTCGACTTTAAAAACAATGGGGCGGCATGCAACAGGTAATCCCATCATGGCTGCTCCCCCGTGTAGTTATTTAGACTGGAACGTTCCTTTAAAAAAATGACACAATCCAAAACCCAGGCAATGCTGGGAAACCGAATGCGATGCTGGAAGCTAAGAAGACCGATAAGTCGGCATGCTTACCTGAATTGTGCAACTCTGCATGAACCCTTCATGGTGCTGACAATGCCCAGACCTGGGTGCCATGTCCCCTGGGGTTTAAAGTGGACCAAAACCCAGCTGGATCGGCCCGGGAATCTATAAGAATTCACGTAGCGGGGAACCCGAGTGGACCAGAACCCAGGAAAGTCAAAATCCTGGGTTTTGGTCCACTTTAAAGAAATGGCAAAATCCAACACCAAGGAAAAAAAAAACAAAAAAAAAAACATGCATGTAGGGAGGCAATCTCACACTTTCAACTCAAATTGATCAAAAAATACATTTTTAATAATTAAATATTTATAAATCGCTACATACAATACACTCAAATATATTCAAATCCCTTAAAAACACATAAATGGAACAATAACACACAGGACAAACCAACATAAAAGGTGTGTAGGCGATGGGGAGAGTCTCACCGCACTAATTGGTATCAAATGCCTGAATATATATGTGCTAAAATCATTCAACATAGTGTTCCAACAGTGCAACTGAGCATGTGCAAATCCCGCCTATGATCCGGATCACTATAAAATCGATATATTTATAAAGTCAAACAATCAATTAAGAATTAATATTCCCAACCATAACAACTCATAACCATATAAACATACCACTGATGTATATCACAATACCAATTAAAAAATAAAAGATTTGTGATTTAATTTCTGGATTGGTATTGTGATATACATCATTGGTTCCTCATTGGGATGCCTAATAATATATACAGGTGATTATATCTTCATATTATTCTTTTATTGGTGAATAGAGTAGATTGATATGTTTATGAGTTGTTATGGTTGGGAATATTAATTCTTAATTGTTTGACTAGGAGCACTTGCACTTTATAAATATATAGATTTTATAGTAATCCGGATCATAGGCAGGATTTGCACATGCTCAGTTGCACTGTTGGAACACTATGTTGAATGATTTTAGCACTTATATATATTCAGGCATTTGATATCAGTTAGTTTGGTGAGACTCTCCCCATCGCCTACACACCTTTATGTTGGTTTGTTCTGTGTGTTATTGTTCCATTTATGTGTTTAAGGGATTTTAATATGTTGAGTGTATTGAATGTAGTGATTATAAATATGTCATTAATAACAATATATTGGAGTTGTATTTAATTGAGAGTTGCCTCCCTACATACATTTTTTGTTCCTGGTTTGAGCTCTTTTGCGGCACAATCACAGCAGGTCTGAGGTTGGGGGTCCCCCTGATATATAGTGATGGTTTCAGCGCAGGACAGATTGGAGGCTGCAGTTACAGGATCCCTCCAGCAGGGGGGAGGGGCACAATAACAGCAGGACTCAGGTTGGGGTTTCCCCGATATATAGTGATGGTTATAGTGCAGGACAGATTGGAGGCTGCAGTTACAGGATCCCTCCAGCAGGGGGAGCAGCACAATCACAGCAGGTGGCAGGTTGGGGTCCCCCTGATATATAGTGATGTTTTCAGAGCAGGACAGATTGGAGGCTGCAGTTACAAGATCCCTCCAGCAGGGGGAGCAGCACAATCACAGCAGGTGTCAGGTTGGGGTTTCCCCAATATATAGTGATGGTTTCAGTGCAGGACAGATTGGAGGCTGCAGTTACAGGATCCCTCCAGCAGGGGGAGTGGCACAATCACAGCAGGTCTCAGGTTGGGGTCCCCCCAATATATAGTGATGGTTTCAGTGCAGGACAGATTGGAGGCAGCAGTTACAAGATCCCTCCAGCAGGGGGAGCGGCACAATCACAGCAGGTGTCAGGTTGGGGTCCCCCTGATATATAGTGATGTTTTCAGAGCAGGACAGATTGGAGGCTGCAGTTACAAGATCCCTCCAGCAGGGGGAGCAGCACAATCACAGCAGGTGTCAGGTTGGGGTTTCCCCAATATATAGTGATGGTTTCAGTGCAGGACAGATTGGAGGCTGCAGTTACAGGATCCCTCCAGCAGGGGGAGTGGCACAATCACAGCAGGTCTCAGGTTGGGGTCCCCCTGATATATAGTGATGGTTATAGTGCAGGACAGATTGGAGGCTGCAGTTACAGGATCCCTCCAGCAGGGGGAGTGGCACAATCACAGCAGGTGTCAGGTTGGGGTTTCCCCAATATATAGGGATGGTTTCAGCGCAGGACAGATTGGAGGCTGCAGTTACAGGATTCCTCCAGCAGGGGGAGCAGTACAATCACAGCAGGACTCGGTTTGGGGTCCCCCCAATATATAGGGATGGTTTCAGTGCAGGACAGATTGGAGGCTGCAGTTACAGGATCCCTCCAGCAGGGGGAGTGGCACAATCACAGCAGGTCTCAGGTTGGGGTCCCCCTGATATATAGTGATGGTTATAGTGCAGGACAGATTGGAGGCTGCAGTTACAGGATCCCTCCAGCAGGGGGAGCAGCACAATCAATCACAATCCAATCTGTCCTGTGCTGAAACCATCCCTATATATCAGGGGGACCCCAACCTGACACCTGCTGTGATTGTGTCTCAGGTTGGGGTCCCCCTGATATATAGTGATGGTTATAGTGCAGGACAGATTGGAGGCTGCAGTTACAGGATCCCTCCAGCAGGGGGAGCAGCCCAATCACAGCAGGTCTCAGGTTGGGGTCCCCCTGATATATAGGGAAGGTTATAGTGCAGGACAGATTGGAGGCTGCAGTTACATGATCCCTCCAGCAGGGGGAGCAGCACAATCACAGCAGGACTCAGGTTGGGGTCCCCCTGATATATAGTGATGGTTATAGTGCAGGACAGATTGGAGGCTGCAGTTACAGGATCCCTCCAGCAGGGGGAGCGGCACAATCACAGCAGGACTCAGGTTGGGGTCCCCCTGATATATAGTGATGGTTATAGTGCAGGACAGATTGGAGGCTGCAGTTACAGGATCCCTCCAGCAGGGGGAGTGGCACAATCACAGCAGGTCTCACAGATTGGAGGCTGCAGTTACAGGATCACTCCAGCAGGGGGAGCGGCACAATCACACCAGTTCTCACCTCTGGTTGGAACGTTCCGTACCCCGCGTGCTGCTTGTGGAGCCTCTTGGGCTTGAAGCAGCTCTGCTCACTCTGGACCTTGGTTTCCTGGATGGAAACAGAAGGAAAGAAATGCCATGAGGACGACGCCCCTCTATCCCGGCCCGGGACACCTCGCCCCCACCCCGGGAGCGGCCCTAGTCACCTTCTGGGAGATCATGTTGCAGATCTCGGGCAGGAACTCTTCGCTGAGGATCTTGTAGAGGAGCCGATCCT
This sequence comes from Gastrophryne carolinensis, assembly GCA_027917425.1. Lineage (NCBI taxonomy): Eukaryota > Metazoa > Chordata > Amphibia > Anura > Microhylidae > Gastrophryne > Gastrophryne carolinensis. The sequence continues at coordinate 7,927,838 of CM051238.1, read as the reverse complement.
TCGGGGAGGTCTTGTCCCGGAAGCTCTCCGTCACCTCCCGCCATTCCTGCTCCGTCTGGCAGAGGAGGCGCCAGCATCCCTCACCCGAGGGGCTACCTGAGGAAACGCAGGTCAGGGAGGAGCAGAGAGACAAAGAGGGACAAGGTTAGGCTGTGCCTCAATAGCGCTCACCAGTCCCACTCAAAGCCGTGTGCTTAAAGTGGACCAAAACCCAGGATTTCAACTATCCTGGGTTTTGGTTCTTGCCCCCGGGGCACCCCAATCGGGGATGCCCGCTGTGTGAAACAGCAGTTGGCCGCTGAAGCCAACTCACCTCTTCTCAGGCCTACAGCGCATGCGCGGCCACTCGTCCAATCAGCATGTTCGGAGCCGCTGACGCCACTTCGTCTAAGGCCAGTGGTTCAGAGCGCGCTGGCGGCCGCATCCCCTGCTTCCCTCTAACAGGGTGTGGCCATTCACCATGCCTGGCGTCCAGCCACGCGCCCGGCTAGAGGGACAGCTGGGATGTGGCTCGTGCATTTGCCGTTAAACCAGGAACGAAGGTGAGTTTTTGGGCGACCTGGGGGTTTCACACACTGGGGAACTCCTTGATCTGGGTGCCCCGGGGTAGAGTATGTCTCAGACTCCAGGGTGGGTTTTGGTCCTCTTTAAAGAAAAACTAAACCCACGGTAAACAGACCTGGAATGTAAGAGATTCCAGGGTCAGCCGCTGGCCTGGGGCATCCCAATTTGTGTATGAACCCCTCCTAGATCGCCGGTATAAGCTGCGTGAAACCCCCCAGAACGCCCGATAAAACTCACCTCACCCCACTCCTACGGCGCATGCGCAGGTGCTCATCCAATCAGCGTGCTCAGAGCCGCTGATGTATGCGCGTCCAACCACAGCGGCTCCGAGAACGCTGGCGGCCGCATCTTGCGCTTCTCTCTATCAGGGAGCGCGCCCGCGCCAGTCACTTGTGGGTGGCATGCGCCCTGCTAGAGAGAAGCGCGAGATGCGGCTCGCGCATGCGCCGTCGGACTGGGAGTAAGGTAAGGTTGGCGGGCGTCCTGGAGGGGTTTCACACAGCGGGGCATCCTGAATTTTGGGGAGGGATCGGAGGAGGAGGGTGTTGGTCCACTTTAAAGAGGAACTTCGGAGGCCCTGGAGTCTAAAAGACCTCCCTAGTTTCAGTTTTTGGGGTATCCTGAATTGGGATGCCCCGTGTGTGAACCCCCCCCCCCGAACACTCACCCTCTCCGGGAGCCCTCGCTGCGTCTGTGCATTCCGGCCGCATCCCCGCCCACTCCTATACTTCCTGAATGGGGGGCGCGGTCACGCCACGGCCTGCCAGGTGGGCAGGGGATGCCGCTGGTGGCGCCTCTCTGCTGCTTAGCCGCCCTCGGCGTCAAACAGCTCAGCCAGCGCAGTCGCTCAAGTCTACGCCGTGGGAGCGGAAGGAAGGTGAGTGTAATGGGGCGACCTGTGGGGTGCACGCACAGAGGGGCATCCCAATTCCGGATGCCGCCGCAGAGGAACACCACACGGGAAAGTCAACTTCATGTGCGGTGTTCCTCTTTAAAGAAGAGAAACACCCCCATCATGTCTATAATAATCTTGTGGGGGTGGGGGGTTGGTCTACCTCTCTCTTTATGGGGCATCCCAAACTGGCATGCCCCACAGCGTGAAACCCCCTGGATCGCCCGATTACTCACCTCTTCCCTGCACTGTATGCAGCACCCCCAGCTATGTCTGAACCAGGCCTTTCTGATTGGCCGACAAGGGGACGTCCACAGATAGAGGCAAGCGGGGATGCGGCCGAAGCGGCAAAGCAAATCTGAATGGAACATGCGCCACCGATTGGCTGAGCAGCCCGTGCATGTGTCATGGGATAACGAGGAAAAAGTGAGTTTAGGGGTGATCCTGGGTGGATACAAACAATGGGGGACACACACAAATTATTGGGATGCCCCACCAGAGAGGAACACAATCCCAAAGAATCACTTTTCTGGGTGTTATTCCTCTTTAAAGTGGACCAAAACCTAGGATTCTGACTATCCTGGGTTTTGGTCCTTTTCCCCCCGGGGCTCCCCGATAGAGGATGCCCCGCTATGTGAAACCCCCCCCCCCCCATATCTTCGATGCCAACTCGCCTCTTCCCGGTCTTACGGCGCATCATCCAATCAGCGTGCTCGGATCCGCTGACGTCATGTCGTCTAAGGCCGCCGGCTCCGAGCGCGCTGGCGGCCGCATCCCCCGCTTCCCTCTATAAGGGAGCGTGCCCGCCATGGCCATACACAAATGTCTGACACGGGCCCTGCTATAGGAATAGCGGGAATGCGGCCACAGCGCGCGCATGTGCTGTTGGGCCGGGTAAGTGTATGGGGCGAGAAAAAAACTTTGATAGGTCAGCATTCCCAAAAATGAACTTTTATTGAAGTTCTTAAACATGTAATCAGACCCCAATAGCAATCGTACGCGTTTCGGACGCCAACTGGTCCTTAGTCATAGATGAATTACATGTACAACATGAACAAATTTATAAGAAAATATAAAAAAGTGTATGGGGCGACCTGGGGGGGTTTCACACAGTGGGGCATCCCCGATTTTGGATGCCCCAGGGGGGAGGGAATAGATCTGCGTGGGTTTTGATCCGCTTTAAAGTGGACCAACACCCAGGGGGGGGGATCAGCCCGAAAATGTATAAGATTCCCGGGCTGATCAGATCCCTCCCAGCGGGGCATCCGAAATCGGAATGGGGTGAAACCCCCCCAGGAAGCCCACAATCCTACCTTCGCCCTATTCCAGCGGCGCATGCGCGTCCCTCTAGCAGGGCGCGCTCCCGCGGTGGCCGTTTGTGAATGGCCGGCGCAAGGGCGCGCCCTGTAAGAGGGACGCACTCTGCTTGTCCGTCGGCGGGGATTGGATGCAGCGGTCACGTGGGAGCGGGGAGAGGTGAGAGTTTTCGGGGTTTCTGGGGGGTTACACAGCGGGGCATCCCCGATCAGGGTGCCCCACCGAAGTGGACCAACACCCAGGATAGTCAAAATCCTGGGTGTTGGTCCACTTTAAAGCGATGTGGCTTTTAGCCGTGTCCGATCCTCTTTTTAGCCTAAAAAGCTCATCAGTAATTAAGCCTTTAAAAGTAGACCAAACACACTTTAAAGAGGGCCAACAACCTGACAGGCCGACCCTGGGGTCTAAAAGCAAAACTACTGGCGAGCAGGCCGGCTAAAATCAGTTTTGCATCCCTGATGGGTTAAGATCTGCTTTAAAATGACAAATCACAACGGATCCTTCCTTTGCGATTTATCATTTTAAAGCGGACCTTAACCCAAGCCTAGAGAGACATTCAGTTCCCCCCCCCCCCATAAAACAGCGAGATGCCGACATTACCCGAGTAATAGGAAGAAGGTTCTTACCGTTCTTTAAGGCTTCAATACTCAGCTGTGCCGGGGCCATGACTTCAGCTTTAACACTGGAAGAGACCAATCACAATGCAATTAACTTCTCATCCAATCAGAACGCCCCCCCCTGGCCCCGTGTGATGAGACACCCACCCGATTTTATCCGAGTAGATTGCCATGAAGGAAAGTACTGTTCACATTGCAGATGAGGGGCTTGAAGGGTTTACTGCTCATAGCTTCCACTCCCCAGGTAGAGGTTTGGTGATTTCTCTTTGTTTTAGTTTGATTTATGTCCCACAAGTGGAATTTTTCAATAACCCATTTGCCCTTTAGGCGGATCTAAACTCATAAGGCACTGTAAAGTAATCTACATGCACTTTCAATCAATTTGGGGATTTATTTAATTTCTATATTAAAGCATACCCTCACCCTGAATAAGAGCCTATCTTATATGTTTCCCACACCCTGTACATACAGATTGCCCACATTAATCCGGACCCTCACCCTGAATAAGAGCCTATCTTATATGTTTCCCACACCCTGTACATACAGATTGCACACATTAATCCGGACCCTCACCCTGAATAAGAGCCTATCTTATATGTTTCCCACACCCTGTACATACAGATTGCCCACATTAATCCGGACCCTCACCCTGAATAAGAGCCTATCTTATATGTTTCCCACACCCTGTACATACAGATTGCACACATTAATCCGGACCTTCACCATGAATAAGAGTCTATCTTATGTGTTTCCCACACCCTGTACATACAGATTGCTCACATTAATCCGGACCTTCACTCTGAATAAGAGCCTATCTTATATGTTTCCCCCCCGTACATACAGATTGCACACATTAATCCGGACCTTCACCCTGAATAAGAGCCTATCTTATATGTTTCCCACACCCTGTACATACAGATTGCTCACATTAAAAATCATCCTACGTGCATCTAATGCATGTTATGAGCCTTTAAACATCCAAGATGGCGGCTTATGGAAGCCGCCATCTTATCATCAGGCAGCCTGCAAACAGGAAGTGCCTCCTGACTGTGCTGCTCTGCATTCTGGGATTGCTGACCTTTACCTGACCCCAGCTCTGCTCTGTCTGAGCAAAGCACAGCTATAACCCCGCCCCCTGTACCTTATCCCACTCTCCTCTCCTCAATAAGTGTGATGCTTCTGAGTCAAGATGGCGGCGCCCGTATCCTAGAGTCCTGAACAGAGTTGCAGCCCAGTGGGGGAAAGAATAATAAGTTAGTGACTAAAAACGTAAAATATATTAATTTTAGATGCTGGGGAACCGTTTTTTAAGAGTTTGGGCTTTTCAATAAATCACGCTGAAGGTCCGGTTTAATGCATACCTTCACCCTGAATAAGAGCCTATCTTATGTGTTTCCCCCTCCCCCTGTACATACAGATTGCCCACATTAATCCGGACCCTCACCCTGAATAAGAGCCTATCTTATGTGTTTCCCCCTCCCCCTGTACATACAGATTGCCCACATTAATCCGGACCCTCACCCTGAATAAGAGCCTATCTTATGTGTTTCCCCCTCCCCCTGTACATACAGATTGCCCACATTAATCCGGACCCTCACCCTGAATAAGAGCCTATCTTATATGTTTCCCACACCCTGTACATACAGATTGCTCACATTAATCCGGACCTTCACCCTGAATAAGAGCCTATCTTATATGTTTCCCACACCCTGTACATACAGATTGCTCACATTAATCCGGACCTTCACCCTGAATAAGAGTCCATCTTATATGTTCCCCACACCCTGTACATTACAGATTGCTCACATTAATCCGGACCCTCACCCTGAATAAGAGCCTATCTTATAGGTTTCCCACACCCTGTACATACAGATTGCTCACATTAATCCTGACCCTCAGGGTTTAGGCTTTTCATTAAATCATGGTGACGGTCCGGTTTAATAGACACAGGTATATACTTATTAGATATAGGTTGGTTGTGAGCACTTGGTACTATATATTGTGACTACATTTTATTTTTTACCCGCATTTTTGTATTATTACTATTTGTATTGGGATACTGACATGTGATTTCCTTGGGGCCGTGATTGTTTTTTTTCTCTGGCTAATATTGATTACCATTCCAGAGATATTGGCCTCGATTCAATAAAAAAGGTAGAAAAAAATTCTCATGGTAGTAAAAGATTCAATTCATGAGAAAAAAGCCTGAGAATGTCGCTGTTACTGAATCACTAGATAAAAAGACAATGAAAGTCACTGTTACTGAATCACTAGATAAAAAGACAATGAAAGTCAATGCCAGTTTTTACTCCTAAGAAAAGCAGAGAAGTGTTTCCTCCTTTCTACACTGTAGTAAAAGCTGCCATTGACTTTCATTGTCTTTTTATCTAGTGATTCAGTAACAGTGACATTCTCAGAAAAAAATTCTCATGGTAGTAAAAGATTCAATTCATGAGAAAAAAGCCTGAGAATGTCGCCGTTACTGAATCACCAAATAGAAAAACAATGAAAGTCAATGGCACTTTATTACTCCTAAGAAAAGTAGAGAACTGTTTCCTCCTTTCTACACTGTAGTAAAAGCTGCCATTGACTTTCATTGTCTTTTTATCTGGTGATTCAGTAACAGTGACTTTCATTGTCTTTATCTGGTGATTCAGTAACAGTGACATTCTCAGGCTTTTTTCTAATTTTTTTTCTGAGAATTTCACCGTTTCTGAATCACTAGATAAAAAGACAATGAAAGTCAATGGCACTTTTTTACTCCCAAGAAAAGTAGAGAAGTGTTTCCTCCTTTCTACACTGTAGTAAAAGCTGCCATTGACTTTCATTGTCTTTTTTTCTAGTGATTCAGTAACAGTGACATTCTCAGAAAAAAATTCTCATGGTAGTAAAAGATTCAATTCATGAGAAAAAAGCCTGAGAATGTCACTGTTACTGAATAGGAGTAAAAAAGTGCCATTGACTTTCATTGTCTTTTTTTCTAGTGATTCAGTAACAGGGACATTCTCAGGCTTTTTTCTCATGAATTGAATCTTTTACTACCATGAGAATTTTTTTCAGAGAATTTCACCGTTTCTGAATCACCAGATAAAAAGACAGACAATGAAAGTCGATGGAACTTTTTTACTCCTAAGAAAAGTAGAGAAGTGTTTCCTCCTTTCTACACTGTAGTAAAAGCTGCCATTGACTTTCATTGTCTTTTTATCTAGTGATTCAGTAACAGCGACATTCTCAGGCTTTTTTCTCATGAATTAAATCTTTACCATGAGAATTTTTTTCTACCTTTATTGAATGGAGGCCATTGGGTGTGAATTAGGCGTCATTATTGTTTTTACCTGTCTGTATGTGTTTTTTAAACTCATTGGAATTATATAAATAAAATACTACTTTTCTTTTATTAATTGCTGTGCCCTTGTACATGTATTTTAGTGCCCATTTGGTAATAATAGTAATCGGTTGTTTTTGGCATGGACGTAGGGAGCATGCAACATTACTTAGACTGTGCCCGCCATATATTGTTAGTCCTATAGGCGCTAACGCCGGGTAACCTGTATGTCCCGGTGACGGCTACAAAACAAATACAGGTAAGTGGAGCTTCGCCTTACAACCCTCCAGACGGCAAAACAATAGCAAGTGTACATTAAAGGAGGACCAAAACCCAGTTTGTCTGGCCGTGGAGTCTAAAAAACTCCAGTTACTGGCAATTGTCTCTCCTTGGGGCATCCCAATTTGGGATGTGGGTGAAATACCCTGGGATCACTGTGAAAACATACCTTCCCCCCCCTCCATTGCACATGTGCAGGTTGCACCGGCATCCCCAAGGCTCATGTATGCTTCCGTGCCAAGCATATCCGATTTGCTGGCACAATAAGTATATTGCCAAGTATTAATATTCACTGCAATCTATTCTGATTGGCCGGGAGCCCGCGCAAATGCTGTGGGAGCGTGGAATGAAGATTGATATCAGCCAATCTCTGGGATTTCAGACTCTAGGACATCCAACATCAGAACCGTTGTTTTTGGTCCACTTTAAGGCTTAGCAAAAATCACAAATTATTTTGGTTTCCCTTGGGGGTATCCCGATTTGTGATTCCCCTCCAGTTAAAGATCACTAGGAATCAGGCATGGAATTGGGAGGTTACACCGAGGGGACAGGTCACAGAACAAACCCCTCCCCCTGCAGCCGGCTGTGTGAAACCCCCAAATGGGATGCCCCCGGGGAATGGAACGAAACCTCGGAAGCCAAAACCTCGGGTTTTGTTCTGCTTCAAAGAGGAACAACCCATACCTTACCAATTTTGGGGATGCCCCGCTGTGTGAACCCCCACAAAGACCTTTCCGGGATTTAAATGGCCCGCACCTCCAGAAGCACGCCGCAGGGAGCCCAGCTTCTGATTCCCCATGGCGGAGCTTTGTTTGAAACAGGGCTGTATACCCTGCACTCCAGGGGGGTTCCCACATTGGGATACCCCAGGGGATAGAAAGTGACAATCTTCTTTTCTGCTTATAGTTGTTACATATTGTCACATAGTTAATAAGGTTGAAAAAAAGACATATGCCTATTAAAGTGGACCAACACCCAGGATTTTGACTATCCTGGGTTTTGGTCCACTTCGGTGGGGCACCCCTATCGGGGATGCCCCGCTGTGTGAAACCCCGAAAAACTCACCTCTCCTCGCTCCCACGTGACTGCCGCAGCCAATCCCCGCCGACGGACAAGCGGGAGGCAGCGACGGACAAGAGAGCGCGCCCGTCGCCGCCTCCCGCGCGTCACTCTTACAGGGCGCGCGCCCGCCATTCACTAACGGCCGGCGCGCGTCCTGCTAGAGGGACGCACGGGAGGCGGCGGCCCGCGCTGGAACGAGGAGCAGGTAGGAATTTAGGGGTTTCTGGGGGGGGGGGTTTACACAGCGGGGCACCCCCGATCGGGCAGTCAGGGGTCTGATCGGGGAGGGTGTTGGTCCACTTTAAGTTCAACCAGTAGGGAAAGTTATTTTTTATTTTATTTTATAGGTTGAAGTTATTTATTTTATTTTTTGTTTGTTTTTTTTTTACTGATAACAGCTAATAGTAACTGTTAATGTTATTTTCTTCTAAATAAGCATCTAATCTTTTTTTGAAGCTGTCAGCGGTTGATACTGTAACAAGCTTCTGTGGGAGGCTATTCCATAGATTTATAGTTCTTATGGTAAAGAATGATTGTCGCCTCCGAAGACTAAATTCCTTTTTTTCCCCAATCGAAGGCAGTGCCCCCCCTTGTCTGTAGAGAGGATTTTACATGAAATAGTGTCCCCCATATTTGTTGTATGGGCCATTTATATATTTATACAAGTTAATCATGTCCCCCCTCAGCCGTCTCCTCTAAAGACTAAACAGATTTAATTCTCGTAATCTTTCCTCATAACTAAGATCCTTCATTCCCTTTATTGGTTTGGTGGCTCCTCTGCTCCCTTTCCATAGTCACAGCGTCCTTTCTATGAATGGGTGCCCAGAACTGGACGGAATATTCCAGGTGAGGGTGCGCCAGTGCCTTGTAAAGAGGCAAAATTACTCACCTATCCCGTGATTCCAGGCCTCTATTAATACATGATAATATCTTGGTGGCCTTGGAAGCAGCTGCTTGGCATTGCATGCTGTTATTTAGCCTGTGATCTACCAGTACCCCCAGATCCTTCTCAACAAGTGACTCTCCCAGTTTTACTCCCCCGAGGATATATGTGGCCTTCAGGTTATTAGACCCCAAGTGCAGGACTTTACATTTCTCCACATTGACCTTCATTTGCCAAGTGGAGCCCAGACACTCATTACTTTATAAAGGGGACAAATAGTCATGTGACCAAAAGACTCCAGGTCTGCCTGCTTGCCTAGCTTTGGGGGAAATTGGGAAGCGCAGCAGTATGACCCCCGGGATCGCCAGCAAAACTCACCTTCTTGCACCGCGCAATGGTGGGCGTAAGCTGGGGGCAGACAGGGCCGCGCTACATTCTGCAGGGGAGCTGAAGATACGGGCGCACTCCTCCCACTACGAGGTCCCCTGAGCTAGAGGAGCGTTGGGGGATGTTGCTGCCGGCGTGGAATGAATTCCCAAGGTGAGCATACGGGTGATCAGGGGGGGGGGTTTCAGACAGCGGGGCATCCCAAACCGGGAGCAACATGTAAGCCCTGGACTCTAAAGCAGACCAAAGCCTTGCTGACCTGGCTCTAAAGAGGATGTTTATCATGGTGGCTCCTCCTAAAAACACTTACCAGGCGGCGGCCTGTTCCAGCAGCTTCTTCTTCTTTGGAGGGCGTCCCCGCTTCCTCACAGGTTTCTCCGGGACAGCGGCGGCTCTGCAACAGGAAATGGAACCAGTCACTACGGTAAGTACTTCATGTCGTATAAAAAGAAAACTAGAGAAACGGGCAGGCCGATTCATTACTAGCGCCAGATGAGCGCCTGTAGAGCGGATTTCAGAGCCACCGCTAGTAGTCGCCGTGCTCGGCCATGGTTAGTTGTTTCAGAGCGCCTCAGTCGCTGTCCGGCATTGATGAATAGGATGTGCGAGTTGCAGTACTACGCTGTATGGGAGCGAACGGTAGCGCCAGCTCAGTGCGACCGACTCACACCACATTCATAAAAAAAAAAAAAACAGCCTCAAACAGCGCCGGCGCTCAAAATCGGGTCGATGTAGCCCATAGCGCCAGAGGCGCTGTGATTAAAGGCTGTTTTTGTACATGTATCCATTAGCAACAAAGCGAAAACATATAGAACGACATGGTTATAACATTGTAACAGTAACACTTTAATACCAGACATGTCAGGACAATTCTGCATAAATATATATATATAAAAATGTCATTTTCTTGCCCAGGAAACACGTCAGAAGGTTCGAGATTTTTTTTAAGGAAAAAAAAAAAATTGGGATCAGGAAAGGGATTTAAGGATCGTCCATAGAAATGTATGGGAGACGCCAGGTAGCGACAGTTAAAACGTGGCGCTCTGCAAAGCTGAACGCCGGCTCTGTAAGCTGAGCCTGGGATAAAGATGAATCGGACGCTACATGGCGCTGTTCTAGTCGCTCACCAGATTCGCCTTCATAAATGTAATTGCTGCCGTGTCCGGCGTTCACCTGGCGCTACCTGGCGCTATCCCTTCATGAATAAGGCCCATAGAATACTAGAGGAGAGGTTACGCACACTACTTGCTTCAGATCCTTTTTAGCTGTTGAAACATTAAAGCGGACCTAAATGTCCAAACGGCATCATTGTGCCAGGTAGTCTCCAGGTTTGTAAGGACTAAAGCGGACCTAAACGTCCAACGGCATCATTGTGCCAGGTAGTCTCCAGGTTTGTAAGGACTAAAGCGGACCTAAACGTCCAAACGGCATCATTGTGCCAGGTAGTCTCCAGGTTTGTAAGGACTAAAGCGGACCTAAACGTCCAAACGGCATCATTGTGCCAGGTAGTCTCCAGGTTTGTAAGGACTAAAGCGGACCTAAATGTCCAAACGGCATCATTGTGCCAGGTAGTCTCCAGGTTTGTAAGGACTAAAGCGGACCTAAATGTCCAAACGGCATCATTGTGCCAGGTAGTCTCCAGGTTTGTAAGGTCCCTAACCCACCTCCTGTGAGGTATGTATCCCCCCCCCCCCAGTTGTACCCCACTTACTCTTCAAGTGCTCTTTGCCTCTTCTCCCACGATGGCTCCTCTTTGTAAAGTCGGGTCCCGTAAAAGTACCAGTAGAGGTTCCCCAGCGAGTCCTCTCCGAGGGGCTCCACGCGCAGGCTGTCCCCATCCAGGCCCTGACACAAGAGAGGGATAGGTGAGCATCGGCAGGGTCACCGCACATGAGCCGAGTGCACCCGGCAGGTGACGCAACGGAACATAGTCATATATAGTGGTTTACACTAATATATACTCTATATATCAGGGGGTCTGCAAAATTAAAGCGGACCAAGACCCTTACGACAAACAGGACTCATATGCATCGCTCCACAGGGCAATTCAGATTGCTGCACTTTTCCTTTTTTTCTAACTCCTGCTGCGGTCAATTTTACAAACGAAACGGCATTTCCCGGAGCTTCAGGCCGCCTGAAAACAGGAAGTGCTGCTGGGTTTCCTGTGGCTGTGCATGGGAAGTTATATTCAATCAGCACCACGGCTGGGATGCTGGGAGAGGAAGCTCCAAAATGGCCGCTACCAGGAGATAACCTGTGAGGCAGTGTTTTAGCTCTGAGTGGTGGCAGGAGCAAATGTTAAGTGCCGACAATGATTCAGTATTATGCATGCAGATGGCGCGAGGGAGTGCCGGGGAGTTTTCTTTTCCAACTGTGCAAAGCGGTTAGTCTTGTTTAAACTGTTTTGGGAGGGGGAGTTAGATAAGCGGGTGGTCAGCGTTTGGGGAGCAGTTTGGGGTGTCAGGACACCAGGGTTAGTTGAGGCAACAGGTCAGTCTTGAGGAGCGAGGGAATGACAGGTCAGCGGTTGGGGAGCGGGGCTAGTTGAGGGGGTGACAGGTCAGCGGTTGGGAAGCGGGGCTAGTTGAGGGGGTGACAGGTCAGCGGTTGGGGAGCGGGGCTAGTTGAGGGGGTGACAGGTCAGAGGTTGGGGAGCGGGGCTAGTTGAGGGGGTGACAGGTCAGAGGTTGGGGAGCGGGGCTAGTTGAGGGGGTGACAGGTCAGCGGTTGGGGAGCGGGGCTAGTTGAGGGGGTGACAGGTCAGCGGTTGGGGAGCGGGGCTAGTTGAGGGGGTGACAGGTCAGCGGTTGGGGAGCGGGGCTAGTTGAGGGGGTGACAGGTCAGCGGTTGGGAAGCGGGGCTAGTTGAGGGGGTGACAGGTCAGCGGTTGGGAAGCGGGGCTAGTTGAGGGGGTGACAGGTCAGGGGTTGGGGAGCGGGGCTAGTTGAGGGGGTGACAGGTCAGAGGTTGGGGAGCTGGGCTAGTTGAGGGGGTGACAGGTCAGGGGTTGGGGAGCGGGGCTAGTTGAGGGGGTGACAGGTCAGCGGTTGGGGAGCGGGGCTAGTTGAGGGGGTGACAGGTCAGCGGTTGGGGAGCGGGGCTAGTTGAGGGGGTGACAGGTCAGCGGTTGGGAAGCGGGGCTAGTTGAGGGGGTGACAGGTCAGCGGTTGGGAAGCGGGGCTAGTTGAGGGGGTGACAGGTCAGCGGTTGGGAAGCGGGGCTAGTTGAGGGGGTGACAGGTCAGAGGTTGGGGAGCTGGGCTAGTTGAGGGGGTGACAGGTCAGGGGTTGGGGAGAGGGGCTAGTTGAGGGGGTGACAGGTCAGCGGTTGGGGAGCGGGGCTAGTTGAGGGGGTGACAGGTCAGAGGTTGGGGAGCGGGGCTAGTTGAGGGGGTGACAGGTCAGCGGTTGGGGAGCGGGGCTAGTTGAGGGGGTGACAGGTCAGAGGTTGGGGAGCGGGGCTAGTTGAGGGGGTGACAGGTCAGCGGTTGGGGAGCGGGGCTAGTTGAGGGGGTGACAGGTCAGAGGTTGGGGAGCGGGGCTAGTTGAGGGGGTGACAGGTCAGCGGTTGGGGAGCAGGGCTAGTTGAGGGGGTGACAGGTCAGGGGTTGGGGAGCGGGGCTAGTTGAGGGGGTGACAGGTCAGCGGTTGGGGAGCAGGGCTAGTTGAGGGGGTGACAGGTCAGGGGTTGGGGAGCGGGGCTAGTTGAGGGGGTGACAGGTCAGAAATTGGGGAGCGGGGCTAGTTGAGGGGGTGACAGGTCAGAGGTTGGGGAGTGGGGCTACTTGAGGGGGTGACAGGTCAGAGGTTGGGGAGCGGGGCTAGTTGAGGGGGTGACAGGTCAGCGGTTGGGGAGCGGGGAAAGCTACGTTCTATGGCGAATCAGGGAGGGTGAACCGGCCCACCCTGGAGTCCTTTAGATGTCATGTCAATCTCCGCACAGGCCTTTGTCAATGCTGAAAGAGGGGCAAAATATTTTGATGCCCCACAGAGTGAAACTCTGCGCCGTATACTCACCGTGATCCAGGATCCCATAGTACATGTGCATCCCTCATCCGTGTGCATGGCAGACTTCAGGTCTCTGGCGCGGCCGCAGTGGGATACCGGATTCGGGTAAGCAAATGGGGGGCCCTGGGAGGGTCACACTGCGGGGAATCCTGATTCCCAAGCCCTAGATTCTTTTTGGCTCCAGGGATGGCCATACCATTTTTGACCCTCTTGAAGTCCTTTACCATTTGCAGCACGAGCACCCACAGCCCGATGAAGTGGGTGATGCTATTTTCATGATACCTTGGCTTTATTTCTGGTGATGTTTTTTGTAATAGATTTGTGATATACATCAGTGGTATTGTGATATCCATCAGTGGTTCCCCTTTGGAATGCCTAATATATACAGGTGATTATATATTCTAAGTATGTCACACACCCCGCTTCAAGATATCCATAACATGTGGGTAATACCGACCTGTAGAGGGCGAACTGCAGAGATGATAGGAAAAAGAAAGCCCCTCCCAGTCCATAAATACCTGGGACCTCCCACTCATTACCAGTCTTTCATCTCTGCAGACGGCGAGCAAGTCAGAAGATGATGCCTCCTCCTTGCACAGGGGGATTTCAGGTAGCCGGGATGACTCCCGGTCCATTTTTTTCTCTATTTCCGCCCGGATCCCTTGATGATTCCCTGCCTCCCAGCCTAGGCTGCAGTCCGGGTGAGGGTAGAATGGCACCTTTGGTGCTCAGGAGCTAAGCTCCACCGTGAGACCCTGTACCAGAGGGTAGGCGGTTATCCGGGCTGGTGACCCCGGTTTGGGATGCCCTGTCCCTCGGCCATTTCCCCCTAGGTGGTGTTCCCCTCTCCGGATGCCCTTCTCCTCAGAGGGGGGGTCGTGGGCCTTTACTCATGTGTAGGTTTTTTATTTACTCTATATATCTTTACTCTTTATTTCAGTGTATGTGTGTGGTGCATGTCATTTCTGTTTCACTGTCATTTTACCGCCGCTGCGCCGGGCCTTTCCCGGCGGTATGGCGGAGGGGAACTTTTCCCCTCAGATTATGTGAGCAGGGGGCGGGGCCGGGCGTTGGCACGTCACCGCGGCCCGCTCTCCTGTCTTTTCTGCTCTGTGATCTGCAGAGATGATAGGAAAAAGAGAGCCCCTCCCAGTCCATAAATACCTGGGACCTCCCACTCATTACCAGTCTTTCATCTCTGCAGACGGCGAGCAAGTCAGAAGATGATGTCTCCTCCTTGCACAGGGGGATTTCAGGTAGCCGGGATGACTCCCGGCCCATTTTTTTCTCTATTTCCGCCCGGATCCCTTGATGATTCCCTGCCTCCCAGCCTAGGCTGCAGTCCGGGTGAGGGTAGAATGGCACCTTTGGTGCTCAGGAGCTAAGCTCCACCGTGAGACCCTGTACCAGAGGGTAGGCGGTTATCCGGGCTGGTGACCCCGGTTTGGGATGCCCTGTCCCTCGGCCATTTCCCCCTAGGTGGTGTTCCCCTCTCCGGATGCCCTTCTCCTCAGAGGGAGGGGGGGGGGGGTCGTGGGCCTTTACTCATGTGTAGGTTTTTTATTTACTCTATATATCTTTACTCTTTATTTCAGTGTATGTGTGTGGTGCATGTCATTTCTGTTTCACTGTCATTTTACCGCCGCTGCGCCGGGCCTTTCCCGGCGGTATGGCGGAGGGGAACTTTTCCCCTCAGATTATGTGAGCAGGGGGCGGGGCCGGGCGTTGGCACGTCACCGCGGCCCGCTCTCCTGTCTTTTCTACTCTGTGACCGGCGCCGCCGCTACCGCCGCGGCGGTCTCTTTCATGGCGGCAGCGCGGGTGGTGAGGGGAGACCTCCCCTCACGCGCTAGGAACAGGGGGCGGGCCGGGCTTTCGGCGGGACGCCGCGGCCCACCCCCATGCGGCAGGCGCCACTGCGGAGCCTGGTCTCCGGCCCGGAAGGGGGGGGGGGGGTGGAGCAATGACGCGCGCGCTCCGCGCTGGCCACGCCCCCTTTCTCCTCTCGGCCTCCGTTTTGCTGATGCTGCTGCGCTGTGTGTGGTGCGGACGCCATTTCCCTGGCTGACTGGAAGACACAGTGAGTGGCCCTATGGGCCCCCTCTATATTTTTTACTTATTATGCCTGTCAGTTTCCTTAATGCTTATCCTATGTTTTCTGTTATGTCTTCTAGGTAGACCTACATTAGGTTTTAGGAGGGTTCTCCCGGTCCTAGGGTCCCCGGGTTAAAATGTATTGATTACAAATCCTCCCACTTGGGACATTAAAGGGGCATCCCGGGTTGCTAATTGGCATAATTCCCTTGGTCATAGCGACGACTTATAAGTTCACCGTATGGAGGCATCCCCGGATACTGGGCTCGGGCTCCCCTCGGGGCAGTCCCGGAATTGTATGGGGTGTGGGGCATCCCTTACTGGGGATGATGTACTTCTGTGTATACCATGTGCACAGCAGACTATTTCGCGGCAGTCCGGACCCCAGACGTCTGGGTCAGCACCGGCGGTCACTTCTCTCCCTCCCAGCTTGATACGTACCCCGTGTGACGTTGTCATGCGTGGGGAGCTGCAATCTGAGATGTGCGCCAGATTGGCCAACCTTGAAAAATTATTCTCCAGCGCGGTCGCCCGTGAGGCTCCGGCTAAGAGAAAGAACCTGTCACCGGCTTCGCCGGTGGTTGACGTGGATGATGTTGATAACCTGGATTGGTCCGATTACTCCGCGCTGGAGGAAGGGGAGGTATATGAGGAATCTGATAATTCAGACGATCCGCAGTTTGTTGGCGCCGACTCCGAGAGGGACCTGGGGAGATCCTCGGATACTCCTAACGCTCTGGCTCAGATGTTTGAGGTTTTGGCTATTTCTCCTCCTGAGGCGGCTCCTCAGCAAAAGGGGGAGTTTTTCGAGGAATCCAGGCCGCGCTTGGAATTTCCTAATCAAAAGCATTTTGATGGAATTATTGCTAAAGAATGGGAGAGGCCTGCTCGGCTCCCAGGTATTCCTCAGGGTTGGGACAAAAAATATCCCTTCCCTTCGGATACGGTTAAGCGTTGGGCATCCCCTCCCGAGGTGGATGCACAGATTCTGGGGTTGTCCAACACTGCTGTTTTAAATACCCCTGATTGTTAAAGATGGTGAAGATAAACGCATTGACCAGATGGCTTGTCATGGTTTTGCCAGTGTTGGGTCAGCCATGCGGCCTGTTTGTGCTTCGGCGCTGATGGTGGTGGCTACCAGGTCGGTGGTCAGGGACCTGTTGACCTCTTCCGGACTTGATCCGGGGAGTGACGAGTTCCTTGGCCTTAAAAGGTGTGAATTGTTTTTGTCATTTGTACTGGCCGCCTTGGATGACACACTGATGATGTGTGGCAGGACGTCGGCTCTGCTAGTGACTATTCGGCGTTCGGTTTGGTTGCGCCAGTGGGCGGCCGATTTTGTATCAAAAAAGTCGCTGACGGCTCTCCCTTTTGTAGGATTAAGGCTCTTTGGAGAGAAATTGGATTCCGTCGCCAAAGGCGGTAAGTTACCTCAATGCAAAAAACAACGCCGTCCCTTCCGGGGGCCGGTTTCCTTTGCTCCTTCCTTTCGTGGGGCCAGAGTTGGCAAGGGATTTGCCTTCCCGTCATCCAGAGGAGATTCCGGGAACAGGGGCAGAGGACGTGCCCGTCCAGGATACAGCTGGGGCTCTAAGCCCAAACCCGCTGCTAAACCAGCTCAGCAATGAGGGGGCGCCCTCACCCATGTGGGTGGGGGGACGGCTGCAAACCTCTCCCAGGTCTGGGACCGGCAGGTCTCGGACAGATGGATCCAGGAAGTGGTGACTTCCGGCTACAAGCTGGAGTTCGAGCTCCGGCCCCCTCCCAGATTTTTCAGGTCTCAGGTGCCTTCGGATCCTCTGGCCGCGCAGGAGCTCCAGGAGGCAGTAAAGAGTCTTCTGGATACGGCTGTCATTTGCCCAGTGCCCCCCTCAGACCAGGGCCGGGGCTTTTATTCCAATCTGTTCACGGTACCCAAGAAGGGCGGCTCGGTTAGTCCCATCCTGGATCTGAAGATACTCAACAGGTTCGTCCGTCCGCGGAAATTCCGCATGGAAACGCTGCGTTCAGCTATCCACTCTCTTCGTCAGGGGGGTTTTCTGACGTCCATAGACATCAAGGACGCTTACCTGCATGTTCCGATTTTTCCAGCGCACCAGAGGTTTCTCAGGTTCGTGGTGGAGGATCGGCATTTTCAGTTGGTAGCACTCCCTTTCGGCCTTACCTCGGCTCCACGGGTTTTCACCAAAGTGCTGGCTGGGGTAATGGCTCTACTCAGAGCCAGGGGTATACGCATTGTGCCTTATCTGGACGATCTTCTCATTATGGCGTCTTCCTTCAGCCAAGCAGAGTTGGACACCAGGACGGTGGTATCCACTCTGGAGAGATTCGGTTGGGTGATCAACTACCCCAAGTCCTCCCTTTCTCCGTCCAGGGTAGTGACCTTTCCGGGAATGTCTCTGGATACTTCCCAGGCCAAGGTGTTTCTTCCTCAGTCCAAGGTTCTTTTGATTCAGGAGTTGGTTCGGCTTCTCTTGTCCATCTCTCGTCCGGCCATCCGGCTAGGGATGAGACTGGTGGGATTGATGGTGGCCTCATTCGAGGCAGTTCCCTTTGCTCAGTTTCACACAAGGACGCTCCAGCTACATCTGTTGGTGGTTTGGGACAGGTCCCCACTATCGTTGGATCAGTCCTTCCTAATGACCACCCGGGTTCGGCGCTCCCTTCACTGGTGGCTGAATTCAGTCAACCTGTTGAAGGGCAGATCCTTTCTGACTCCTTGTTGGGAGACGGTCACTACGGATGCCAGTCTATCAGGATGGGGGGGTTTCTGGAAGGATCTTCAGTTCCAGGGCCTGTGGGGGCCTCAGGAGGCTCACGAGCCCATCAATGTACTGGAATTGAGAGCCATCAGGTTGGTTCTGTTCCGCTTGACTCATCAGTTGCAGGGCTTGCCGGTTCAGGTTCGATCGGATAATCGGACGGCAGTTGCATACATCAATCACCAGGGAGGGACTCGCAGCAGGAGTGCCCTCAGGGAAGTGTCTTTGATTCTGGACTGGGCGGAGAGTCACGTCCTGTGCATCTCGGCAATTTACATTCCGGGAGTGGAGAACACGGAGGCGGACTCTCTGAGCAGGTCCTCATCACACCAGGGGGAATGGTCTCTCAGTCCCAAGGTGTTTCGCTTGATTTGCATCAGGTGGGGGTCACCAGTGGTGGACTTCTGCCTCTCGTCACAATCACAAACTTACGGTATTTGTGTCTCTCTCGAAGGATCCACTGGCTCTAGCAGTGGATGCCATGTCCCTGAACTGGAGGGATCTGGGGTTTTTGTACCTGTTCCCTCCGTTCCCAATGGTAGCCAGAGTGGTGCGCAAGCTGGGCCTGGAGGGCGCGTCAGCAATTCTGGCGGCCCCAAGGTGGCCAAGACAGGTTTGGTTCGCAGACGTGGTAAGATTGGCAGAGGATCAGTTCGTTCTGCCCCTGCTGCCGGACCTGCTCACCCAGGGTCGGCTACGTTACCCCAATTTACCATCGCTGGCTTTGACGGCGTGGCTGCTGAAACCTCCATCTTGAAGGAGGAAGGTCTTTCTGATGCGGTATTTCGAACTCTTATTAGCGCTAGGAAGCGATCTTCCTCTACCGTTTACTATAGGACCTGGAGGTCTTATATTGACTGGTGTGAGGTCAGGGCTTTCCCTTGCAGGGAATTTTCTATTTCCAGAATCCTGGAGTTTCTTCAACATGGTCTGGATCTGGGGCTCCAGCTTAGTACTCTGAAGGGGCATCCTTTGGTCAAGACCTTTTTCCAGGGGGTTACGCATGTTCGGCCTCCTAGGAAGCCTTTGGTTCCAGTTTGGGATTTGAACTTGGTTCTTTCTGCTCTTCAGGGTCCTCCGTTTGAGCCCTTGCATGATACTGCCTTGTCTTCGCTTACGCAGAAGGTGGCCTTTTTGGTAGCTATCACTTCTGTTCGGCGTGTCTCTGAGTTGGCGGCTTTGTCCATTCAAGCTCCGTACTTCGAGAGGCATCAGGACAAGGTGGTTTTTCGTTTTAAGCCGGATTTCCTTCCTAAGGTGGTTCCTGCTTTTCATCTTAATGAGGACATTGTTCTGCCCTCTCTGTGTCCTAATCCCAGCAACGACAAGGAGAGGTCTCTACACTCTTTGGATGTGGTTCGCGTTGTGCAGTACTATTTGGTGGTAACGTCTTCCTTTCTTAAGACTGATGCTTTTTTTTTGTGGTGCCCTTTGGGCCTAGGAAGGGTTTTGCGCCCGCCAGGTCTTCCATTAGTAAATGGATTCGTCAGGCCATTGTTGGGGCCTATTCTGCTAAGGGGAGGAGTCCCCCTTTTCGTGTTACTGCTCATTCTACTCGTGCGGTTGGGGCGTCCTGGGCCTTCCAGCACCAGGCCTCTGTTGAGCAAGTTTGTAAGGCCGCTACTTGGTCTTCTGTTCACACTTTTTCCAAGTTTTACAAGGTTGATGTTCGGGCCTCAACGGATGCTGTGTTTGGCCGCAAAGTTCTGCAAGCTGCAGTGGTTTAAGTTGTGCTTTATTTACTTTGTTTTGGATCCCCGCCCTTTATGGACACTGCTATTGGATGTCCCACATGTTATGGATATCTTGAAGCGGGGTGTGTGACATACTTAGAATAATACCATTTTGTGAATACTCACCTTGTAAAATGGGTATTATAAGTATGTCACACACCCCGCTTCACCCGCCCTTTTGTATTCTGGATCCTTTATATTGTTAACTTTGCGTTGTTATGACTTATATTTGGCTCTTCCTGGTTCCTTTCCTTACTGCTATATTTATACTGGGGAATGAGTGGGAGGTCCCAGGTATTTATGGACTGGGAGGGGCTTTTTCCTATCATCTCTGCAGGAACGCCCCTTCAGGTCGGTATTACCCACATGTTATGGATATCTTGAGGCGGGGTGTGTGACATACTTATAATACCCATTTTACAGGTGAGTATTCACAAAATGGTATTTTTCAGATTATAATTGGTGAATAGAGTAGATTGATCTGTTTATATGTTTATGAGTTGTTATGGTTGGGAATATTAATTCTTAATCAATTGTTTGACTGGAAGCACTTTATAAATAAATAGATTTTATAGTGATCCGGATCATAGGCAGGATTTGCACATGTTTATACTTTATAGATATATAGATTTTATAGTGATCCAGATCATAGGCAGGATTTGCACATGCTCAGTTGCATTGTTGGAACACTATGTTGAATGATTTTAGCACATATATATATATCCAGGCATTTGATATCAGTGTGGTGAGACTCTCCCCATCACCTACACACCTTTATGTTGGTTTGTCCTGTGTGTTATTGTCCCATTTTTGTGCCTTTTAATGGATTTTAATATGTTGAGTGTATTGTATGTAGTGATTATAAATATGTCATTAATAACAATGTATTTTTGATTAATTTATGAGCTGAGAGTTGCCTCCCTACATGGCTTTTCTTTGTTCCAGGGAAGCACCGACCTAGCAAGAGGTCACATGACCCCGGAAAGCGTAACACAAGAACAGGTAAGTGGCACCTTGAGGAGCTCGAAGACGTCATCGGCGTCCAGCCTGTAGTCGCAGAGGCGGTGCAGGATCTCCACGCGGGTGCGCAGGGGCAGCTCATGGAAGGTTCCCTCCTTTAGAGGGTTGGGTTTCCCCTCCTCCAGCTCCCAGCGGTAGCTGATGATATCCTCCAGGTAGACGTGAAAGGTCTGCGCCCTGCGGGGAAAATAAAATATATAAGCTTCCCGTAAATCAGAAATAAGGAGGATTTCAAGTGGAACTACACTTTTGGGATGAGAGAAAGAAAGAGAAATAAAAGGAAAAAAAAGAAAAAGACCAGAAGTTAGGAGGATTAAAATGGAACTAACGATCGAGAGCAAAAAAAAAAAAGGAGACTGGAGCATGCGCGGAAGAGCGAGCAAAAAAAAAAAGAAAAAAAAAAAAACAAAAACAAAAGAAAGGAAGAGGAAGAAGAAGAAAAAAACAAAAAATAAAAAAAGGACAGCGAGGGAGCGAGCAAAAAAAGGAGAGCAAACAAAAAGAATAGTGAAAGAGCGAGTAAAAAAAAAAAAAAAAAAAAAAAAAAAAACACGTTACCTCCGAGGCTCCTGCGTCCTTTTGTTTCTTGCGCTGCCATCTTGGATTTTCTCTTCGGAAGCGATCCTTTGTGAACTCTTCCTTTTACAGATCTCGCGCATGCGCAGTAGGTATAGGAAGCGCGGCTTACCTCGGGAGCGAGCGGCGGTTCCCTGTACCAAAGGCTACTGCTCACGCACAGATTTTTTTTTCTCTCTTGTGTGCGCGCGAGCCGAGAGAGGACGCCGGCACCGGAGGCCACACCCACCCAGATGACGTCACGAAGAGAGAATTTAAATCCCGCGATCGCAGAGGACAGAAGACGAATGGAATACGAGTCTAAGGTGAGGAGACGCCAGTCAAGCGAACGTCTTAGAGGTGGAGGGCGGGACTTCCGGACGCGGATTTGGAAGAAAAGCGGGCGCCGCGAGGGTCGTCAAAAGGTAAGTCTGACTCCATGTTTTATCGTTTGAAGGGCACTCGTTTTAGTGGGTTTTGGTCCACTTTAACCCTTTCACTTTCTTGGGTTGAATAAGGTTATTCTATAGGGGGAATACGCTGCCCACCGTTAGCCACACGCTGCCCGCCGTTAGCCACACGCTGCCCGCCGTTAGCCACACGCTGCCCGCCGTTAGCCACACGCTGCCCGCCGTTAGCCACACGCTGCCCGCCGTTAGCCAGCAGATATAATAGGACCAACTTGCTCTTCACCTCGAAATTCAACTGGGCCAATGGGGTTTGAACTGATTGGTCACACTCACGTGATGTCACGGCGTTGGTAGCAGCCCTGCAGCAGACAGGCCACAAGCTCACTGAGGAACTCCACATCCGCGCGGTACAGCGCATCCTCCAGCTCCTGCAACCAGAAAATGAGGAAGGATTAGATCCCGGACAAAAACAATTCTACAGGTGAGAATCTTCCAATCCAGGGCGTCACAATTCAGATACAAATGGGTTAACAATCTCAATGGAAGGGCGTAACTGCAGAATAAAAGGGGTGGCCCTTCCATCTCCAGTAATTATATAGCAGTAGGACACAGCTGACCGGAAGGAAGTTCTCAAGAACATTACCTTCGTCTAGGTAGGAAGAGACCCAATTAGGTTTAACGTTTTTATGAAGATAAACTCCCTTTAAGTACTAGATATGCTAAACACAGCGGGGGGGGGGGGGGGGGGCGTACGTCCTGGTGTGGAAGAGGAGAGAATACAATTCTACAGGATCAGAATTGTATCGTCTCTCATATTCCACTCTAGGGTGTCAAAATTCAGATACTAATGGGTTAACACTCAACCAAAGGGGCGTGACTGCAAGATAAAAAGGTCTACATATACTTCCAGCTGCCCTCCCATCTCCAGTAATTATATAGTAGTAGGACACAGCCAACCGGGAGGAAGGAAGTTCTCAAGAACATTAGGTCTCTTCCTACCTAGACAAGAGTAATCAGGTCAACCTTCTTCTTAAGATAAACTTTTTTTTTTTTTTAAATAAACTTTAGGTTCTCCATGACTTCTACATATACTTCCGGCTGCCCTTCCATCTCCAGTAATTATATAGCAGTAGGGCACATACTATAGGTTCTACATGACTAAGGCTATCAAGGACTAGATATGGTAAACACAGCAGAGGACAGAGGTGACGGCCTGGAATGGAAGAAGAGAGAAAACAATTCTACAGGTGAGAATCAGAATTGTATCGTCTCTCATATTCCACTCCAGGGCGTCACAATTCAAATACGAATGGGTTAACACTCTCAATAGAAGGGCGTGACTGCAGGATAAAAAGGGGTGGCCCTATCTCCAGTAATTATATAGCAGTAGGACACAGCTGACCGGAAGGAAGTTCTCAAGAACATGACCCTCGTCTAGGTAGGAAGAGACCCAATTAGGTTAACCTTTTTATGAAGATAAACTCCCTTCAAGGACTAGATATGGTAAACACAGCAGAGGGTGGGTGTGACGGCCTGGAGTGGAAGAGGAGAGGAAACAATTCTACAGGTGAGAATCAGAATTGTATTGTCTCTCATATTCCACTCCAGGGCGTCACAATTCAGATACGAATGGGTTAACAATCTCAACCGAAGGGCAAGACTGCAGGATAAAAAGGTGTGGCCTCTCCCAGTCTACATATATTTCCGGCTGCTCTCACATCTCCAGTTATTATATAGCAGTAGGACACAGCCGAGGAAGTTCTCAAGAACATGGCCCTCGTCTAGGTAGGAAGTAAACCTAATCAGGTCAACCTTTTTATGAAGATAAACTTTTTTTTTAATATATAGTCAACTTTAGGTTCTCTATGCCTAAGGCCCTCAAGGCCTAGATATGGTAAAACACAGCAGAGGTCGGTTGTGACACCCTGGAGTGGAAGAGAAAACAATTCTACAGGTGAGAATCAGAGAATTGTATTGTCTCCCATATTCCACTCTAGGGCGTCACAATTCAGATACGAATGGGTTAACACACTCGACCGAAGGATAAAAAGGTGTGGCCCCTCCCGGTCTACATATACATCCAGCTGCCCTTCCATCTCCAGTAATTATATAGCAGTAGGACACAGCCGAGGAAGTTCTCAAGAACATTATCCTTGTCTAGGTAGGAAGACCTAATCAGGTCAACCCTCTTATAAGGTTAAACTTTTTTTTTTTTTTTTCAAATAGTCAACTTTAGGTTCTCTATGACTAAGGCCCTCAAGGTCTAGATATGGTAAACACAGCAGAGGGTGTGACGGCCTGGAGTGAAAGAGGAGAGGAAACAATTCTACAGGTGAGAATCAGAATTGTATTGTCTCTCATATTCCACTCCAGGGCGTCACAATTCAGATACGAATGGGTTAACAATCTCGAACGAAGGGCAAGACTGCAGGATAAATATGTGTGGCTCCTCCCGGTCTACTATACTTCCAGCTGCTCTCACATCTCCAGTAATTATATGGCAGTAGGGCACAGATGACCGGAAGGAAGTTCTCAAGAACATGACCCTCGTCTAGGTAGGAAGAGACCTAATCAGGTCAACCTTTTTATGACAAACTTTTTTTTTTTATATAGTCAACTTTAGGTTCTCCATGACTAATTCTTATTCAGGGTGAAGGTCCGCTTTAAAGGAAATTTCAAAAACGCCCCCCCAAAAATAAAATTCCTTTATGTGCGCAAACATACAATGGCCATATAGGCAGAAATAAACTGTCCTCTTATAATATAAAGCTAGACTGGCATTATACAACCCGTCCCCAGGCTTCAACCAAAGCCGCATAGGCTCCCTACCACAACCTTTATCCATTAAAGCAGACCAACAGTCAAAAATGACTTAAACCAGACCAACACAACACACACAGCGTTCATATACTTCCCTCCCCGGGGCAATAAGATTGCTGCACATAAACATTAATTTACCTTTTTCTAACTGATGCTGTAGTAAACAAAATGGCGGCTCATGCATTTGCAGGCCGCCTGTAAACAGGAAGTGCTGCCGAGTTACTGTGCACTGCCAGTTATGTCAGTTGAATCCAGGCAGCAGCACGGCCGAGATGCTGGGAGAGGAAGCTCCAAAATGGCCGCTACCTTCCTTTTCCAACTGTGCCAGGCTGTTAGTCCACATTAATCCGGACCTTCACTCTGAATAAGAGTCTATCTTATATGTTTCCCACACCCTGCACATACATATTGCTCACATTAATCCGGACCTTCACTCTGAATAAGAGCCTATCTTATATGTTTCCCACACCCTGTACATAAAGATTGCTCACATTAATCCGGACCTTCACTCTGAATAAGAGCCTATCTTATATGTTTCCCACACCCTGTACATACAGATTGCCCACATTAATCCGGACCTTCACCCTGAATAAGAGCCTATCTTATATGTTTCCCACACCCTGTACATACAGATTGCCCACATTAATCCGGACCTTCACCCTGAATAAGAGCCTATCTTATATGTTTCCCACACCCTGTACATACAGATTGCCCACATTAATCCAGACCTTCACCCTGAATAAGAGCCTATCTTATATGTTTCCCACACCCTGTACATACGGATTGCTCACATTAATCTGGACCTTCACCCTGAATAAAAGAGCCTATCTTATATGTTTCCCACACCCTGTACATACGGATTGCTCACATTAATCTGGACCTTCACCCTGAATAAAAGAGCCTATCTTATATGTTTCCCACACCCTGTACATACAGATTGCCCACATTAATCCGGACCTTCACCCTGAATAAGAGCCTATCCTTATATATGTTTCCCCCCCTGTACATACAGATTGCTCATCCTACCTGCATCTACTGCATGTTCTGAGCCTTTAAACATCCAAGATGGCGGCTCATGGAACATCAGGCAGCCTGCAAACAGGAAGTGCCTTCTTACTGTGCTGCTCTGCATTCTGGGATTGCTGACCTTTTCCTAACCCAAGCTCTGCTCTGTCTGAGCAAAGCACAGCTATAACCTGACCCCCTGTACTTTATCCCACTCTCCTCCGTAAGTGTGATGCTTCTGAATCAAAATGGTGGCACCCGTATCCTAAAGTCCTTAACAGAGTTGCAGCCCAGTGGGGGAAAGAATAATAGTAAGTAATAGTAGTAAGTGACTAAAAACATAAAATATATTAATTTTAGATGCTGGGGAATCATTTTATAAGGGTTTGGGCTTTTCAATAAATCATGGTGAAGGTCCGGTTTAGATTCTCTCATGATATAATCTGGCTGCACTATGAGGCCCGAGCCATGTAAGGTCCACTTTGTACAAGCTCCACACACCTAAACAATCCGGTTATATGGTGCCGATTTTAGATTTGGCGTCTCTGCAGGCCGCCATTTTACCTTCCCTTTGCAGTCACAGCATGCAGGCCCTGACTAGAAAATGGAGCTGTTACCCGCGGCAACCGGCCTGTATTGCCTTTCATTACATGACAACAAGATTCTGCAGCTTGCCACAGACATCCGTCCCCTGAGGAGAAGCGGAGGCCACTCAGGATTTTGGTTACTGACACCAACACTTGCTGCCGACATTTTCCTCGTCCTTCCTTACATTCAGAAAGAGCGGCGACATTTTTTTGTGAGCAAAGGCCCCCCCCCCCCCCCCACCCGGCCAGAGCAAAGGGCCCCCCCCCCGGCCAGAGCAAAGGGCCCCCCCCCCCGGCCAGAGCAAAGGGCCCCCCCCCCCGGCCAGAGCAAAGGCTACGAGTAGGCCCCGGCAGGCCCACCGGCCAGAGCAAAGCCCCCCCCCCCCCGGCCAGAGCAAGGGGCCCCCCCCCCCACCCAGAGCAAGGGCCCCCCCCCCACCCCGAGCAAGGGGCACCCCCCACCCCGAGCAAGGGGCACCCCCCACCCCCCCCGGCCAGAGCAAGGGGCCCCCCCCCCCCACCCAGAGCAAGGGCCCCCCCCCACCCCCGGCCAGAGCAAGGGGCCCCCCCCCCCACCCAGAGCAAGGGCCCCCCCCCCACCCCCGGCCAGAGCAAGGGGCCCCCCCCACCCCCGGCCAGAGCAAGGGGCCCCCCCCCCCACCCCCGGGCCAGAGCAAGGGGCCCCCCCCCCACCCCCGGGCCAGAGCAAGGGGCCCCCCCCCCACCCCCGGGCCAGAGCAAGGGGCCCCCCCCCCACCCCCGGGCCAGAGCAAGGGGCCCCCCCCCCCACCCCCGGGCCAGAGCAAGGGCCCCCCCCCCCCACCCCCGGGCCAGAGCAAGGGCCCCCCCCCCCACCCCCGGGCCAGAGCAAGGGGCCCCCCCCCACCCCCGGGCCAGAGCAAGGGGCCTCCAGGCCCGGTAGGCCCCCCCGGCCAGAGCCTCGGGGCCTGGTAAACAACTATGGGCGGTAAGGTTCAGGTTGCAATTGCACACTGTAGGTCATGAAAAATGTAAGTTTACATATAGAGCGTGGCCACTTGCTGCACACTATATATACTGTAAGATAAGTAAAAAGGTAGAGATAGGATATATCCTATCTATCCGGGATACGTCACTACGCAAAAAAAGTGACAAACATTTTAATGGAAGCGAAACAAACCGTGAATACTGGGTAATCAGTAATGAACATACGTTATACAGGATCCAAGACTATACAAGGTAGCAAAATGGAGTTATACCGACGGAGACACAATATGAATACACTGGATCACAATTTCAGCATTATAAATGGTAAAGATAGTAAAAATACAGTAAATCAGAATACAATTCTGTGATTACTCACCTGTAGAATTGATTTTACTGTGTACAGCACGGCCTGCTTCCAGAAGTCCTTACGTATGGGACATCCAATAGCAGTGTCCATAAGGTAGGGTGGGATCCCCCAAAGAGTAACGGCAGGAAGTTCAAGGCACTACCGCCTGAAGCACCTTACAGCCAAATACAGCATCAGCTGAGGCCTTAACATCAACCTTGTAAAACTTGGAAAAAGTATGAACAGAAGACCAGGTAGCGGCCTTACAAACTTGTTCAACAGAAGCCTGGTGCTGGAAAGCCCAAGACGCACCAATAGCACGAGTAGAATGAGCAGTAATCCTAAAGGGAGGATCCTTCCCCCTGGCAGAATAGGCCTGCTCCACCGCCTGACGGATCCACTTGCTGATAGTGGATTTAGCCAGAGGCAAACCCTTCCTAGGTCCGGAAGGAAGAACAAAAAGAGAATCAGACTTCCTAAAGGGCTCAGTGGTGACCAAATAATACTTGAGCGCCCTGACCACATCCAGAGAATGAAGGTTCCGTTCCTTGGAATTAGCAGGGGCAGGACAATAGGAAGGTAAGACAATGTCCTCATTGAGATGAAAAGCAGATACAACCTTAGGCAAAAATTCCAGGTTAAGACGGAACACCACCTTATCCTGATGCCGCTCAAAATAAGGAGGTTTCATGGAAAGCGCCGCCAGCTCAGATACTCGACGCACCGAAGTGATAGCGACCAGAAAGGCCACCTTAAGTGTCAGAATGGACAGAGCGGCCTTACACAGAAGCTCGAAGGGAGGACCGTGTAGAGCAGAAAGCACCAAGTTTAAATCCCAAACTGGTAGCAGAGGCTTACGTGGCGGACGCACATGAGTAACTCCCTGGAAAAAAGTCTTGACAAGCCTATGATTGGCAAAAGATCTTTGAAAAAAAAGATTGAAAAGATTGCCAGAGCTGACACCTGTCCCTTGAGGGTACGAAGTTGTAGACCCGAATCCAGACCATGCTGCAAAAACTCCAGAATCCTGGGAATGGAGAATTTACAACAAGATAGAGACTTGGACTCACACCAGGCAATATAAGCATGCCAGACCCTATAGTAAATCATAGACGAAGATTTCTTCTGAGCCTGAATCAAAGTATCGATATGCTGGTATGCTGATAGGCTGGCAAACCCTTGCCCATCAAGATGGAGGTTTCGGCAGCCAAGCCGTCAAAGCCAGCGTTTGTAAATTGGGATGGAGCAGCTGCCCCTGAGTGAGAAGATCTGGATCCCTGGGCAAGACCGCCATCTGGACGATGTCCGCGAACCACACCCTCCTCGGCCAGCTCGACCACTCACTGTACACACAAGGAATCTGGAAAAGGTAACGCCCCCTCCTGGAGGGGACTATTATTGCAGCACACATTGGGAATCGGAAATAGGCAGAATAGAAGGAATGACTGCTCATCACTGTACACACAAGGAATCTGGAAAAGGTAACACCCCCTTCTGGAGGGGACTTCTTGCAGCACACACAGGGAACCTGAAATAGGCCCCATAGGAGGGACCATCACTGTACACACAAGGAATCTGGAAAAAGTAATACCCCCTCCTGGAGGGGACCATTATTGCAGCACACACTGGGAACCTGAAATAGGCAGAATAGAAGGAGTGACCGCTCCTATGGAATCTGCATCACCCCTGGTACTGGAGGCAGGGCTGTATTTACCATTAGGCAACCCTAGGCCTGTGCCTAGGGCGGTCAGTTGCAGGAGGGGTGCTATGGAGTGTGCTGTTACTGTTATAGTTTAACAAAAAAAACACACACACCTTAATGCCACCTCTTGATCACCCCCCATCCACATGATGATGCAGTATATGTGTGCGGGGGGGGGGGGGGGGTGCAAGTGGCTAAACGCAGTCTGCTGCCGAAGCCTTGCTCACCTCCTAACAGGACCTGATTTCCCTGCCTCCAGGCTGTGCTCCTGAGACTTCTGGAAAGACAGTAAAAAGTATAGGGTTCCGCATTTAACCCCTTGAACCCTCAACGCCCCCCCCCCCCACACACATTCACACTGCCTGCATTTAATCCTCTTGTGATCCCTCGTGTGATCCCTCGTGTGATCCCTCGTGTGATCCCTCTTGCGCGGTGCAAGCAAACGAAAAGTGCCTAGGGCAGTCTGGACACCAAACACGGCCCTGACTGGAGGTGTAACACGTGTAATGTAACAAGGAGCCGTTATATTTGTTTCCCCATCTTGGGAGTCAGGCGATGGATCATTTCCCATCGGATCTTTGTTGCGCGAGGTTTGGCGCTCAGTGACAATGGAACATCTTTATTTCTGCGTTAATCATTCCTCCCGGAGGCGGCAGAGCGCCGGGTGATGGATGGTCCTCGGGGTGGCACAGGGAGGCATCCAGCAGGAGGCGGATCATCAATCATCGCCACCTCCAGTCTGCCCGGCGCACACACACTTAATATTTACATCATTTATATGGCGCTCACATATACCGTAGCAATGTACAGACACTTAGCAAGAGGTGCGATGAAGCGAATGAGGAGAATGGCTCGCAGGTGGCCACAGCGGAGATTGGGGAACGATAGCCCCGGAGACCACCTAAAGCGGACCTTCACCCTGAATAAGAGCCTATCTTATACGTTTCCCCTCCTTCATACATACAGATTGCTCACATTAATCTGGACCCTCACCCTGAATAAGAGCCTATCTTATATGTTTCTCCTCCCCCATACATACAGATTGCCCACATTAATCCGGACCCTCACCCTGAATAAGAGCCTATCTTATATGTTTCCCACACCCTGTACATACAGATTGCCCACATTAATTCGGACCCTCACCCTGAATAAGAGCCTATCTTATATGTTTCCCACACCCTGTACATACAGATTGCTCACATTAATTCGGACCCTCACCCTGAATAAGAGCCTATCTTATATGTTTCCCACACCCTGTACATACAGATTGCTCACATTAATCCGGACCTTCACCCTGAATAAGAGCCTATCTTATATGTTTCCCACACCCTGTACATACAGATTGCTCACATTAATCCGGACCTTCACCCTGAATAAGAGTCTATCTTATATGTTTCCCACACCCTGTACATACAGATTGCCCACATTAATCCGGACCCTCACCCTGAATAAGAGCCTATCTTATATGTTTCCCACACCTTGTACATACAGATTGCTCACATCCTCCCTGCATCTACTGCATGTTATGAGCCTTTAAACATCCAAGATGGCGGCTCATGGAACATCAGGCAGTCTGCAAACAGGAAGTGCCTTCTGACTGTGCCGCTCTGCATTCTGGGATTGCTGACCTTTCCCTGACCCAAGCTCTGCTCTGTCTGTGCAAAGCACAGCTATAACCCCGCCCCCTGTACTATATCCCACTCTCCTCTCCTCAGCATGTGTGATGCTTCTGAGGCAAGATGGCGGCCTCCGTATCCTAGAGTCCTCAACAGAGTTGCAGATCAGTGGGGGGAAATAATAATAATAATAATAATAATAATGTGACTAAAAACATAAAATATAATAATTTTAGATGCTGGGGAATCGTTTAAGGGTTTGGGCTTTTCATTAAATCATGGTAAAGGTCCAGTTTAAACCCTGTCTATGAATGGGCCAAATTAGCAGTTTGGGTTGGCGCGTAAAGGGACATTCTAGGCAAAGGGTTAATCTTGCCCCATGCTGGCTGTCAGGGGCTGCACCTTCCATATACCAGGACTTTGCATTTACTGATAACCCCTGTTAAAGTGGACCAAAACCCAGGATTTTGATTATCCTGGGTTTTGGTCGGGGGGGGGGGGGGGGGTGTCCCGCTGTGCGAAACCCCCACCAGGTCGCCTAAACGAACTCTAATCTTCCAGGGCCTACGGCGCATGCACGGCCGCTCATCCAATGAGTACACTCAGATCCACTCAAGCCCCTTCGTCCAGGAGCTCGCCTAATGCGAGCGAATCCGAGCGTGCTGGCAGCCGCATCCCCCACTACCCTTTAACAGGGAGCGTGCCTACACCGGCCATTCACAAATGCCTGGAGCGGGCACGCGCCCTGCTAAAGGGATAACGGCGAGGTGGCCGCCAGTGCACTCGGATCCGGCTCACATTAGACAAGCTCCTGGACGGGAACGAAGGCGAGTTTCCCCCCCCTTGGACCGCGACCGAAGGAGAGAGTTTCCCCCCCTTGGACCGCGACCGAAGGAGAGAGTTTCCCCCCCTTGGACCGCGACCGAAGGAGAGAGTTTCCCCCCCTTGGACCGCGACCGGAAGGCGAGTTTCCCCCCCTTGGACCGCGACCGAAGGCGAGTTTCCCCCCTTGGACCGCGACCGAAGGCGAGTTTCCCCCCTTGGACCGCGA
Organism: Gastrophryne carolinensis; assembly: GCA_027917425.1. NCBI lineage: Eukaryota > Metazoa > Chordata > Amphibia > Anura > Microhylidae > Gastrophryne > Gastrophryne carolinensis. Next base: position 7,895,838 of record CM051238.1, on the reverse strand, counting down.
CCGAAGGCGAGTTTCCCCCCTTGGACCGCGACCGAAGGCGAGTTTCCCCCCCTTGGACCGCGACCGAAGGCGAGTTTCCCCCCTTGGACCGCGAACGAAGGCGAGTTTCCCCCCTTGGACCGCGAACGAAGGCGAGTTTCCCCCCTTGGACCGCGAACGAAGGCGAGTTTCCCCCCTTGGACCGCGAACGAAGGCGAGTTTCCCCCCTTGGACCGCGAACGAAGGCGAGTTTCCCCCCTTGGACCGCGAACGAAGGCGAGTTTCCCCCCTTGGACCGCGAACGAAGGCGAGTTTCCCCCCTTGGACCGCGAACGAAGGCGAGTTTCCCCCCTTGGACCGCGAACGAAGGCGAGTTTCCCCCCTTGGACCGCGAACGAAGGAGAGTTTCCCCCCTTGGACCGCGAACGAAGGCGAGTTTCCCCCCTTGGACCGCGAACGAAGGCGAGTTTCCCCCCTTGGACCGCGAACGAAGGCGAGTTTCCCCCCCTTGGACCGCGAACGAAGGCGAGTTTCCCCCCTTGGACCGCGAACGAAGGCGAGTTTCCCCCCTTGGACCGCGAACGAAGGCGAGTTTCCCCCCTTGGACCGCGAACGAAGGCGAGTTTCCCCCCTTGGACCGCGAACGAAGGCGAGTTTCCCCCCTTGGACCGCGAACGAAGGCGAGTTTCCCCCCTTGGACCGCGAACGAAGGCAAGTTTCCCCCCTTGGACCGCGAACGAAGGCGAGTTTCCCCCCTTGGACCGCGAACGAAGGCGAGTTTCCCCCCTTGGACCGCGAACGAAGGCGAGTTTCCCCCCTTGGACCGCAAACGAAGGAGAGTTTCCCTCCTTGGACCGCGAACGAAGGGGAGTTTACATTCAAACAACAGCAAGAGAGAGTTCAATAGGGTTGAAGGTTCATCAGGAAATGGCAAATGCTGGAGAATGAAAGATGAAGGGAGCATTAATTGAACCAGTTAACCAAAGTCTCTGGCCCCAATTTTTTTTTTTTTTTTGGTTGAGCCATTTCAGGCCTAAGGAGCCGGGAGGAGAGCGAGTCCTCCTGCCTGTATGAGCGGACGGGAGGGTGCAAAATGTGAGGGATGCCCCTCTGTGTTCAGTGGCTGCACGGACCCGGCAGAATGGCAATGGACCGCATGTGAGGGTAAAGGTTGGTTCCGGCACAGTGGTGGCTCCCAAGCCCCCGGTTCCGGCACAGTGGTGGCTCCCAAGCCCCCCCCCCAGGCACAGTGGTGGCTCCCAAGCCCCCCCCCCCCCCCAGGCACAGTGGTGGCTCCCAAGCCCCCCCCCCCAGGCACAGTGGTGGCTCCCAAGCCCCCCCCCCCCCCAGGCACAGTGGTGGCTCCCAAGCCCCCCCCCCCCCAGGCACAGTGGTGGCTCCCAAGCCCCCCCCCCCCCCAGGCACAGTGGTGGCTCCCAAGCCCCCCCCCCCCCCCAGGCACAGTGGTGGCTCCCAAGCCCCCCCCCCCCAGGCACAGTGGTGGCTCCCAAGCCCCCCCCCCCCAGGCACAGTGGTGGCTCCCAAGCCCCCCCCCCAGGCACAGTGGTGGCTCCCAAGCCCCGCCCCCCCCCCCAGGCACAGTGGTGGCTCCCAAGCCCCCCCCCCCCAGGCACAGTGGTGGCTCCCAAGCCCCCCCCCCCAGGCACAGTGGTGGCTCCCAAGCCCCCCCCCCCCCCCAGGCACAGTGGTGGCTCCCAAGCCCCCCCCCCCAGGCACAGTGGTGGCTCCCAAGCCCCCCCCCCCCCAGGCACAGTGGTGGCTCCCAAGCCCCCCCCCCCCCCAGGCACAGTGGTGGCTCCCAAGCCCCCCCCTCCAGGCACAGTGGTGGCTCCCAAGCCCCCCCCCCCCAGGCACAGTGGTGGCTCCCAAGCCCCCCCCCCCCCCCAGGCACAGTGGTGGCTCCCAAGCCCCCCCCCCCAGGCACAGTGGTGGCTCCCAAGCCCCCCCCCAGGCACAGTGGTGGCTCCCAAGCCCCCCCCCCCAGGCACAGTGGTGGCTCCCAAGCCCCCCCCCCAGGCACAGTGGTGGCTCCCAAGCCCCCCCAGGCACAGTGGTGGCTCCCAAGCCCCCCCCCCCAGGCACAGTGGTGGCTCCCAAGCCCCCCCAGGCACAGTGGTGGCTCCCAAGCCCCCCCCCCCAGGCACAGTGGTGGCTCCCAAGCCCCCCCCCCGGCACAGTGGTGGCTCCCAAGCCCCCCCCCCCCCAGGCACAGTGGTGGCTCCCAAGCCCCCCCCCCCAGGCACAGTGGTGGCTCCCAAGCCCCCCCCCCCAGGCACAGTGGTGGCTCCCAAGCCCCCCCCCCCCCCAGGCACAGTGGTGGCTCCCAAGCCCCCCCCCCCCAGGCACAGTGGTGGCTCCCAAGCCCCCCCCCCCCCCAGGCACAGTGGTGGCTCCCAAGCCCCCCCAGGCACAGTGGTGGCTCCCAAGCCCCCCCAGGCACAGTGGTGGCTCCCAAGCCCCCCCAGGCACAGTGGTGGCTCCCAAGCCCCCCCAGGCACAGTGGTGGCTCCCAAGCCCCCCCAGGCACAGTGGTGGCTCCCAAGCCCCCCCCAGGCACAGTGGTGGCTCCCAAGCCCCCCCAGGCACAGTGGTGGCTCCCAAGCCCCCCCCCAGGCACAGTGGTGGCTCCCAAGCCCCCCCCCAGGCACAGTGGTGGCTCCCAAGCCCCCCCCCAGGCACAGTGGTGGCTCCCAAGCCCCCCCCCAGGCACAGTGGTGGCTCCCAAGCCCCCCCCCAGGCACAGTGGTGGCTCCCAAGCCCCCCCCCAGGCACAGTGGTGGCTCCCAAGCCCCCCCCCCAGGCACAGTGGTGGCTCCCAAGCCCCCCCAGGCTGACTCAGATTTGCAAACAGGTCGCAAGCATTTTATGTGAAATTTCAGCCACACTAAGGGCTACAAAAAAAAACAGAAGAAATAAATCCAAGGGGGCCGCACCGAACCCCCGGGGCCCTTGCATAGGATGTGCTGGAGGCCGAAGCCACAGCTCTTCAGGCTTTAGATTTACACAGGCCATGAAAGAACAAGATATAATAAAAGGAAACCGCAGGGGTCCGCAGAAAGCCAGAGACTTACAAGAGAAAAAAAAAAAGTTCAGAGCTGCCGTGTTCCCCGACCCAGCCTCAGTCCCAGTCACCCCCATGCCCCCCAACGCCTCAATAACCAGCCATGGCCCGAGCCCATCACCCCCCCCCCCCCCCCAAGGGCAGCCAATGGGGAACAGGAAAGAGTAGCATCATCCAGGAATCAGACCTGGAACAGGTAGGCAGGTTAGGAATTTGAGCAGGATTCCCTTGTCCCTAAGAGGTAACAGTATAAGGACATGTTGTGAAAGACTCGTGACAGGTTCTCTTTTCGCTCCATTTTATGAGCTTTGTCTGTTTTACACCAACATCTCTGCAGCATGGAAATGAGATTTCCCCCCCCCCCTCCTCCTATACGTTGATGTCCGGCTGAACTTTTCACCCGGCAGCGGCCAAATTCCTGCACCCTCTGGTCCTCCACATCTGTGCGGCCATCCGGGATATCTCACTACCAGCACCTTCCACATCTGTTCATCTATATAAGTCGTCATCATCCATTGGGACGCACGAGGTAAGTATTACAGACAGGGTACAGCAAGTACTGCACGAATACTGCACGGGGTATTAGAAGCAGAAAAGTCTATTGCACATCAATGAGATAAGGGGTAGGAGTGCAACCCTAAGAGCTTTGCAATCTAAAAAGTCAGCAGTAAGCTGGGCGATCAATCGGCTTTTCTCAAGAGACCAGTCAGGTGGGGCCGAGCTGTGGGGGAAGGGGATCCCCAAATACAGGTGGGGCGAGCTGTGGGGAAGGGGACCCCCAAATACAGGTGGGGCCGAGCTGTGGGGGAAGGGGGACCCCCAAATACAGGTGGGGCCGAGCTATGCAGGAAGGGGACCCCAGAAGACAGGTGGGGCCCAGCTGTGCCAAGGCGACCCCAGAAGACAGGTGGGGCCCAGCTGTGCCAAGGCGACCCCAGAAGACAGGTGGGGCCCAGCTGTGCCTAGGCGACCCCAGAAGACAGGTGGGGCCCAGCTGTGCCTAGGCGACCCCAGAAGACAGGGGGGGCCCAGCTGTGCCTAGGCGACCCCAGAAGACAGGGGGGGCCCAGCTGTGCCTAGGCGACCCCAGAAGACAGGTGGGGCCCAGCTGTGCCAAGGCGACCCCAGAAGACAGGTGGGGCCCAGCTGTGCCAAGGCGACCCCAGAAGACAGGTGGGGCCCAGCTGTGCCAAGGCGACCCCAGAAGACAGGTGGGGCCCAGCTGTGCCAAGGCGACCCCAGAAGACAGGTGGGGCCCAGCTGTGCCAAGGCGACCCCAGAAGACAGGTGGGGCCCAGCTGTGCCAAGGCGACCCCAGAAGACAGGTGGGGCCCAGCTGTGCCAAGGCGACCCCAGAAGACAGGTGGGGCCCAGCTGTGCCAAGGCGACCCCAGAAGACAGGTGGGGCCCAGCTGTGCCAAGGCGACCCCAGAAGACAGGTGGGGCCGAGCTGTGCCAAGGCGACCCCAGAAGACAGGTGGGGCCGAGCTGTGCCAAGGCGACCCCAGAAGACAGGAGGGGCCGAGCTGTGCCAAGGCGACCCCAGAAGACAGGTGGGGCCCAGCTGTGCCAAGGCGACCCCAGAAGACAGGTGGGGCCCAGCTGTGCCAAGGCGACCCCAGAAGACAGGTGGGGCCCAGCTGTGCCAAGGCGACCCCAGAAGACAGGTGGGGCCCAGCTGTGCCAAGGCGACCCCAGAAGACAGGTGGGGCCCAGCTGTGCCAAGGCAACCCCAGAAGACAGGTGGGGCCGAGCTGTGCCAAGGCGACCCCAGAAGACAGGAGGGGCCGAGCTGTGCCAAGGCGACCCCAGAAGACAGGTGGGGCCCAGCTGTGCCAAGGCAACCCCAGAAGACAGGTGGGGCCCAGCTGTGCCAAGGCAACCCCAGAAGACAGGTGGGGCCCAGCTGTGCCAAGGCGACCCCAGAAGACAGGTGGGGCCCAGCTGTGCCAAGGCGACCCCAGAAGACAGGTGGGGCCCAGCTGTGCCAAGGCGACCCCAGAAGACAGGAGGGGCCCAGCTGTGCTCAGGGGACCCCGGAATAATGGACAGCGCACTCTCCATCTGAGGCCACTCATGAGTGGTCACATGACTACTTGCTGCCAATAAATATGGGAGGATGTACTGCCTCCCTCCTACCCTTTGAACTGGTATAGAGCATCCTTCGGCTCTCTTAGTGATTATTTATATAGCATCACCTTCTTCTGTAGCACTTTAAATTGTAGTAATCACAGACAGAGTAAAACATACAGTACAGAGACAATTGCTGCCCTGATGCAACAAATTTCAAAGCAAATTCCTGGTAGTAAAGTAAAGTCACCTTTTCCCAGATACCTGCACTCGCTTCGGGGCACTAGCTGGCAGAGGACTGCAGCTATGCCAATCCCTGCAGATTCTTAGCCATAGAGATCTCGGCCCCTATGCTTGGCGGGGGCCTCATCTCATATTAAAGTGGTGCATCCGATCGGGGATGCCCCACTGTGTGAAACCCCCAGATCGCCGATGCCAACTCACCTTTTCCCGGTGCTACGGCGCATATGCGGCCACTTGTCCAATCAGCACGCTCGGAGGCGCAGAAGCCTTTGCTTAAGGCCAGCGGCTCCGAGCGCGCTGGCGGTCGCATCGCCTGCTTCCCTCTAACAGGGAGCGTTCCCGCGCTGACCATTCACAAATTCCTGGCACAGGCACACGTCCTGCTGGGATAGCGGGGATGCAGCTGCAGTTCATGCATGCACTGTTGGACCGGGAAACAAGGTAAGTTTAAAGAAGGTAAGTCTATGGGTGTGACCGGGAGGGGGGGGGATTGGGGGGGGAAGAGTTTCATACGGCAGGGCATCCCGTTGCCCCAGGGCGGTTGGGGAAATCGCTTGGCCCGGAAAACGTATAGATTCCCTACCCTTCTATTGTTGTGTCAGTCCTTTTCTTTTTCTATTCTTATTGTCTAGTCTTTCCTTCTTATATATCATTTGTTTCTTTCATCTGTTCGTTCTGCCATTCCTTTCTTTCCTTCTATTATTGTATCAGTCCTTCTGTTTTTTGTTTTTCTTTCTATTTTTTGTCTCTTTTTATATATTGTTTCCTTTATCTGTTCATTCTGCCATTCCTCATCTTTTTTTCTGCCTTTTTCCTATGATTCCTACTTGTTTTTTCTGCTAGTCCTATTTTTTTTCTCCCATTCCTCTTCTCTCGGTTTGTCTTTTTTTGGTCATTCCTTTTATTATTTGTTTTCGGTTATATGCGTTTTTTCCTCTCTCGTTCTTTTAAATTAATTAGTTATTATTATTAGTTAATATTTTTATTAATATTATATTTTTTTATTAATTATATTTTATTTCTTCTTATAATTTCTTTAATAAATAAGATTATTATTTCTTATAATTATTATTATTATTTCTTATAATTTCTTTAATAAATAAGATTATTATTTCTTCTTATAATTTCTTTAATAAATATTATTATTATTATTTCTTATAATTTCTTTAATAAATAAGATTATTATTACTATTATTTCTTCTTATAATTTCTTTAATAAATAAGATTATTATTATATTATTATTATTACTTCTTATAATTTCTTTAATAAGAATATTATTATTATTTCTTCTTATAATTTCTTTAATAAATAAGATTATTATTATTTCTTCTTATAATTTCTTTAATAAATAAGATTATTATTATTTCTTCTTATAATTTCTTTAATAAAGATTATTATTATTATTAATTATTTTTTCTTATAATTTCTTTAAGATTATTATTATTATTAATTATTTTTTCTTATAATTTCTTTAATAAAGATTATTATTATTATTATTATTATTCAGCACCATCATCTTCCGTAGCGCTTTACAAGGTGTGATTACAGACAAGGTAAAAAACTTATAGTACAGAGGACAAAACAAAATTAGACGCCAGAAAGTTCAAATCAAGTGATGTGAGCACAGGAGATAGAAGGATCCATTTATTTTTTTTAAAGTTTTTAGTTCTTTCCATCTATTCATTTTTTTCCTTCTATTCATTTTTTTCCTTCCTTTTCTCTCTTTCTTGGTTTCTTTATCTATTAATCTTTTATTTGTCTTTATCATTCCTTCTATTATTTTTTTCCTTCTATTCCCTGATAGTATTCCCCACACATGCAATGTTATCACCATGTATGGAGTGTCATACCACACTGCAAGGGGCCCCCTGAGACTAACACCCAGGGGTCCACATAAACCTAGAGCCGGCCCTGATGTAGAATAAATGGGAGAAGGGAACTCCTGACAATATGAGGATGACTGTCTAATGTCTGGGTTAGTATTTTTATTATTAGGTTCCCTGAGCATCATGGGAGGAGGCAGGGAGGAAGGGGTTAATGCTGTGACAGGATGCCCATGGGGTGGTTTATATCCTCTGTGTGACAGGACTGCTGATGAGAGACTTGTCAGGGTGTGCGGCGGGCGGCGGCGGCTTTAAGGCTCCCATGTCACCCCTATAATCAGTGGCGCAGCTGCTGCGCCGCACTGCCGCCCCCCCCGCACCTGGGGATCTCCCAGTTGGCTGCCGCATACAAGGAGAGGCGGATTCTTTGTTGCGGGAAATGTAGATAGAGGGGTTTCCAGCACCTGCCAGCTTTAACGTGGACCTAAATAAGGGTCTCAGTCCCACCAAACTAACCTTACACCATCAGCTAGGCCTGCAAAAGAGATGCTCCACCTGATGGGGGACAGGAAGCAAACACGCTGCAGCCGCATCTGCTTCACCTCGCAGTGCCCCAAAAGTCACCACAAGTCCCTAGAACTGCTACTACATGGCCACCACAGTGCCCTAGAGCTCATGACATGGCCGCCATGATGACCAAGAGCCCGTCACGCCCACCACAATGCCTTCAACCAGTCACTTCATGTCTCGTTGCCCAAGAGCCCATGACATTGTCGCCATGGTACCCCAAGAGCCACCACAATATGCCAGCCACAGTGCCCAAGAACTGCCACAGCATAGCCACCATAATGACCAAGAGCTCCATGCCATAATCGCCATGGTGCCCCAAAGGCTACCACAACATGGACACCACAATGCCTTAGAGCCACCGACATAGCGGCCACGGTAGCCCCAGAGTCCCGCCAACATGGTACGCTCAGAGAGCCCCCCCCGCCATGTCCGCCCCAAAAGGCCCCGTCCCGACATTGGCCGCCCCAAAAGGCCCCGTCCCGACATTGGCCGCCCCAAAAGGCCCCGTCCCGACATTGGCCGCCCCAAAAGGCCCCGTCCCGACATTGGCCGCCCCAAAAGGCCCCGTCCCGACATTGGCCGCCCCAAAAGGCCCCGTCCCGACATTGGCCGCCCCAAAAGGCCCCGTCCCGACATTGGCCGCCCCAAAAGGCCCCGTCCCGACATTGGCCGCCCCAAAAGGCCCCGTCCCGACATTGGCCGCCCCAAAAGGCCCCGTCCCGACATTGGCCGCCCCAAAAGGCCCCGTCCCGACATTGGCCGCCCCAAAAGGCCCCGTCCCGACATTGGCCGCCCCAAAAGGCCCCGTCCCGACATTGGCCGCCCCAAAAGGCCCCGTCCCGACATTGGCCGCCCCAAAAGGCCCCGTCCCGACATTGGCCGCCCCAAAAGGCCCCGTCCCGACATTGGCCGCCCCAAAAGGCCCCGTCCCGACATTGGCCGCCCCAAAAGGCCCCGTCCCGACATTGGCCGCCCCCAAGAGCCATGTTTATTCTACATCTCAACCCACAACATGACACTTGTTTCCCGACTCGAGACATTTCATACGCTGTGGGAGACGCAGGCTTACCCCTCAGTGGCGTTTCGGCCGCACGCATTTATTTCCAGCAGCAGTTTGAGGGTTAAGGCCCGCGCTCTCTATTCCACATGGGTGGGGAGCAAAACCATAATGTCAGAAGGGAAATGGTTTTATTCTCTGCAGCGCAACTCCAGTTTTATTGGCCTGTGTGACATGTGCGCAGCAGCCGGGGGGTCCCAGACGCATGCCTGACCGCAAGCCATGCGCTCACTGCGCCAGATGCCGGGACACACAGCCGGCATTAAAGCTCCACTCCGCCCATAACTAGCAGCTCTGGATAGAAGGTAAGAAGCCCACGTGTCCTGCCAACTGCAGTCGTCCTGACTTCAACACGATTGGTCCGGTGCCGATAGCGCATTCCTCGTCAGGCCTCAGTGTGTGTCCCTGCTGCCGGTCACCGCTTGACTCCATCCTGTACCCCTACTATCCATCCAGCTCTCCTCTGACTCCACCCTGTACCCCTACTATCCATCCAGCTCCCCTCTGACTCCATCCTGTACCCCTACTATCCATCCAGCTCCCCTCTGACTCCATCCTGTACCCCTACTATCCATCCAGCTCCCCTCTGTCTCCATCCTATACCCCTACTATCCATCCAGCCCCCCTCTGACTCCATCCTGTACCCCTACTATCCATCCAGCTCCCCTCTGACTCCATCCTGTACCCCTACTATCCATCCAGCTCTCCTCTGACTCCATCCTGTACCCCAACTATCCATCCAGCTCCCCTCTGACTCCATCCTGTACCCCTACTATCCATCCAGCTCCCCTCTGACTCCATCCTCTACCCCTACTATCCATCCAGCTCCCCTCTGACACCATCCTGTACCCCTACTATCCATCCAGCTCCCCTCTGACACCATCCTGTACCCCTACTATCCATTCAGCCCCCCTCTGACTCCATCCTGTACCCCTACTATCCATCCAGCTCCCCTCTGACTCCATCCTGTACCCCTACTATCCATCCACCTCCCCTCTGACTCCATCCTGAACCCCTACTATCCATCCAGATCCCCTCTGACTCCATCCTGTACCCCTACTATCCATCCAGATCCCTTCTGACTCCATCCTGTAACCCTACTATCCATCCAGCTCCCCTCTGACTCCATCCTGTACCCCTACTATCCATCCAGCTCTCCTCTGACTCCATCCTGTACCTCTACTATCCATCCAGCTCCCCTCTGACTCCATCCTGTACCCCTACTATCCATCCAGCTCCCCTCTGACTCCATCCTGTACCCCTACTATCCATCCAGCTCCCCTCTGACTCCATCCTGTACCCCTACTATCCATCCAGCCCCCCTCTGACTCCATCCTGTACCCCTACTATCCATCCAGCTCCCTTCTGACTCCATCCTGTACCCCTACTATCCATCCAGCTCCCTTCTGACTCCATCCTGTACCCCTACTATCCATCCAGCTCCCCTCTGACTCCATCCTGTACCCCTACTATCCATCCAGCTCCCCTCTGACTCCATCCTGTACCCCTACTATCCATCCAGCTCCATTCTGACTCCATCCTGTACCCCTACTATCCATCCAGCTCCATTGTGACTCCATCCTGTTCCCCTACTATCCATCCAGCTCCATTGTGACTCCATCCTGTTCCCCTACTATCCATCCAGCTCCATTGTGACTCCATCCTGTTCCCCTACTATCCATCCAGCTCTCCTCTGACTCCATCCTGTACCCCTACTATCCATCCAGCTCCCCTCGGACTCCATCCTGTACCCCTACTATCCATCCAGCCCCCCTCTGACTCCATCCTGTACCCCTACTATCCATCCAGCTCTCCTCTGACTCCATCCTATACCCCTACTATCCATCCAGCTCCATTCTGACTCCATCCTGTACCTCTACTATCCATCCAGCTCCCCTCTGACTCCATCCTGTACCCCTACTATCCATCCAGCTCCCCTCTGTCTCCATCCTGTACCCCTACTATCCATCCAGCTCCCCTCGGACTCCATCCTGTACCCCTACTATCCATCCAGCCCCCCTCTGACTCCATCCTGTACCCCTACTATCCATCCAGCTCTCCTCTGACTCCATCCTATACCCCTACTATCCATCCAGCTCCATTCTGACTCCATCCTGTACCCCTACTATCCATCCAGCTCCCCTCTGACTCCATCCTGTACCCCTACTATCCATCCAGCTCCCCTCTGACTCCATCCTGTACCCCTACTATCCATCCAGCTCTCCTCTGACTCCATCCTGTACCCCTACTATCCATCCAGCCCCCCTCTGACTCCATCCTGTACCCCTACTATCCATCCAGATCCCCTCTGACTCCATCCTGTACCCCTACTATCCATCCAGCTCCCCTCGGACTCCATCCTGTACCCCTACTATCCATCCAGCTCTCCTCTGACTCCATCCTATACCCCTACTATCCATCCAGCTCCATTCTGACTCCATCCTGTACCCCTACTATCCATCCAGCTCCCCTCTGACTCCATCCTGTACCCCTACTATCCATCCAGCTCCATTCTGACTCCATCCTGTACCCCTACTATCCATCCAGCTCTCCTCTGACTCCATCCTGTACCCCTACTATCCATCCAGCTCCCCTCGGACTCCATCCTGTACCCCTACTATCCATCCAGCTCCCCTCTGACTCCATCCTGTTCCCCTACTATCCATCCAGCTCCATTCTGACTCCATCCTGTACCCCTACTATCCATCCAGCTCTCCTCTGACTCCATCCTGTACCCCTACTATCCATCCAGCTCCCCTCGGACTCCATCCTGTACCCCTACTATCCATCCAGCCCCCCTCTGACTCCATCCTGTACCCCTACTATCCATCCAGCTCTCCTCTGACTCCATCCTATACCCCTACTATCCATCCAGCTCCATTCTGACTCCATCCTGTACCCCTACTATCCATCCAGCTCCCCTCTGACTCCATCCTGTACCCCTACTATCCATCCAGCTCCCCTCTGACTCCATCCTGTACCCCTACTATCCATCCAGCTCCCCTCGGACTCCATCCTGTACCCCGACTATCCATCCAGCTCCCCTCTGACTCCATCCTATACCCCTACTATCCATCCAGCTCCATTCTGACTCCATCCTGTACCCCTACTATCCATCCAGCTCTCCTCTGACTCCATCCTATACCCCTACTATCCATCCAGCTCCATTCTGACTCCATCCTGTACCCCTACTATCCATCCAGCTCCCCTCTGACTCCATCCTGTACCCCTACTATCCATCCAGCTCCCCTCTGACTCCATCCTGTATCCCTACTATCCATCCAGATCCCCTCTGACTCCATCCTGTACCCCTACTATCCATCCAGCTCCCCTCTGACTCCATCCTGTACCCCTACTATCCATCCAGCTCCCCTCTGACTCCATCCTGTATCCCTACTATCCATCCAGCTCCCCTCTGACTCCATCCTGTACCCCTACTATCCATCCAGCCCCCTCTGACTCCATCCTGTACCCCTACTATCCATCCAGCCCCCCTCTGACTCCATCCTGTACCCCTACTATCCATCCAGCTCCATTCTGACTCCATCCTGTACCCCTACTATCCATCCAGCTCTCCTCTGACTCCATCCTGTACCCCTACTATCCATCCAGCTCCCCTCTGACTCCATCCTGTACCCCTACTATCCATCCAGCCCCCCTCTGACTCCATCCTGTAACCCTACTATCCATCCAGCTCCCCTCCGACTCCATCCTGAACCCCTACTATCCATCCAGCTCCCCTCTGACTCCATCCTGTACCCCTACTATCCATCCAGCTCCCCTCTGACTCCATCCTGTACCCCTACTATCCATCCATCCCCCCTCTGACTCCATCCTGTACCCCTACTATCCATCCAGCTCCCCTCCGACTCCATCCTGTACCCCTACTATCCATCCAGCTCCATTGTGACTCCATCCTGTTCCCCTACTATCCATCCAGCTCCATTGTGACTCCATCCTGTTCCCCTACTATCCATCCAGCTCCATTGTGACTCCATCCTGTACCCCTACTATCCATCCAGCTCCCCTCCGACTCCATCCTGAACCCCTACTATCCATCCAGCTCCCCTCTGACTCCATCCTGTACCCCTACTATCCATCCAGCTCTCCTCTGACTCCATCCTGTACCCCTACTATCCATCCATCCCCCCTCTGACTCCATCCTGTACCCCTACTATCCATCCAGCTCCCCTCCGACTCCATCCTGTACCCCTACTATCCATCCAGCTCCATTGTGACTCCATCCTGTTCCCCTACTATCCATCCAGCTCCATTGTGACTCCATCCTGTTCCCCTACTATCCATCCAGCTCCATTCTGACTCCGTCCTGTACCCCTACTATCCATCCAGCTCTCCTCTGACTCCATCCTGTACCCCTACTATCCATCCAGCTCCCCTCTGACTCCATCCTGTACCCCTACTATCCATCCAGCTCTCCTCTGACTCCATCCTGTACCCCTACTATCCATCCAGCTCCCCTCTGACTCCATCCTGTACCCCTACTATCCATCCAGCTCCCCTCTGACTCCATCCTGTACCCCTACTATCCATCCAGCTCTCCTCTGACTCCATCCTGTACCCCTACTATCCATCCAGCTCCCCTCTGACTCCATCCTGTACCCCTACTATCCATCCAGCCCCCCTCTGACTCCATCCTGTACCCCTACTATCCATCCAGCTCCCCTCCGACTCCATCCTGAACCCCTACTATCCATCCAGCTCCCCTCTGACTCCATCCTGTACCCCTACTATCCATCCAGCTCCATTCTGACTCCGTCCTGTACCCCTACTATCCATCCAGCTCTCCTCTGACTCCATCCTGTACCCCTACTATCCATCCAGCTCCCCTCTGACTCCATCCTGTACCCCTACTATCCATCCAGCTCTCCTCTGACTCCATCCTGTACCCCTACTATCCATCCAGCTCCCCTCTGACTCCATCCTGTACCCCTACTATCCATCCAGCCCCCCTCTGACTCCATCCTGTACCCCTACTATCCATCCAGCTCCCCTCCGACTCCATCCTGAACCCCTACTATCCATCCAGCTCCCCTCTGACTCCATCCTGTACCCCTACTATCCATCCAGCCCCCCTCTGACTCCATCCTGTACCCCTACTATCCATCCAGCCCCCTCTGACTCCATCCTGTACCCCTACTATCCATCCAGCTCCCCTCTGACTCCATCCTGTACCCCTACTATCCATCCAGCTCCATTCTGACTCCATCCTGTACCCCTACTATCCATCCAGCTCTCCTCTGACTCCATCCTGTACCCCTACTATCCATCCAGCTCCCCTCTGACTCCATCCTGTACCCCTACTATCCATCCAGCCCCCCTCTGACTCCATCCTGTACCCCTACTATCCATCCAGCTCCCCTCCGACTCCATCCTGAACCCCTACTATCCATCCAGCTCCCCTCCGACTCCATCCTGTACCCCTACTATCCATCCAGCTCTCCTCTGACTCCATCCTGTACCCCTACTATCCATCCAGCTCCCCTCTGACTCCATCCTGTACCCCTACTATCCATCCAGCCCCCCTCTGACTCCATCCTGTACCCCTACTATCCATCCAGCTCCCCTCCGACTCCATCCTGAACCCCTACTATCCATCCAGCTCCCCTCTGACTCCATCCTGTACCCCTACTATCCATCCAGCTCCCCTCTGACTCCATCCTGTACCCCTACTATCCATCCAGCTCTCCTCTGACTCCATCCTGTACCCCTACTATCCATCCATCCCCCCTCTGACTCCATCCTGTACCCCTACTATCCATCCATCCCCCCTCTGACTCCATCCTGTACCTCTACTATCCATCCAGCCCCCCTCTGACTCCATCCTGTACCCCTACTATCCATCCAGCTCCCCTCTGACTCCATCCTGTACCCCTACTATCCATCCAGCTCCCCTCTGACTCCATCCTGTACCCCTACTATCCATCCAGCTCTCCTCTGACTCCATCCTGTACCCCTACTATCCATCCATCCCCCCTCTGACTCCATCCTGTACCCCTACTATCCATCCATCCCCCCTCTGACTCCATCCTGTACCTCTACTATCCATCCAGCCCCCCTCTGACTCCATCCTGTACCCCTACTATCCATCCAGCTCCCCTCTGACTCCATCCTGTACCCCTACTATCCATCCAGCTCCCCTCTGACTCCATCCTGTACCCCTACTATCCATCCAGCTCTCCTCTGACTCCATCCTGTACCCCTACTATCCATCCATCCCCCCTCTGACTCCATCCTGTACCCCTACTATCCATCCATCCCCCCTCTGACTCCATCCTGTACCCCTACTATCCATCCAGCCCCCCTCTGACTCCATCCTGTACCCCTACTATCCATCCAGCTCCCCTCCGACTCCATCCTGAACCCCTACTATCCATCCAGCTCCCCTCTGACTCCATCCTGTACCCCTACTATCCATCCAGCTCCCCTCTGACTCCATCCTGTACCCCTACTATCCATCCAGCTCTCCTCTGACTCCATCCTGTACCCCTACTATCCATCCAGCTCCCCTCTGACTCCATCCTGTACCCCTACTATCCATCCAGCTCTTTTCTGACTCCATCCTGTACCCCTACTATCCATCCAGCCCCCCTCTGACTCCATCCTGTACCCCTACTATCCATCCAGCTCCCCTCTGACTCCATCCTGTACCCCTACTATCCATCCAGCTCCCCTCTGACTCCATCCTGTATCCCTACTATCCATCCAGCTCCCATCTGACTCCATCCTGTACCCCTACTATCCATCCATCCCCCCTCTGACTCCATCTTGTACCCCTACCATCCATCCAGCTCTCCTCTGACTCCATCCTGTACCCCTACTATCCATCCAGCTCTCCTCTGACTCCATCCTGTACCCCTACTATCCATCCAGCCCCCTCTGACTCCATCCTGTACCCCTACTATCCATCCAGCTCCCATCTGACTCCATCTTGTACCCCTACTATCCATCCAGCTCTCCTCTGACTCCATCCTGTACCCCTACTATCCACCCAGCCCCCTCTGACTCCATCCTGTACCCCTACTATCCATCCAGCTCTCCTCTGACTCCATCCTGTACCCCTACTATCCATCCAGCTCCCATCTGACTCCATCCTGTACCCCTACTATCCATCCAGCTCCCATCTGACTCCATCCTGTACCCCTACTATCCATCCAGCTCTCCTCTGACTCCATCCTGTACCCCTACTATCCATCCAGCTCCCCTCTGACTCCATCCTGTACCCCTACTATCCCATCCAGCTCCCCTCTGACTCCATCCTGTTCCCCTACTATCCATCCAGCTCCCCTCTGACTCCATCCTGTACCCCTACTATCCATCCAGCTCCCCTCTGACTCCATCCTGTACCCCTACTATCCATCCAGCTCCCCTCCGACTCCATCCTGTACCCCTACTATCCATCCAGCTCCCCTCTGACTCCATCCTGTACCCCTACTATCCATCCAGCTCCCCTCTGACTCCATCCTGTACCCCTACTATCCATCCAGCTCCCCTCTGACTCCATCCTGTACCCCTACTATCCATCCAGCCCCCCTCTGACTCCATCCTGTACCCCTACTATCCATCCAGCTCCCCTCTGACTCCATCCTGTACCCCTACTATCCATCCAGCTCCCCTCTGACTCCATCCTGTACCCCTACTATCCATCCAGCTCCCCTCTGACTCCATCCTGTACCCCTACTATCCATCCAGCTCCCCTCTGACTCCATCCTGTACCCCTACTATCCCATCCAGCTCCCCTCTGACTCCATCCTGTACCCCTACTATCCATCCAGCTCCCCTCTGACTCCATCCTGTACCCCTACTATCCATCCAGCCCCCCTCTGACTCCATCCTGTACCCCTACTATCCATCCAGCTCCCCTCTGACTCCATCCTGTACCCCTACTATCCATCCAGCCCCCCTCTGACTCCATCCTGTACCCCTACTATCCATCCAGCTCCCCTCTGACTCCATCCTGTACCCCTACTATCCATCCAGCTCCCCTCTGACTCCATCCTGTTCCCCTACTATCCATCCAGCTCCCCTCTGACTCCATCCTGTACCCCTACTATCCATCCTGTACCCCTACTATCCATCCAGCTCCCCTCTGACTCCATCCTGTACCCCTACTATCCATCCAGCTCCCCTCTGACTCCATCCTGTACCCCTACTATCCATCCAGCCCCCATCTGACTCCATCCTGTACCCCTACTATCCATCCAGCCCCCATCTGACTCCATCCTGTACCCCTACTATCCATCCAGCTCTCCTCTGACTCCATCCTGTACCCCTACTATCCATCCAGCCCCCTCTGACTCCATCCTGTACCCCTACTATCCATCCAGCTCCCATCTGACTCCATCTTGTACCCCTACTATCCATCCAGCTCTCCTCTGACTCCATCCTGTACCCCTACTATCCACCCAGCCCCCTCTGACTCCATCCTGTACCCCTACTATCCATCCAGCTCCCATCTGACTCCATCCTGTACCCCTACTATCCATCCAGCTCCCATCTGACTCCATCCTGTACCCCTACTATCCATCCAGCTCTCCTCTGACTCCATCCTGTACCCCTACTATCCATCCAGCTCCCCTCTGACTCCATCCTGTACCCCTACTATCCCATCCAGCTCCCCTCTGACTCCATCCTGTACCCCTACTATCCATCCAGCTCCCATCTGACTCCATCCTGTACCCCTACTATCCATCCAGCTCTCCTCTGACTCCATCCTGTACCCCTACTATCCATCCAGCTCCCCTCTGACTCCATCCTGTACCCCTACTATCCCATCCAGCTCCCCTCTGACTCCATCCTGTACCCCTACTATCCATCCAGCCCCCATCTGACTCCATCCTGTACCCCTACTATCCATCCAGCTCTCCTCCGACTCCATCCTGTACCCCTACTATCCATCCAGCTCCCCTCTGTCTCCATCCTGTACCCCTAAGCTAGTTAGAAATCCTTGACTAAAAGCTTAAGCTCCCCTGCAGCACTTCTATGGCGTTAAGATAAATACACAGAAGCAACAGAAAGATGGAGGACAGAGACCCACTGTAGGGGGGGGGGGGGTGAGACAGATTACGGCCATCATTAGCATACGCCAGATGCCTCCTCTTAGAAGCACGCGCTGCGATCCTTTGCAAACACTTGCGCTGATCTCTCCTCTAGGGGTGGTCAGTCCTTAAAAAGGCGCCACCGACACCCAATCACAATTCCCACTGCTTAAGTTTTAGGGCCAGAAAGTTTTGGAAGCCCTCTGTGATCTTTACTCCTATAAACTTAGACCAGAGCCCACGAGGCCGCACTCGGGACCCACAGGCAAAATGGTCAATAGAGCAACCGGGGTACTCAGCTCTTCAGTCTGTATCTTCCCCAATAGAGTGTAAGCTCTTCTCCTTCTGTATCCTCCCTTATACCCTAATAGAGTGTAAGCTCTTCTCCTCCTGTATCCTCCCTTATACCCTAATAGAGTGTAAGCTCTTCTCCCCCTGTATCCTCCCTTATACCCTAATAGAGTGTAGGCTCTTCTTCTTTATCCTCCCTTATACACTAATAGAGTGTAAGCTCTTCTCCTCCTATATCCTCCCTTATACCCTAATAGATTGTAAGCTCTTCTCCTTCTGTATCCTCCCTTATACCCTAATAGAGTGTAAGCTCTTCTCCTCCTGTTTCCTCCCTTATACCCTAATGGATTGTAAGCTCTTCTCCTCCTGTTTCCTCCCTTATATCCTTTTCTTCTGTGCCCCAGGGGCATCCGAATTGCCATGTCCCGCTGTGTGAAACCCCCCAGATCGCTTAAACCAACTCACCTCTTCCGGTCCTATGGCACATGCGCAGCCTCGTCCAATCAGCTCGCTCAGATCCGCTGACGTCAGGTCATCTAGAATAGCTCCAAACCACCGCACGCCCTCCACGGTAATCAATAAATCAACTAAATATATATATCATGAATTCATAAATTATTTATTGATAATTACCCACAAGAATCACATAAACAATTAAAAAACATAGACTAGACCGCACATTCCCAGGGGCATCCCAGTTTTACCCATACCCAATCCAAAAAATATCCTATTTCAGTGCTAATATTACAATCAATCCACAATATCAAATGTGGCAAGAAAAAAAGAAGAAGAACAAACTCAAATATCAAATACAACAACCAATTTGAAAACATACACATCACCTGAGTGTATAGCTCTGAGTGTCCCCCAGAAATGCCCAGGTCAAATAGCGATCCCCCCAACACGTTTCGTGGCCCCCCGCTCACAGGCCACTTTATCAAGGTTTTTAATGGTTTGTTATGTGATTCTTGTGGGTAATTATCAATAAATAATTTATGAATTCACAATATATATTTAGTTGATTTATTGATTACCGTGGAGGGGGTGCGGTGGTTTGGAGCTATTCTGGGTGAACTGCTGGATTCACCACTACAATACTAGGATTCCAATTTAGGATAGAGATAGTCTCCCATCACTGCACGGCCACAGGTATTAAAGTGGACCAACACCCAGGATTTTGACTATCCTGGGTGTTGGTCCACTTAGGTGGGGCACCCCAATCGGGGGTGCCCCGCTGTGTGAACCCCCCCCGTTCGCCGCAAAAACTCACCTCTCCCCGCTCCCACGTGACCTCGTCCGGCCAATGACAGCGCTCAGAGCCGCTCTGGTATGCGCGTCCAAAGCCGCTTGGACGCGCATACCAGAGCGCTGTCATTGGCTGCATCTCTCGCTTCCCTCTAACAGGGAGCGCGCCTGCGCCGGCCAATTACAAAACGGCCGGCGCGGGAGCGCGCCCTGCTAGAGGGAAGCGAGAGACGCGGCCGCGTCTCGCGCATGCGCCGTTGGATGGCCGGTAAGGTAAGGATTGTGGGCCTCCTGGGGGGTTCCATCTTATAGATTCCCGGGCCAATCCCCCCTGGGTGTTGGTCCACTTTAAATTAAATTTAAATTTGATCTCATATTGTGGTGCGGAATTTGTATATATATTTCTGACGTCAGGTCATCTAAGGACAGCGGCTCAGATTGTGCGGACAGTCGTATCCCCGGCCATTCACAAATGCCTGGCGTGGGCATGAGCCCTGCTAAAGGGATAGTGGGGATGCGGCTGCGGCTTGCGAATACGCAGTTGGAGCGGGAAACAAGGTAAGTGTATGGGGGGTTTCATACAGCGGGGCATCTCGATTTTGGATGCTCTGGGGGGAGGCAATCGATCATTCCCTGGCCGATCGCGGTGGGTTTTTGTCCACTTAGTCACTACTAACCCAGAAAACATCAGATCTCGTGGCACATCATCGGTCAGATGGCAGAGGTGCGATCAGAGGGCGGCC
Source organism: Gastrophryne carolinensis (assembly GCA_027917425.1). Lineage (NCBI taxonomy): Eukaryota > Metazoa > Chordata > Amphibia > Anura > Microhylidae > Gastrophryne > Gastrophryne carolinensis. The sequence continues at coordinate 7,875,678 of CM051238.1, read as the reverse complement.
AACTGAGCATCTCCCCGGCCTCCAGCCTCAGCAACAAACACAAATAAAAACAAAGGCCGGCAACACCCGGGGCCCAGCGTGAATGATGGGTAACCCCAGCACAACCCTGCCCCCCCCCCCGGCCCCCTCCAAGCCGGCCCCGGGAAGACACAAAAACAGCCCCGAACAAAACAAACACCCCCCACCCCCACCCTGCGCCCCTCCACCAACAGCGCCCAGAACAAAACCTGCCCATTACATCCAGCAGATTGCATCCCAAAAGAGCTGCAGGGGGGAGCGCGCCATTAACCCCTTCAGCCGCAAAACCTCATCCACAGCCACAAAGGAGGCCGACAAAAAAAAAAAAAAAAAGTTACGTCGACTTATATATACGCTGCGGCTGTGATTGCGTTTCCCTCCGACACAAGTAGGGGCGCGTGCACCCCTATACACGGATATGTGGTGGGATGCCTCTCTGATAATGACGACGGGCGGGTGGGGGAGAAACCTGCTTGTCCTCGATCGACCTGCTGCGATCTTCTCCCGCACAGCGCAACGATCGACAATCACATCGCAAAAGCCTCACCGATTGGTCGCTGGACAGCGACGTTTTCTCCGGCCAATCGGTGAGGCTTTGCGATCTGATTGTTGATGACCCAAGATAGTGTCTGGCTATTGTGGAGCAAAACCCCAGATTTTTACCATCTTGGGTCATCAACAATCAGATCGCAAAGCCTCACCGATAGGCCGGAGAAAACGCAGCTGTCCAGCGACGAATCGCCAACTGGGCCCACAGCAGATTCTGATTGGCTGTTAGTAAAAATCTGGGGTTTTGTTCCACAATAACCAGACACTAACAGCCAATCAGAATCTGCTGTGGGCCCGGTTGGCGATTCGTCGCTGGACAGCGGCGTTTTCTCCGGCCTATCGGTGAGGCTTTGCGATCTGATTGTTGATGACCCAAGATAGTAAAAATCTGGGGTTTTGCTCCACAATAGCCAGACACTATCTTGGGTCATCAACAATCAGATCGCAAAGCCTCACCGATAGGCCGGAGAAAACGCCGCTGTCCAGCGACCAGTCGCCAACCAGGCCCACAGCAGATTCTAATTGGCTTAAAGTGGAACAAAACCCAGGAATTTGACTATCCTGGGTTTTGTTTCTTGCCCCCCTGGGCCATTTTATCAACAATCACATGGCAAAGCCTCACCGATTGGTCGCTGGACAACGGCGTTTTCTACGGCTAATCGCCAACCAGGCCCACAGCAGATTCTGATTGGCTGTTAGTGTCTGGCTTAAAGCAGAACAAAACCCAGGATTTTGACTATCCTGGGCAATCAACAATCACACTGCAAAGCTTCACCGATTGGCCAGAGAAAACTCTGCTGTCCAGCGATCAATCACCAACCGAGCCCACAGCAGATTCTGATTGGCTTAAAGTGGAACAAAACCCTGGATTTTGACAATCCTGGGTTTTGTTTCTTGCCCCCATGGGCCATTTGGGATGCCCCAATGTGTTAATCCCCCCAGTTCACCCAAAAAAAAATGTTCTGTTCGCTCATAAAGAAAAACTCACCTTTCCCTGGCCCTACGGCACATGCGCGGGCTCTCGTCCAATCAGTGCCGTATGCCGCGCATATTAATGATCGCCATATGGTTCTGTGTAGACATTAGGGGAGGACTCATCCCCAGTTTCCCTTTAATTTGGGGTGTGCTCCTGCCCCCAGCCTCTCAATGATTGGACCCCAGCTAAGGGAAGCCAGGGATGCGCAAGTGGGCAACAGCCCCGTGGGAGCCCCTATAAAGGTACTATGGGGGGTATGGTTGGGTTCCCAAAGAGGGGCATCCCAGTTTCAGATAGATACCCCAGGCCGCAGGAGTCTGGTAGCTTTAAGCTTTCCGTGCACCTACCAATCCCCTTCAGCCATGCGTACCCGAGCCAGTGGCACAAAACCCAGGATTTCCACCATTTTGTTTCCTGCCCCCGGGCCATTTGGGATGCCCCAATGTGTTAAACCGCCCCCCCCAAAAAAAGACTCACCTTTCCCCGGTCACACGTGCATGGCTAAATGGCTCCGGGCATGCACCAAGTCATCCCGTATTAAACCCCCCCAGTTTGCCCCAAAAGAGACTAACCTTTCCCCGGTCACACGGTGCATGCAGAGCAGTCTAGCCATGCAAGTCATCCTGCAAACAGCTATGATTGTTTTTAAAGTGGACTGAAACCGAGCTGTATCGGCCCCGGGAATCTTAGATTCACGGGCCGATCCATTCCCTCCTCCCGAGGCATCAAAATCAGGATGGGTGAAACCCCCCAGGTCACCCGCTACACAGTGCAATGTTTCATGCAATAGGCTATGATTAAGGACTGGAGATAGGAGTCCGAAACGCGTATGTCGCCTACACTGTATATATGACTTTCCAGGACTTTGACTACTACTGATTTTATTGGCGTTTGATACACTATGGAGAGGATTTTAAAACGCATAATGAAAAGTGAAGTTTTATGAGAAGAGGAGTGCGGACCATTCGCTTTGCCTTTCATGCTATTTAGTGGGTTTGAGACCACCCACGGCCGCGCACACCCGGAATTAGGTGGTCAGCAGACATTCTCTATATTGCGCCCACTACACTTACCTTACTTCCCGGTCCAACGACGCATGCACGAGCCGCGACCGCATCCCCGCTATCCCTCTAGCAGGGGGCGCAGGCACATTCCCTGCTAGAGGTAAGCGTTTGATGCGGCCGCCAGCACGCTAAGCGCCGCTGTGCCAAGACATCGGTTTGGACGTCCACAGCTCAGCAGCTCCGAGCGCGCCGATTGGACGAGCGGCCGCGTATGCCCTGTAGGACCGCGGTGAGGTGAGTCGAAGCTGGAGATCTGGGGGGTTTCACATAGACGGGCATCTGGGTGCCACAGGGGGAAGGACCAAAACCCAGGATAGTCAAAATCCTGGGTTTTGGTCCACTTTAATGGGGGGCGAGAGTGGCTGCATCCCCAGCATCCTCCGTCTGTGCGCGCTGGGGATGCGGCCGCTCTCACTGCCCAATAAATGAATGAGAGCCCTTTGCGGAAGGATGTAAACATGGCTAATGACTGAACGAGATCCCGCGCATGCGCCATAGGGCCGAGGAGAGGTGAGTATTACTGGGTGATCGGGGGGGGGGGGGGGGGGAACCCAGGAAAGTCAAAATCACAGATTTGTTCTGCTTTAACTGTCAGCGCGCAGGTTCCATCTCACGGCAGGCCGTCCGGTTTCCATGACCAACAGCGCTTCCTGGTCGTCCCCGGCGTGCTCCAGCGCCTCCTCCTCCATTGATTGGCCACAGGGCCGTATCACCCGAGTGTCCACCACAGAACAATTATAGACAGGGGACTGTCACATGATGCCCCTCCCACGCCCCCCACTCCTCCAAGCTGGACACGCCCCCCCACTACTCCAAGCTGGACACGCCCCCCCCACTACTCCAAGCCGGACACGCCCCCCCCCCACTACTCCAAGCTGGACACGCCCCCCCACTACTCCAAGCTGGACACGCCCCCCCCACTACTCCAAGCTGGACACGCCCCCCCCACTACTCCAAGCCGGACACGCCCCCCCCACTACTCCAAGCCGGACACGCCACCCCCCCCACTACTCCAAGCCGGACACGCCACCCCCCCCCCACTACTCCAAGCCGGACACGCCACCCCCCCCACTACTCCAAGCCGGACACGCCACCCCCCCCACTACTCCAAGCCGGACACGCTCCCCACTACTCCAAGCCGGACACACTCCCCACTACTCCAAGCCGGACACGCCACCCCCCCCACTACTCCAAGCCGGACACGCTCCCCACTACTCCAAGCCGGACACGCCACCCCCCCCACTACTCCAAGCCGGACACGCCACCCCCCCCACTACTCCAAGCCGGACACGCCCCCCCCACTACTCCAAGCCGGACACGCTCCCCCCCACTACTCCAAGCCGGACACGCTCCCCCCCACTACTCCAAGCCGGACACGCTCCCCCCCACTACTCCAAGCCGGACACGCTCCCCCCCACTACTCCAAGCCGGACACGCCCCCCCCACTACTCCAAGCCGGACACGCTCCCCCCCCACTACTCCAAGCCGGACACGCTCCCCCCCACTACTCCAAGCCGGACACGCTCCCCCCCACTACTCCAAGCCGGACACGCTCCCCCCCACTACTCCAAGCCGGACACGCCCCCCCCACTACTCCAAGCCGGACACGCTCCCCCACTCCTCCAAGCCGGACACGCCCCCCCCCACTACTCCAAGCCGGACACGCCCCCCCCACTACTCCAAGCCGGACACGCTCCCCCCCACTACTCCAAGCCGGACACGCTCCCCCCCACTACTCCAAGCCGGACACGCTCCCCCCCACTACTCCAAGCCGGACACGCTCCCCCCCACTACTCCAAGCCGGACACGCTCCCCCCCACTACTCCAAGCCGGACACGCTCCCCCCCACTACTCCAAGCCGGACACGCTCCCCCCCACTACTCCAAGCCGGACACGCTCCCCCCCACTACTCCAAGCCGGACACGCTCCCCCCCACTACTCCAAGCCGGACACGCTCCCCCCCACTACTCCAAGCCGGACACGCTCCCCCCCACTACTCCAAGCCGGACACGCTCCCCCCCACTACTCCAAGCCGGACACGCTCCCCCCCACTACTCCAAGCCGGACACGCTCCCCACTACTCCAAGCCGGACACGCTCCCCCCCACTACTCCAAGCCGGACACGCTCCCCCACTCCTCCAAGCCGGACACGCCCCCCCCCACTACTCCAAGCCGGACACGCCCCCCCCACTACTCCAAGCCGGACACGCCCCCCCCCACTACTCCAAGCCGGACACGCTCCCCCACTCCTCCAAGCCGGACACGCCCCCCCCCACTACTCCAAGCCGGACACGCCCCCCCCACTACTCCAAGCCGGACACGCCCCCCCCACTACTCCAAGCCGGACACGCCCCCCCCACTACTCCAAGCCGGACACGCCCCCCCCACTACTCCAAGCCGGACACGCTCCCCCCCACTACTCCAAGCCGGACACGCTCCCCCACTCCTCCAAGCCGGACACGCCCCCCCCCACTACTCCAAGCCGGACACGCCCCCCCCACTACTCCAAGCCGGACACGCCCCCCCCACTACTCCAAGCCGGACACGCTCCCCCACTACTCCAAGCCGGACACGCTCCCCCACTACTCCAAGCCGGACACGCTCCCCCCCACTACTCCAAGCCGGACACGCTCCCCCCCACTACTCCAAGCCGGACACGCTCCCCCCCACTACTCCAAGCCGGACACGCTCCCCACTACTCCAAGCCGGACACGCTCCCCCCCACTACTCCAAGCCGGACACGCTCCCCCACTACTGCAAGCCGGACACGCTCCCCCCCACTACTCCAAGCCGGACACGCTCCCCCCCACTACTCCAAGCCGGACACGCTCCCCCCCACTACTCCAAGCCGGACACGCTCCCCCCCACTACTCCAAGCCGGACACGCTCCCCCCCACTACTCCAAGCCGGACACGCTCCCCCCCACTACTCCAAGCCGGACACGCTCCCCACTACTCCAAGCCGGACACGCTCCCCCCCACTACTCCAAGCCGGACACGCTCCCCCCCACTACTCCAAGCCGGACACGCTCCCCCCCACTACTCCAAGCCGGACACGCTCCCCCCCACTACTCCAAGCCGGACACGCTCCCCCCCACTACTCCAAGCCGGACACGCTCCCCCCCACTACTCCAAGCCGGACACGCTCCCCCCCACTACTCCAAGCCGGACACGCTCCCCCCCACTCCTCCAAGCCGGACACGCTCCCCCCCACTACTCCAAGCCGGACACGCTCCCCCCCACTACTCCAAGCCGGACACGCTCCCCCCCACTACTCCAAGCCGGACACGCTCCCCCCCACTCCTCCAAGCCGGACACGCTCCCCCCCACTCCTCCAAGCCGGACACGCTCCCCCCCACTACTCCAAGCCGGACACGCTCCCCCCCACTACTCCAAGCCGGACACGCCCCCCCCCACTACTCCAAGCCGGACACGCCCCCCCCCACTACTCCAAGCCGGACACGCCTCCCCACTACTCCAAGCCGGACACGCTCCCCCCCACTACTCCAAGCCGGACACGCTCCCCCCCACTACTCCAAGCCGGACACGCTCCCCCCCACTACTCCAAGCCGGACACGCTCCCCCACTACTCCAAGCCGGACACGCTCCCCCCCACTACTCCAAGCCGGACACGCTCCCCCCCACTACTCCAAGCCGGACACGCTCCCCCACTCCTCCAAGCCGGACACGCCCCCCCCACTACTCCAAGCCGGACACGCTCCCCCACTCCTCCAAGCCGGACACGCTCCCCCCCACTACTCCAAGCCGGACACGCTCCCCCCCACTACTCCAAGCCGGACACGCTCCCCCCCACTACTCCAAGCCGGACACGCTCCCCCCACTACTCCAAGCCGGACACGCTCCCCCCCACTACTCCAAGCCGGACACGCTCCCCCCCACTACTCCAAGCCGGACACGCTCCCCCACTACTCCAAGCCGGACACGCTCCCCCCCACTACTCCAAGCCGGACACTCATAGTTACATAGTGAATACGGTTGAAAAAAAGACATATGTCCATTAAGACCCTCAAGCTGGCCACCCCCCCCCCTCAAGCTGGCAACACCCCCCCCCCTCAAGCTGGCAACACCCCCCCCCCCCCCCTCAAGCTGTGTGTACCTGGGCCAGGCATTCAGCGGGAGCACGCAGCAGCCAGCATATGCATCATGGAATCAACCGGGCAAGGCAACACATCAGACAGGGAATCGGAATATGGACTCCAGGGCCAGTTCTGGTCCACTTCATTGTTCCTTTAAAGCTGAACCTGCAGTAGCCTGCCCTGGCATCTTAGACTCCAGGGCTGTGCACTTGGCTGCCACCAGGGCATCCCCTGTGTTTACCCATTAGTGGTGGATGCCCCGCTGTGTGACCCCCCCCCCCAGGGCTCCCAGCGCGGCCCCATCCCTGCTAGACCTATACCTAGGGCGCGTTCCCACAGCGGGCATTCCAGGCCACACTGGCTGTGGGCACTCGGCAGTGGATCTTGTTACCCCTGGCACACTCTGGCCCTGGAAGCTTGGCATTTTCCTTTAATGGGGAACAAATGCCAAAGGCCACTTTTCCAGGGCCAGAGTGTTCCAGGGGTAACCAGAAGATCCACTTACCTCACCTCATTCCCCCTTCCACCACAAACCCTGGCTGCGGGCACTCGGCAGTGTGGTAAGTGGATCTTCTGGTTACCCCTGGAACACTCTGGCCCCGGAAAAGTGGCCTTTTCCTTTAATGGGGAACAAATGCCACAGTGCGCCAGGGGTAACCAGAAGATCCACTTACCTCACCGCAGCCCCCATGTACAGAAGCCCCCCTTCCACCAGAAACCCTGGCTGCGGCAGAGCGGGAGCTGCAGTGAGGTAAGTGGATCTTGTTACCCCTGGAACACTCTGGCCCTGGAAAAGTGGCTATTTCCTTTAAAGGACACTTTTCCAGGGCCAGAGTGTGCCAGAGGTAACCAGAAGATCCACTTACCTTACTGCCGCCCCCATGTACAGAAGCCCCCCCCCCCCTTCCACCAGAAACCCTGGCTGCGGCAGCTGCAGTGAGGTAAGTGGATCTTCTTGTTACCCCTGGCACTCGCTGGCCCTGGAGTCTTTTTCACAAAAGTGCACAACATCCCAAGAATTTCACTCTTGCGTTTTAGTTCCTCCTGAGTGGGGCACCTGGATTTGGGATAGGCCCCACTGTGCGTCTTCCCCCCCCGATACTCACCTTTTCCTCATTCTCATGGCACACAAATGCGACCTTTTCCTTCAAAGCTGACCAAAACTCTAATGTCCCAGACTCCAGGGCCGGCGATTCCCAGTCTCTGGGGTATTTGTTGATCTCATGGTGCATGCGCGGGTGGTGGGCGGCGTCACTGAACCAATGCACCCACCCACCCTTTTATTATTATTAGTGTTTATTTATATAGCGCCGTATTTTTCCGTAGCGCTGTACAAGGTATAATTACAGACAGGGTAAAACACACCGTACAAACTGGAAGCTACAAAGGAAGAACAGGAAGGAAGGACAGTGGGAAACCCTTCAATTTAATTCCTGCACGACCACGCAAATGATAGTGTCTTACCAGACACTGTTACTTAATATTCTCCGTGCAAGCCACAGTGGTCACACAGGAGTCTGACCACAGCAGCGCACGCTCATGACTACTAAAGCCGCTCCCTTTGATTAGAATACAATAAGTGTTTACATCTAATCAGAGGCTTTTTACAATGTCCCCATAAGGGTTCCAGGAGGAAGTTCGTGCGCGCCTGAACGGGTGTGCGATCACATGACCCCATACTCGACCAATCAGAGGCACAGACCAGAAACTACAGAAGAACCGTACCCCGATATGCGAAACGGCGGCAAACAAATCCTCAAAGCTTCCCAACTTACCCGGAGAACCCCAAAGAGGACCCACAACCCCCCTCTATAAGACTTGAGGGTCTGTGGTCCCACGAATTGGGATGCCCCGCTGTGTGAACCCCCGCCAGATTTACTCACCTGTTGACTATCCTGGGTTTTGGTCCTGACCCCCTGATGCCCCGCTGTGTGACCCCCCCCCCCCAGATTTACTCACCTGTTGATTATCCTGGGTTTTGGTCCTGACCCCCAGGCACCCCGATGCCCCGCTGTGTGAACCCCCCCCCAGGTCGCCCAAACAAACTCACCTCTTTCTGGTCCTACGGCGCATGCGTGGCCGCTCGTCCAATCAGCGCGCTCGGATCCGCTCCAGCCCCTTTCGACCAGGAGCTCGTCAAATCTGAGCGCGCTGAAAGACACATCCCCCGCTTCTCTCTAACAGGGAGCGCGCCGGCCAATCACAAACGCCTGGTGCGGGCACGAGCCGTGCTAAGGGGAGAGCGGGGATGCGGCCACTGCTCGTGCATGCGCCATGGGACCAGGAAGGTGAGTTTCTGGGCGACCTGCGGGGTATCACACAGCGAGACATCCCGAATCTAGATGCCCCGGGGGAGGGAATCCAGTGACCCCAGAATCTTACTGATTTCAGGGCCGATGGGGGGGGGGGGTTGGGGGGGGGGGGCTCTTAAGGTGTTTGCAGGGTTTTCAGAGGGACACCTGGTCAGTCAGAGGGATCAGAACCCAAGAGCGAAATTCCTGTGTTTTGTTCCTCTTTAAAAGCAGAGCTCCACCCTGCTGTCACCACCTTAAAGTGGACCTTCACCCTGAATAAGAGCCTATCTTATATGTTTCCCACACCCTGTACATACAGATTGCTCACATTAATCTGGACCCTCAACCTGAATAAGAGCCTATCTTATATGTTTCCCACACCCTGTACATACAGAATGCTCACATTAATCCAGACCTTCACCCTGAATAAGAGTCTATCTTATATGTTTCCCACACCCTGTACATACAGAATGCTCACATTAATCCGGACCTTCACCCTGAATAAGAGTCTATCTTATATGTTTCCCCCCTGTACATACAGATTGCTCACATTAATCCGGACCCTCACCCTGAATAAGAGTCTATCTTATATGTTTCCCCCCTGTACATACAGATTGCTCACATTAATCCGGACCTTCACCCTGAATAAGAGCCTATCTTATATGTTTCCCACACCCTGTACATACAGATTGCCCACATTAATCCGGACCTTCACCCTGAATAAGAGCCTATCTTATATGTTTCCCACATCCTGTACATACAGATTGCCCACATTAATCCGGACCTTCACCCTGAATAAGAGCCTATCTTATATGTTTCCCACACCCTGTACATACAGATTGCCCACATTAATCCGGACCTTCACCCTGAATAAGAGCCTATCTTATATGTTTCCCACACCCTGTACATACAGATTGCCCACATTAATCCGGACCTTCACCCTGAATAAGAGCCTATCTTATATGTTTCCCACACCCTGTACATACAGATTGCCCACATTAATCCGGACCTTCACCCTGAATAAGAGCCTATCTTATATGTTTCCCACACCCTGTACATACAGATTGCCCACATTAATCCAGACCTTCACCCTGAATAAGAGCCTATCTTATATGTTTCCCACACCCTGTACATACAGATTGCGCACATTAAAAATCATCCTACCTGCATCTACTGCATTTTCTGAGACTTTAAACATCCAAGATGGCGGCTCATGGAACATCAGGCAGCCTGCAAACAGGAAGTGCCTTCTGACTGTGCTGCGCTGCATTCTGGGATTGCTTACCTTTTCCTGACCCCAGCTCTGCTCTGTTTGTGCAAAGCACAGCTATAACCCCGCGCCCTGCACTTTATCCCGCTCTCCTCTCCTCAGTAAGTGTGATGCTTCTGAGGAAAGATGGCGGCGCCCGTATCCTAGAGTCCCGAACAGAGTTACAGCCCAGTAGGGGAAAGAATAACGAGTAATTAAAAGCTTTAAATATATTAATTTTAGATGATGGGGAATCGTTTTTTTTTATTAAATGACGCTGAAGGTCCACTTTAATTATGGGTCACATGCGCCATTTGGCCATTCACAAAGGCCTGCTGCGGGCACGCGCCCCCTGCTAAAGAGAATCGCGGAGATAGGGCCGCACCTAACACATGAGCCGCTGGACCGGGGAAGAAGGCGAGTTTCCGGGTGACCTGGGGGGTTTCACACCCCGACTCTGGATTCTGCAGGGGGAGGGAATCAAGCGCCTACCGGACGGTGGGTTTGGTACTTTAATTATTCCTGTTAGCAAAACTCTGTGACATGGGCCTTGATTCAGTAAAAAAGAAAAAAAAATTCTCATGGTAGTAAAAGATTCAACTCATGAGAAAAAAGCCTGAGAATGTCACTGTTACTGAATCACTAGATAGGAAGACAATGAAAGTCAAAGTAGAGAACACTGTAGTAAATGCTGCCATTGACTTTCATTGTCTTTTTAGCTGGTGATTCAGTAACAGTGACATTCTCAGGCTTTTTTCTCATGAATTGAATTTTTTACTACAATGAGAATTTTTGAATTCTCATTGAATCGAGGCCATTGTGCCAAACTTTTAAAAAACAGAAAATATCTGGCGGCAGTGGAGGATGGATGGGAACAGGTCGACCCGAAACCCCCAAATCATTCCAATCACTGGATAGGCAGCAATGCAAGGATGATCACAACCCGAGAAGCAGGAAAGGGTTACCAGGAAATCCCCCCGGTGGGCCCTTGGACTCAGGGGCCCCCCTTTGAGGACCTACATCACCAAACCCTGAACTATGTAGAGCTTATTAGGGGCATCCCAAGTGCACACAGAGACAATACATAAGGTTTATGTGCCTGGGCCCTGAATATAAGCCAGTGATGCTTGCCTGTAAGTGTGGGGTGGGCCCCCAGAGTCCGCTCTAATGGTGGGCCCCAGACACCCCGCTCTGACACTGGAGCAGCCAATAGGAGATGTGTCAGGATGATTTCTGATCCGGCGCCGCGTGCACGCCCTGATGCCCGGGAGCGTCTGGCAGCCAGATGGGGCCCCGCCATCATTTCCCAGCTACTCCGCCAGGAGATCCCCCCTCTGCAGCCACACATGGTGCACAATGCTCACCCACAACAACTGGGTATAGGTCTGTACCCCATTAAATGCCCCTGATGGGGGCAAAATTAAATTAAAAAGATTACCACCATAATTTTTGAAATATCAGTGATACTCCGCTTCATGTAATGCCCCCTAAAACTAATACTAGTACAAATACCCCAATAGCAGTGTTATCTAAAAGACCCCAGAAAGCCCCGTTACCCCCTAAAAATTCCACCCCCTTTTGTGCCCCCTTCTCTAACCTGTTACCCACCCCCCATGTACCAAGTGACCCCCTATTCCCTCATTTCCAACAACCATTCCCCCCCCCAACCTGGTTACATCTAGGCTTATTGCCCCAGTTCCCCAAAAATCTACTTTACAGTTATTTCAACGACCCCTAACTTACCCGCAAAAGGGCCAGTACCCTAGAAGCCACCGAACCATTACCCCTGTGTGGAAACTAATTGAACCCATATTCCCACGCTGCAGAATTTACCCACAAAGATACCCCTGTGCCCCAGAACTACCTACACTCTGACTATTACCCCTGCACCTCAAAACCATTACCCTGTGCAAAAAAACCCCCAGGGCCTTTATACCCTTAACTGTTAACCCCATTCCTCAGAACAGCCCAAAGTTACCCCTGAGCCGCAGAAGATACCAGCCTACCTCTAGAAGATACTGCACCGTTACCCCAACTGCATGGTTACCCCAACCTCCCCGGAAGCCACCAAAACCCTATACCCCCACCGAACCCCCCAAATCATTCCCCAAGTGCCCCAGAAACCCTTACGCCTCTACTCTCTGAACTGTTAGCTTCACCTGCCCCACAAACTTTCCAAGGTTACCCCTCGTCCCAGAGCACCCCATCCTACCCCAAACTGTTACCCCAACTTCCAGTCCCCCATAAACCCAGACACCCTTGTTCTATAACCACCCTGAATGGTTACCCCTGTGCCCCAGAACCCACCTGGTTACACCTAAGCCAACTTCAAACTCCAACAGCAGTTACCCAGCTCTTCAGAGGACAACCACAAAATTACCCCATGTACCCAAAAACACACACTGCTACCCCCCAACTACCTAGGAAGGCACCTAAACTGTCACCTCTGTGCCACAGAATCCTCCCAAAGTTGCCCCAGAGGGCCCCAGTCTGCCCTCAAGGTCCACTACTGTTAGCTCAAAAGCCACCCAACCTATTAGGCCTATGTCCAAAAACCCACCAACGTGCCCTCAAAAAGTCCTGCTCCCTAGAATACGCCCAAACCATTACCCCTGTGACCCGGTTCACCCATATTCCTAAACCCCCTGGATTTGCCCCATAAACATGTTTCCCCCGCTCCTCAGTACGCCACATAACTTACCATGGTGCCCCAGAGCCCCCAACAAGTAAACACCTAGGCTATTGGACCTGCACGCCAAAAATCCACTTCAGTTACCCCTGACTCTCCAGAAGCCACTCACAAAGTTAAACACAGTACTTTCTGCCCTAACTACCCCAAAGACCCAAACATTTACCCCATGCAAGAGTCCCTCAGGCCTTTACCGCCTGAAGTGTTAACCCCATTCCCCATGTCGGCCCAAATTTACCCCTGTGCCCCAGTAGATACCGGCCTATGTCTAGAAACCACTTCACTGTTACCCCAACCTCTTCAAAAGCCACCCAAAATATTACCCCATAACACCAAAAAAATACCAATGTACCTCCAAATGCCCAGCTACCCGAAAACCAAACAAACCATTGCCCCTGTATTGTTCCTTAAAGGCCACAATCGTATTAGCCCTGGACCCCCAAACTTCACTGCAGTTACCCCAACACTGCAAAACCACCCACAATATTATCTGCACTGTCCAAAAACCATCAACGGTGTCCAGACCTGGCAGAATTGACCCACAAAGTTGCCTATTTGCCCCAAAAACTGCATTGTTACCCCAATTCCGTTGAAGCAATACACAAGGTTGCCCCTATGCCCCAGAACCCCCCAAAGTCTTTACTCCACTGTCCCCCCTCTGAACCGTTTACCCCACTCACCAGAACAGCCCAAATTTACCCCTGCGCCCCAAAATCCACAACCCCGGCCCTTTACGTTGTCTTATAAGCCCCTCTGAACTGTTTACCCCATTCCCCACAACAGCCCAAATCTACCCCTGTGTCACAGAAGACCCCCAACTCACCTCAAACATCCACTAAGCCACTTAACCCATCACCTCTGGGCCCAGAACTCCCCAAGCCTTTAAAAACTCTGAGCCGTTTACCCCACTTTACCCCTGTGCCCAAAAAGACAACTACTCACCCCCAAATAGTCACTGCACTGTTACCCCAACATCCAAAAAGCCACTCAACCTATTACCCCTGTGGCCCAGAAGAACCCAAACCACTCTACTCTTACCCTAAAAACCAAAAAGCCACTAACCTATTACCCCCATGGCCCAGAAGACCCCAACCCACTGCACCGTTACCCCAAAATCCAAAACGACCACTCAACCTATTACCCCAGGCCTTTACATCGCTGTTGTAGAAACTCCTCTGAACTGTTTACCCCACTGCCCAGAATAGCTTAAATCTACCCCCGTGCCTCCAAAGACCCCCAACTCAACCCCAAAAATCCACTGCACGGTTACCTCAACAGCCAAAAAGCCACCCAACATATTAACATTGAGGCCACCAACTCACTGCACAGTTGCCCCAACATCCAAAAAGGGCACCAATTACCCCATGTCCCAGAAACAGCCCAACCTGGAATAACCTAGACCAATACCCCAGAAAGCACCTGTTGTCAGCCCAACAGTTACCCCGGTACCCCACGCCCCAAACCCCTGAGATTGATTACAATTGAGTTACCTCACTTTCATCAGGGCCAGATACCCCCATATCCAGAAGGCCTCTCAAACTATTACCCCAGGCCTTTACATCGCTGTTGTAGAAACCCCTCTGAACTGTGTACCCCACCCCCCAAAATAGCCTAAATGTGCCCCAAAAGACCCAACCCCAAATATCTCCTGCACCTCAACAGTCAAAAAGCCACCCAACATTTCACCCCTGTGGCCCAGAAACAGCCCAACCTGTATTAACCTAGACCATTACCCCAGAAAGCACCTGTTGTCACCCCAACAGTTACCCCTATACCCCCATGACCCAAACCCCTGAGATTAGTTACAATTGAGTTACCCCGCTTCCATCAGGACTATATACCCCCATGGTTACCCCATATCAATTTGCCCCCACCCTCTAAAAGTAATTTCAAAGCCCCGACCGCTGCTACCCCCACCATCAACTGCCCCAGCTGCCCTTTATTACCCAAACCCCTGAGAATGATTACAATTGAGTTACCCCACTTCCATCAGGACTAGATACCCCCATGGTTACTCCTATCAGTTTGCCCGCACCCTCTAAAAGTAAGCAAGTCCAAAGACCCGACCGCTGCTACCGCATCATTAATTGCCCCAGCTGCCCTTTATTACCCAAACCCCTGAGAATGATTACAATTTAGTTACCCAACTTCCATCAGGGCCAGATACCCCCATGGTTACCCTTATCAATTTGCCCCCACCCTCTAAAAGTAAGCTCCGACCGCAGCTACCCCACCATCAATTGCACCAATTGCCCTTTATTACCCAAACCCCTGAGAATGATAACAATTTAGTTACCCCACTTCCATCAGGGCCAGATACCCCCATATCCTGAAGGCCTCTCAAACTATTATTCCAGACCTTTACATCGCTGTTGTAGAAACCCCTCTGAACTGTGTACCCCACTCCCCAGAATAGCTCAAATTTACCCCAAAAGACCCCCAACTCAACCCCAAATATCTCCTGCACCTCAACAGCCAAAAAGCCACCCAACATATCACCCCTGTGGTCCAGAGAACACTATCCCACTACACAGTTGCCCCAACATCCAAAAAGCCGCCAACTACCCAGTGTCCCAGAAACAGCCCAACCTGTATTAACCTAGACCATTACCCCAGAAAGCACCTGTTATCAACTCAACAGTTACCCCGGTACCCCCATGCCCCAAACCCCTGAGATTAATTACAATCGAGTTACCTCACTTCCATCAGGGTCAGATAGCCCCATGGTTACCCCTATCAATTTGCCCCCTACCCTTCAAAAGTAAGCTCCGACCGCAGATTCCCCACCATCAATTGCCCCAGCTGCCCTTTATTACCCAAACCCCTGAGAATTATTACAATTTAGTTACCCCGCTTCCATCAGGGCCAGATACCCCCATGGTTACCCTTATCAATTTGCCCCCACCCTCTAAAAGTAAGTAATTTCAAAGCCCCGACTGTTGTAGAAACCCCTCAGAACTGTGTACCCCACTCCCCAGAATAGCCCAAATGTGCCCCAAAAGACCCCCAACTCAACCCCCAACAATCTTATGCACTGTTACCCAACAGCCAAAAAAGCCGCCAATTACCCCGTGTCCCAGAAACAGCCCAACCTGGATTAACCTAGACCATTACCCCAGAGAGCACCTGTTGTCACCCCAACAGTTACCCCTGTACCCCCATGGCCCAAACCCCTGAGATTAGTTACAACTGAGTTACCCCACTTCCATCAGGGCCAGATAGCCCCATGGTTACCCCTATCAATTTGCCCCCTACCCTTCAAAAGCAAGCTCCGACCGCAGATTCCCCACCATCAATTGCCCCAGCTGCCCTTTATTACCCAAAACCCCTGAGAATTATTACAATTTAGTTACCCCGCTTCCATCAGGGCCAGATACCCCCATGGTTACCCTTATCAATTTGCCCCCACCCTCTAAAAGTAAGTAATTTCAAGGCCCCAACTGTTGTAGAAACCCCTCAGAACTGTGTACCCCACTCCCCAGAATAGCCCAAAAGTTCCCCAAAAGACCCCCAACTCAACCCCCCAACAATCTTATGCACTGTTACCCAACAGCCAAAAAAGCCGCCAATTACCCCGTGTCCCAGAAACAACCCAACCTGGATTAACCTAGACCATTACCCCAGAGAGCACCTGTTGTCACCCCAACAGTTACCCCTGTACCCCCATGGCCCAAACCCCTGAGAATGATTACAATTGAGTTACCTCACTTCCATCAGGGCCAGATACCCCCATGGTTACCCCATATCAATTTGCCCCCACCCTCTAAAAGGAATTTCAAAGCCCCGACCGCTGCTACCCCACCATCAACTGCCCCAGCTGCCCTTTATTACCCAGATGCTGCTCCCGACCCCATGTACAAAGAGCCCTAGAGGTATATTGTTACCATCCCAGGTCCACAATTGCCCCGGGAACGTGGGAGGAGCCAAGAATTTGCGCCGCCGGTACCGAGCAGCGAACTATTACCCCCCCCCCCTCTGTTGCCCCCCGCCGGGACTTACCTCGATCTCAAAGTCGGGCAATTGGAAAGCAGCGCGAAATAACGAGCAGAAGTGAGCGATGGCCGGGACCTGCCAACAGGAGCGGAGCTCCCAAACACCATCATCCGGGGGCATCCCGAGCCCGAGCCCCCCGAGCCCACATACACGGCGTGCGGGCCGCTCCGGGGACAATGTGTGAGGGGCGGGGCCGGGGGCGGAGCTTACACCGACCAACCTGCTGGGACAATGTGAGAGGGGCGGGGCGAGGACGAGCACTGCCTGCGCTATAATGAGAACAGGGAGGAGCCGGACTCGCCGAGGCACGCCCCCCTACGCCAAGCTGTGAGCGCACACCACGCCCCACTCCGCCCAGCTGCGTGCGCAGACCACGCCCCCTCCGCCAAGCTGAGAGCGCAGACCACGCCCCCCTCTGCCAAGCTGCGAGCGCAGACCACGCCCCACCACAAAACTGCGCGCGCGGACCACGCCCCCCTCCGCCAAACTGTGACCGCAGACCACGCCCTCCTCCGCCAAGCTGCGAGCGCAGACCACGCCCACCCCCGAGTCTCACAACAAAAAACAAGGCGCCGTGCACGCCGCTCACCTCCCGCGGCGGACTACAACTCCCAGCGTGACCTAGGCCTATAGAAGCGGTCACATGACCCCCTGTCCCTCAGAGCTCACACTCTAATGTCTCCCCCGCACTCACACACTGTTATTATACATTTATATAGCGCTGACATATACCACAGCGCTGTACATAGAAGCGGTCACATGACCTACTGTCCCCCAGAGCTCACACTCTAATGTCTCCCCCACACTCACACACTGTTATTATACATTATATAGCGCTGACATATACCACAGCGCTGTACATAGAAGCAGCCACATGACCTCCTGTCCCTCAGAGCTCACACTCTAATGTCTCCTCCACACTCACACACTGTTATTATACATTTATATAGTGCTGACATATACCACAGCACTGTACATAGAAGCAGTCACATGACCTCCTGTCCCTCAGAGCTCACACTCTAATGTCTCCCCCGCACTCGCACACTGTTATTATACATTTATATAGCGCTGACATATACCACAGCGCTGTACATAGAAGCAGTCACATGACTTCCTGTCCCTCAGAGCTCACACTCTAATGTCTCCCCCGCACTCACACACTGTTATTATACATTTATATAGCGCTGACATATACCACAGCGCTGTACATAGAAGCAGTCACATGACTCAATAAATACTTAATTCTAATGCCCCTTCAAAAAGTCTTATACAGTACATATAGACAGCGCCGTACAATGCTGAGCCACTCCCACCCATCTCTGTGCCAGAGAAGCTCACACTCTAATGTCTTGTCTACACACCTTATCATTATTATTATATAGAAATACATTAGGTTAAGAAGTGGGTCAGGCAGGGGGACAACTGAAGCAGCCAAATGCCCCCCCCTCCGGCATCTGGGGCCCATTGCTGTAATTATAACTAAGGGGCTAATTCATGAAGGGATAGCGCCAGGTAGCGCCCCGTAGTGGCAGGCAGCGTCTGTTGAACGTCGGGCGCTGTACTCAAAACCACATTTATGAAAGCGAATCTGGTGAGCGCTTCTAACAGCGCCATGTAGTGTCACATGCATTATTACAGGCAGGTCAGTGTATAGCGCCTCTAACAGCGCCATGTAGCGTCACATGCATTATTACAGGCAGGTCAGTGTATAGCGCCTCTAACAGCGTCATGTAGCGTCACATGTATTATTACAGGCAGGTCAGTGTATAGCACCTCTAACAGCGCCATGTAGCGTCACATGTATTATTACAGGCAGGTCAGGGTATAGCGCCTCTAACAGCGCCATGTAGCGTCACATGTATTATTACAGGCAGGTCAGTGTATAGCGCCTCTAACAGCGCCATGTAGTGTCACATGTATTATTACAGGCAGCTCAATGTATAGCGCCTCTAACAGCGCCATGTAACGTCACATGTATTATTACAGGCAGCTCAGTGTATAGCGCATCTAACAGCGTCGTGTAGTGTCACATGTATTATTACAGGCAGGTCAGTGTATAGCACCTCTAACAGCGTCATGTAGCGTCACATGTATTATTACAGGCAGCTCAATGTATAGTGCCTCTAACAGCGCCATGTAGCGTCACATGTATTATTACAGGCAGGTCAGGGTATAGCGCCTCTAACAGCGCCATGTAGCGTCACATGTATTATTACAGGCAGGTCAGTGTATAGCGCCTCTAACAGCGCCATGTAGCGTCACATGTATTATTACAGGCGGCTCAGTGTATAGCGCCTCTAACAGCGTCATGTAGTGTCACATGTATTATTACAGGCAGGTCAGTGTATAGCGCCTCTAACAGCGCCATGTAGCGTCACATGTATTATTACAGGCAGGTCAGGGTATAGCGCCTCTAACAGCGCCATGTAGCGTCACATGTATTATTACAGGCAGGTCAGTGTATAGCGCCTCTAACAGCGTCATGTAGTGTCACATGTATTATTACAGGCAGGTCAGTGTATAGCACCTCTAACAGCGCCATGTAGCGTCACATGTATTATTACAGGCAGGTCAGTGTATAGCGCCTCTAACAGCGCCATGTAGTGTCACATGTATTATTACAGGCAGGTCAGTGTATAGCACCTCTAACAGCGCCATGTAGCGTCACATGTATTATTACAGGCAGGTCAGTGTATAGCGCCTCTAACAGCGCCATGTAGTGTCACATGTATTATTACAGGCAGGTCAGTGTGTAGCACCTCTAACAGCGTCATGTAGCGTCACATGTATTATTACAGGCAGGTCAGTGTATAGCACCTCTAACAGCGCCATGTAGTGTCACATGTATTATTACAGGCAGGTCAGTGTATAGCACCTCTAACAGCGCCATGTAGCGTCACATGTATTATTACAGGCAGGTCAGTGTATAGCGCCTCTAACAGCGCCATGTAGTGTCACATGTATTATTACAGACAGGTCAGTGTATAGCGCCTCTAACAGCGCCATGTAGCGTCACATATATTATTACGGGCAGGTCAGTGTATAGCGCCTCTAACAGCGTCATGTAGCGTCACATGTATTATTACAGGCAGGTCAGTGTATAGCGCCTCTAACAGCGTCATGTAGTGTCACATGTATTATTACAGGCAGGTCAGTGTATAGCGCCTCTAACAGCGCCATGTAGCGTCACATGTATTATTACAGGCAGGTCAGTGTATAGCGCCTCTAACAGCGCCATGTAGTGTCACATGTATTATTACAGGCAGGTCAGTGTATAGCGCCTCTAACAGCGCCATGTAGCGTCACATGTATTATTACAGGCAGGTCAGTGTATAGCGCCTCTAACAGCGCCATGTAGCGTCACATGTATTATTACAGGCAGGTCAGTGTATAGCGCCTCTAACAGCGCCATGTAGCGTCACATGTATTATTACAGGCAGGTCAGTGTATAGCACCTCTAACAGCGTCATGTAGCGTCACATGTATTATTACAGGCAGGTCAGTGTATAGCGCCTCTAACAGCGTCATGTAGTGTCACATGTATTATTACAGGCAGGTCAGTGTATAGCACCTCTAACAGCGTCATGTAGCGTCACATGTATTATTACAGGCAGGTCAGTGTATAGCACCTCTAACAGCGTCATGTAGCGTCACATGTATTATTACAGGCAGGTCAGTGTATAGCACCTCTAACAGCGTCATGTAGTGTCACATGTATTATTACAGGCAGGTCAGTGTATAGCACCTCTAACAGCGTCATGTAGCGTCACATGTATTATTACAGGCAGGTCAGTGTATAGCACCTCTAACAGCGTCATGTAGCGTCACATGTATTATTACAGGCAGCTCAATGTATAGCGCCTCTAACAGCGCCATGTAGCGTCACATGTATTATTACAGGCAGGTCAGGGTATAGCGCCTCTAACAGCGCCATGTAGCGTCACATGTATTATTACAGGCAGGTCAGTGTATAGCGCCTCTAACAGCGCCATGTAGCGTCACATGTATTATTACAGGCGGCTCAGTGTATAGCGCCTCTAACAGCGCCATGTAGTGTCACATGTATTATTACAGGCAGGTCAGTGTATAGTGCCTCTAACAGCGTCATGTAGTGTCACATGTATTATTACAGGCGGCTCAGTGTATAGCGCCTCTAACAGCGTCATGTAGCGTCACATGTATTATTACAGGCGGCTCAGTGTATAGTGCCTCTAACAGCGTCATGTAGCGTCACATGTATTATTACAGGCGGCTCAGTGTATAGCGCCTCTAACAGCGCCATGTAGTGTCACATGTATTATTACAGGCAGGTCAGTGTATAGTGCCTCTAACAGCGCCATGTAGTGTCACATGTATTATTACAGGCAGGTCAGTGTATAGCGCCTCTAACAGCGCCATGTAGCGTCACATGTATTATTACAGGCAGGTCAGTGTATAGCGCCTCTAACAGCGTCATGTAGTGTCACATGTATTATTACAGGCAGGTCAGTGTATAGCGCCTCTAACAGCGTCATGTAGCGTCACATGTATTATTACAGGCAGGTCAGTGTATAGCGCCTCTAACAGCGCCATGTAGCGTCACATGTATTATTACAGGCAGGTCAGTGTATAGTGCCTCTAACAGCGTCATGTAGTGTCACATGTATTATTACAGGCAGGTCAGTGTATAGCGCCTCTAACAGCGTCATGTAGCGTCACATGTATTATTACAGGCAGGTCAGTGTATAGCGCCTCTAACAGCGCCATGTAGCGTCACATGTATTATTACAGGCAGCTCAGTGTATAGCGCCTCTAACAGCGTCATGTAGCGTCACATGTATTATTACAGGCGGCTCAGTGTATAGCGCCTCTAACAGCGCCATGTAGTGTCACATGTATTATTACAGGCAGGTCAGTGTATAGCGCCTCTAACAGCGCCATGTAGTGTCACATGTATTATTACAGGCAGCTCAGTGTATAGCGCCTCTAACAGCGTCATGTAGTGTCACATGTATTATTACAGGCAGGTCAGTGTATAGCTCCTCTAACAGCGCCATGTAGCGTCACATGTATTATTACAGGCAGGTCAGTGTATAGCGCCTCTAACAGCGTCATGTAGCGTCACATGTATTATTACAGGCAGCTCAGTGTATAGCGCCTCTAACAGCGCCATGTAGTGTCACATGTATTATTACAGGCAGGTCAGTGTATAGCGCCTCTAACAGCGTCATGTAGCGTCACATGTATTATTACAGGCAGCTCAGTGTATAGCGCCTCTAACAGCGCCATGTAGTGTCACATGTATTATTACAGGCAGGTCAGTGTATAGCGCCTCTAACAGCGCCATGTAGCGTCACATGTATTATTACAGGCAGGTCAGGGTATAGCGCCTCTAACAGCGCCATGTAGCGTCACATGTATTATTACAGGCAGGTCAGTGTATAGCGCCTCTAACAGCGCCATGTAGCGTCACATGTATTATTACAGGCGGCTCAGTGTATAGCGCCTCTAACAGCGTCATGTAGTGTCACATGTATTATTACAGGCAGGTCAGTGTATAGCTCCTCTAACAGCGTCATGTAGCGTCACATGTATTATTACAGGCAGGTCAGTGTATAGCGCCTCTAACAGCGTCATGTAGCGTCACATGTATTATTACAGGCAGCTCAGTGTATAGCGCCTCTAACAGTGCCATGTAGTGTCACATGTATTATTACAGGCAGGTCAGTGTATAGCGCCTCTAACAGCGCCATGTAGCGTCACATGTATTATTACAGGCAGCTCAGTGTATAGCGCCTCTAACAGCGCCATGTAGTGTCACATGTATTATTACAGGCAGGTCAGTGTATAGCGCCTCTAACAGCGCCATGTAGCGTCACATGTATTATTACAGGCAGCTCAGTGTATAGCGCCTCTAACAGCGCCATGTAGTGTCACATGTATTATTACAGGCAGCTCAGTGTATAGCGCCTCTAACAGCGCCATGTAGTGTCACATGTATTATTACAGGCAGGTCAGTGTATAGCGCCTCTAACAGTGCCATGTAGTGTCACATGTATTATTACAGGCAGGTCAGTGTATAGCGCCTCTAACAGCGCCATGTAGCGTCACATGTATTATTACAGGCAGGTCAGTGTATAGCACCTCTAACAGCGTCATGTAGCGTCACATGTATTATTACAGGCAGGTCAGCGTATAGCGCCTCTAACAGCGCCATGTAGTGTCACATGTATTATTACAGGCAGCTCAGTGTATAGCGCCTCTAACAGCGCCATGTAGTGTCACATGTATTATTACAGGCAGCTCAGTGTATAGCGCCTCTAACAGCGCCATGTAGTGTCACATGTATTATTACAGGCAGGTCAGTGTATAGCGCCTCTAACAGCGCCATGTAGCGTCACATGTATTATTACAGGCAGGTCAGTGTATAGCACCTCTAACAGCGCTATGTAGTGTCACATGTATTATTACAGGCAGGTCAGTGTATAGCACCTCTAACAGCGCCATGTAGCGTCACATGTATTATTACAGGCAGGTCAGTGTATAGCACCTCTAACAGCGCCATGTAGTGTCACATGTATTATTACAGGCAGGTCAGTGTATAGCGCCTCTAACAGCGCCATGTAGCGTCACATGTATTATTACAGGCAGGTCAGTGTATAGCGCCTCTAACAGCGCCATGTAGTGTCACATGTATTATTACAGGCAGGTCAGTGTATAGCACCTCTAACAGCGTCATGTAGCGTCACATGTATTATTACAGGCAGGTCAGTGTATAGCACCTCTAACAGCGCCATGTAGCGTCACATGTATTATTACAGGCAGCTCAGTGTATAGCACCTCTAACAGCGCCATGTAGCGTCA
Organism: Gastrophryne carolinensis; assembly: GCA_027917425.1. Lineage (NCBI taxonomy): Eukaryota > Metazoa > Chordata > Amphibia > Anura > Microhylidae > Gastrophryne > Gastrophryne carolinensis. The sequence goes on along the minus strand of CM051238.1, from coordinate 7,851,907 downwards.
CATGTATTATTACAGGCAGCTCAGTGTATAGCACCTCTAACAGCGCCATGTAGCGTCACATGTATTATTACAGGCAGCTCAGTGTATAGCACCTCTAACAGCGCCATGTAGCGTCACATGTATTATTACAGGTAGGTCAGTGTATAGCACCTCTAATAGCGCCATGTAGCGTCACATGTATTATTACAGGCAGGTCAGTGTATAGCGCCTCTAACAGCGCCATGTAGTGTCACATGTATTATTACAGGCAGGTCAGTGTATAGCGCCTCTAACAGCGCCATGTAGTGTCACATGTATTATTACAGGCAGGTCAGTGTATAGCGCCTCTAACAGCGTCATGTAGCGTCACATGTATTATTACAGGTGGCTCAGTGTATAGCGCCTCTAACAGCGTCATGTAGTGTCACATGTATTATTACAGGCAGCTCAGTGTATAGCACCTCTAACAGCGTCATGTAGCGTCACATGTATTATTACAGGCAGGTCAGTGTATAGCGCCTCTAACAGCGTCATGTAGTGTCACATGTATTATTACAGGCAGCTCAGTGTATAGCGCCTCTAACAGCGTCATGTAGCGTCACATGTATTATTACAGGCAGGTCAGTGTATAGCGCCTCTAACAGCGTCATGTAGCGTCACATGTATTATTACAGGCAGCTCAGTGTATAGCGCCTCTAACAGCGCCATGTAGTGTCACATGTATTATTACAGGCAGCTCAGTGTATAGCGCCTCTAACAGCGCCATGTAGCGTCACATGTATTATTACAGGCGGCTCAGTGTATAGCACCTCTAACAGCGCCATGTAGTGTCACATGTATTATTACAGGCAGGTCAGTGTATAGCGCCTCTAACAGCGTCATGTAGCGTCACATGTATTATTACAGGAAGCTCAGTGTATAGCGCCTCTAACAGCGCCATGTAGCGTCACATGTATTATTACAGGCGGCTCAGTGTATAGCGCCTCTAACAGCGTCATGTAGTGTCACATGTATTATTACAGGCAGGTCAGTGTATAGCGCCTCTAACAGCGTCATGTAGCGTCACATGTATTATTACAGGCAGGTCAGTGTATAGCGCCTCTAACAGCGCCATGTAGCGTCACATGTATTATTACAGGCGGCTCAGTGTATAGCGCCTCTAACAGCGTCATGTAGTGTCACATGTATTATTACAGGCAGGTCAGTGTATAGCGCCTCTAACAGCGTCATGTAGCGTCACATGTATTATTACAGGCAGGTCAGTGTATAGCGCCTCTAACAGCGCCATGTAGTGCCACATGTATTATTACAGGCAGGTCAGTGTATAGCGCCTCTAACAGCGCCATGTAGCGTCACATGTATTATTACAGGCAGGTCAGTGTATAGCGCCTCTAACAGCGCCATGTAGCGTCACACGTATTATTACAGGCGGCTCAGTGTATAGCACCTCTAACAGCGCCATGTAGTGTCACATGTATTATTACAGGCAGGTCAGTGTATAGAGCCTCTAACAGCGTCATGTAGCGTCACATGTATTATTACCGGCAGGTCAGTGTATAGCGCCTCTAACAGCGCCATGTAGTGTCACATGTATTATTACAGGCAGGTCAGTGTATAGCGCCTCTAACAGCGCCACGTAGTGTCACATGTATTATTACAGGCAGGTCAGTGTATAGCACCTCTAACAGCGCCATGTAGCGTCACATGTATTATTACAGGCAGGTCAGTGTATAGCGCCTCTAACAGCGCCATGTAGCTTCACATGTATTATTACAGGCAGGTCAGTGTATAGCGCCTCTAACAGCGCCACGTAGTGTCACATGTATTATTACAGGCAGGTCAGTGTATAGCACCTCTAACAGCGCCATGTAGCGTCACATGTATTATTACAGGCAGGTCAGTGTATAGCGCCTCTAACAGCGCCATGTAGCGTCACATGTATTATTACAGGCAGGTCAGTGTATAGCGCCTCTAACAGCGCCATGTAGCGTCACATGTATTATTACAGGCAGGTCAGTGTATAGCGCCTCTAACAGCGTCATGTAGCGTCACATGTATTATTACAGGCAGGTCAGTGTATAGCACCTCTAACAGCGCCATGTAACGTCACATGTATTATTACAGGCAGGTCAGTGTATAGCACCTCTAACAGCGCCATGTAGCGTCACATGTATTATTACAGGCAGGTCAGTGTATAGCGCCTCTAACAGCGCCATGTAGCGTCACATGTATTATTACAGGCAGGTCAGTGTATAGCGCCTCTAACAGCGCCATGTAGCGTCACATGTATTATTACAGGCAGGTCAGTGTATAGCACCTCTAACAGCGCCATGTAGCGTCACATGTATTATTACAGGCAGGTCAGTGTATAGCGCCTCTAACAGCGTCATGTAGCGTCACATGTATTATTACAGGCAGGTCAGTGTATAGCACCTCTAACAGCGCCATGTAACGTCACATGTATTATTACAGGCAGGTCAGTGTATAGCACCTCTAACAGCGCCATGTAGCGTCACATGTATTATTACAGGCGGCTCAGTGTATAGCGCCTCTAACAGCGCCATGTAGCGTCACATGTATTATTACAGGCAGGTCAGTGTATAGCGCCTCTAACAGCGCCATGTAGTGTCACATGTATTATTACAGGCAGCTCAGTGTATAGCGCCTCTAACAGCGTCATGTAGCGTCACATGTATTATTACAGGCAGGTCAGTGTATAGCGCCTCTAACAGCGTCATGTAGTGTCACATGTATTATTACAGGCAGGTCAGTGTATAGCGCCTCTAACAGCGCCATGTAGTGTCACATGTATTATTACAGGCAGCTCAGTGTATAGCGCCTCTAACAGCGCCATGTAGTGTCACATGTATTATTACAGGCAGCTCAGTGTATAGCGCCTCTAACAGCGTCATGTAGTGTCACATGTATTATTACAGGCAGGTCAGTGTATAGCGCCTCTAACAGCGTCATGTAGCGTCACATGAATTATTACAGGCGGCTCAGTGTATAGCGCCTCTAACAGCGCCATGTAGCGTCCTATTCACCATCACAGACTCAGCGGATCCCGGCGGTGCTCTGGCTTCCAGAGCCTGGTATTACCTGTCGCTATCTGTCGCTCTCCCATACATTTCAATGGACGTTACTTTTCTTCCCTTTAAAGGGTTTTCTTTTTAATTTTTTCCCTTAAATCATTGTGTGACGTCTCTTGGCCTCGAAAGAGTCATTTTTGAAAACTTTTTTGATTTTTTATATTTTTATGCAGAATTGTCATTACAGGTCTGGCCACTAAAGTGATAACGTTACAATGTTACAACAATCTAATTCCTGTGTTTTCGCTTTGTTACCGGTGGATGTGTTCAAAAACAGACTTTCATCACACAGCGTCTGGTGCTCTATGCTACAGCGCCCAGCTTTAGAGCGCCGACGCTGTGTGTGTCTGCTTTTTTTGTTGAATATGGTGTGAGTCACTGAGAGTCGGTCGCAATGAGCTGGCGCTGCCTCTCGCTCCCTGCAACGCTGTGCTGGTGTTAGAGCGGCCAACATACGTCTCATTAATCAATGCCGGCCAGGTTACTACAGCGACTGAGACGCTCTGTTACAGCGACCCATTGCTGATCACAGCGTCTACTAGCGGTCGCTCTAAGCGCCGCTATACAGGCGCTCATCTGCCGATACCTGGCGCTTTTAGTGAATCAGCCTTTAACACCTCATTTAGCTGCTCATGTATATTTAGAGTGGAAGAAGAGCCCCCCTTTAAGTCCTTTAAAACATCTGATGTATAACAAGCTCGAGCATTACAGTAATACACTGCCTGTATTTCTATAGAGGAGAGAGCTCCCCCGTTTCTCTTTAAAGAGGAACAAAACCCGGGATTTGACTTTTTCTTCCTTGCTCTGGTGTCATCCCGAATTGGTTTTATTTATTATTATTATTTATTGTATTATTTATTATTATTTATTTATTTAGAATCCAGGGACGGCTGCTCCGCTTTCGTTCCACTTCTACCATCAAACGTTTGTGTCCTTTGTTGATCCAATTCTAACAGCTTATGATACAATGTAACACTTGCTGATACATTATCCTCTAATACAAAGGTTCATTCCTCCACCCTGCATTATTCAGTTATAGCGGACCTTCACCCTGAATAAGAGCCTATCTTATATGTTTCCCACACCCTGTACATACAGATTGCTCACATTAATCCGGACCCTCACCCTGAATAAGAGCCTATCTTATATGTTTCCCACACCCTGTACATACAGATTGCTTACATTAATCCGGACCCTCACCCTGAATAAGAGCCTATCTTATATGTTTCCCACACCCTGTACATACAGATTGCTTACATTAATCCGGACCCTCACCCTGAATAAGAGCCTATTTTATATGTTTCCCACACCCTGTACATACAGATTGCTTACATTAATCCGGACCTTCACCCTGAATAAGAGCCTATCTTATATGTTTCCCACACCCTGTACATACAGATTGCTCACATTAATCCAGACCCTCACCCTGAATAAGAGCCTATCTTATATGTTTCCCACACCCTGTACATACAGATTGCTTACATTAATCCGGACCCTCACCCTGAATAAGAGCCTATCTTATATGTTTCCCACACCCTGTACATACAGATTGCTCACATTAATCCAGACCTTCACCCTGAATAAGAGCCTATCTTATATGTTTCCCACACCCTGTACATACAGATTGCTTACATTAATCCGGACCCTCACCCTGAATAAGAGCCTATCTTATATGTTTCCCACACCCTGTACATACAGATTGCTCACATTAATCCAGACCTTCACCCTGAATAAGAGCCTATCTTATATGTTTCCCACACCCTGTACATACAGATTGCTTACATTAATCCGGACCCTCACCCTGAATAAGAGCCTATCTTATATGTTTCCCACACCCTGTACATACAGATTGCTTACATTAATCCGGACCCTCACCCTGAATAAGAGCCTATTTTATATGTTTCCCACACCCTGTACATACAGATTGCTTACATTAATCCGGACCCTCACCCTGAATAAGAGCCTATCTTATATGTTTCCCACACCCTGTACATACAGTTTGCTTACATTAATCCGGACCCTCACCCTGAATAAGAGCCTATCTTATATGTTTCCCACACCCTGTACATACAGATTGCTCACATTAATCCAGACCTTCACCCTGAATAAGAGCCTATCTTATATGTTTCCCACACCCTGTACATACAGATTGCTTACATTAATCCGGACCCTCACCCTGAATAAGAGCCTATCTTATATGTTTCCCACACCCTGTACATACAGATTGCTCACATTAATCCAGACCTTCACCCTGAATAAGAGCCTATCTTATATGTTTCCCACACCCTGTACATACAGATTGCTTACATTAATCCGGACCCTCACCCTGAATAAGAGCCTATCTTATATGTTTCCCACACCCTGTACATACAGATTGCTTACATTAATCCGGACCCTCACCCTGAATAAGAGCCTATTTTATATGTTTCCCACACCCTGTACATACAGATTGCTTACATTAATCCGGACCCTCACCCTGAATAAGAGCCTATCTTATATGTTTCCCACACCCTGTACATACAGATTGCTTACATTAATCCGGACCCTCACCCTGAATAAGAGCCTATCTTATATGTTTCCCACACCCTGTACATACAGATTGCTCACATTAATCCAGACCTTCACCCTGAATAAGAGCCTATCTTATATGTTTCCCACACCCTGTACATACAGATTGCTTACATTAATCCGGACCCTCACCCTGAATAAGAGCCTATCTTATATGTTTCCCACACCCTGTACATACAGATTGCTTACATTAATCCGGACCCTCACCCTGAATAAGAGCCTATCTTATATGTTTCCCACACCCTGTACATACAGATTGCTTACATTAATCCGGACCTTCACCCTGAATAAGAGCCTATCTTATATGTTTCCCACACCCTGTACATACAGATTGCTTACATTAATCCGGACCCTCACCCTGAATAAGAGCCTATCTTATATGTTTCCCACACCCTGTACATACAGATTGCTTACATTAATCCGGACCCTCACCCTGAATAAGAGCCTATCTTATATGTTTCCCACACCCTGTACATACAGATTGCTCACATTAATCCGGACCTTCACCCTGAATAAGAGCCTATCTTATATGTTTCCCCTCCTGTACATACAGATTGCTCACATTAATCCGGACCTTCACCCTGAATAAGAGTCTATCTTATATGTTTCCCCTCCTGTACATACAGATTGTTCACATTAATCCGGACCTTCACCCTGAATAAGAGCCTATCTTATATGTTTCCCCTCCTGTACATACAGATTGTTCACATTAATCCGGACCTTCACCCTGAATAAGAGCCTATCTTATATGTTTCCCCTCCTGTACATACAGATTGTTCACATTAATCCGGACCTTCACCCTGAATAAGAGCCTATCTTATATGTTTCCCCTCCTGTACATACAGATTGTTCACATTAATCCGGACCTTCACCCTGAATAAGAGCCTATCTTATATGTTTCCCCCCTGTACATACAGATTGCTCACATTAATCCAGACCTTCACCCTGAATAAGAGCATATCTTATATGTTTCCCACACCCTGTACATACAGATTGCTTACATTAATCCGGACCCTCACCCTGAATAAGAGCCTATCTTATATGTTTCCCACACCCTGTACATACAGATTGCTTACATTAATCCGGACCCTCACCCTGAATAAGAGCCTATCTTATATGTTTCCCACACCCTGTACATACAGATTGCTTACATTAATCCGGACCTTCACCCTGAATAAGAGCCTATCTTATATGTTTCCCACACCCTGTACATACAGATTGCTTACATTAATCCGGACCCTCACCCTGAATAAGAGCCTATCTTATATGTTTCCCACACCCTGTACATACAGATTGCTTACATTAATCCGGACCCTCACCCTGAATAAGAGCCTATCTTATATGTTTCCCACACCCTGTACATACAGATTGCTCACATTAATCCGGACCTTCACCCTGAATAAGAGCCTATCTTATATGTTTCCCCTCCTGTACATACAGATTGCTCACATTAATCCGGACCTTCACCCTGAATAAGAGTCTATCTTATATGTTTCCCCTCCTGTACATACAGATTGTTCACATTAATCCGGACCTTCACCCTGAATAAGAGCCTATCTTATATGTTTCCCCTCCTGTACATACAGATTGTTCACATTAATCCGGACCTTCACCCTGAATAAGAGCCTATCTTATATGTTTCCCCTCCTGTACATACAGATTGTTCACATTAATCCGGACCTTCACCCTGAATAAGAGCCTATCTTATATGTTTCCCCTCCTGTACATACAGATTGTTCACATTAATCCGGACCTTCACCCTGAATAAGAGCCTATCTTATATGTTTCCCCCCTGTACATACAGATTGCTCACATTAATCCAGACCTTCACCCTGAATAAGAGCATATCTTATATGTTTCCCACACCCTGTACATACAGATTGCTCATATTAATCCGGACCTTCACCCTGAATAAGAGCCTATCTTATATGTTTCCCACACCCTGTACATACAGATTGCTCACATTAATCCGGACCTTCACCCTGAATAAGAGCCTATCTTATATGTTTCCCCTCCTATACATACAGATTGCTCACATTAATCCGGACCTTCACCCTGAATAAGAGTCTATCTTATATGTTTCCCACACCCTGTACATACAGATTGCTCATATTAATCCGGACCTTCACCCTGAATAAGAGCCTATCTTATATGTTTCCCCTCCTGTACATACAGATTGTTCACATTAATCCGGACCTTCACCCTGAATAAGAGCCTATCTTATATGTTTCCCCTCCTGTACATACAGATTGTTCACATTAATCCGGACCTTCACCCTGAATAAGAGCCTATCTTATATGTTTCCCCCCTGTACATACAGATTGCTCACATTAATCCGGACCTTCACCCTGAATAAGAGCCTATCTTATATGTTTCCCACACCCTGTACATACAGATTGCTCACATTAATCTGGACCTTCACCCTGAATAAGAGTCTATCTTATATGTTTCCCACACCCTGTACATACAGATTGCTCACATTAATCCGGACCTTCACCCTGAATAAGAGCCTATCTTATATGTTTCCCACACCCTGTACATACAGATTGCTCACATTAATCCGGACCTTCACCCTGAATAAGAGCCTATCTTATATGTTTTCCCCACCCTGTACATACAGATTGCTCACATTAATCCAGACCTTCACCCTGAATAAGAGCCTATCTTATATGTTTCCCACACCCTGTACATACAGATTGCTCACATTAATCCGGACCCTCACCCTGAATAAGAGCCTATCTTATATGTTTCCCACACCCTGTACATACAGATTGCTCACATTAATCCGGACCTTCACCCTGAATAAGAGCCTATCTTATATGTTTCCCACACCCTGTACATACAGATTGCTCACATTAATCCGGACCTTCACCCTGAATAAGAGCCTATCTTATATGTTTCCCACACCCTGTACATACAGATTGCTCACATTAATCCGGACCTTCACCCTGAATAAGAGCCTATCTTATATGTTTCCCACACCCTGTACATACAGATTGCTCACATTAATCCGGACCTTCACCCTGAATAAGAGCCTATCTTATATGTTTCCCACACCCTGTACATACAGATTGCTCACATTAATCCGGACCTTCACCCTGAATAAGAGCCTATCTTATATGTTTCCCACACCCTGTACATACAGATTGCTCACATTAATCCGGACCTTCACCCTGAATAAGAGCCTATCTTATATGTTTTCCCCACCCTGTACATACAGATTGCTCACATTAATCCAGACCTTCACCCTGAATAAGAGCCTATCTTATATGTTTTCCCCACCCTGTACATACAGATTGCTCACATTAATCCGGACCTTCACCCTGAATAAGAGCCTATTTTATATGTTTCCCCCCCCCCCTGTACATACAGATTCAAATCACAGATAAAAAAATCATCCTACCTGCATCTACTGCATGTTATGAGCCTTTGAACATCCAAGATGGCGGCTTTTAGAGCATCAGGCAGCCTGCAAACAGGAAGTGCCTCCTGACTGTGCCGCTTTGCATTCTGGGACTGCTGACCTTTACCTGACCCCAGTTCTGCTCTGTCTGTGCAAATCACAGGTATAACCCCGCCCCCTGCACTTTATCCCACTCTCCTCTCCTCAGTATGTGATGCTTCTGAGGAAAGATGGCGGCGCCCGTATCCTAGAGTCCTGAACAGAGTTGCAGCCCAGCGGGGGAAAGAATAATAAGTGACTAAAAACTTATATTAATTAATATATTTATTTTAGATGCTGGGGAATAGTTTTTTAAGCGTTTGGGCTTTTCATTAAATCACGCTGAAGGTCCGCTTTAAAGTGGACCAAAACCAAGGATTTTGAATAACCTGGGTTTTGGTTCTTGCCCCTGGGGCATCCCGATCGGTGATGCCCCGCTGTGTGGAACCCCTGGTCAGATGGTGCATGCGCGGCTGCTCGTCCAATCAGTGCGCTGGGATCCGCTGCTGACCCTTCATCCAAGCCTTCGTGAGCGGATCAGAGCGCGCTGGAGTGTCTCGCCATTCACATATGCCTGGCGTGGGTGAGTGAATGGGGCCACCTGGGGGGTCTCACACAGCGGGGCATCCTGATTTGGGATGCCCCGGGGGGAGGGAATCGATCGATCGGCTTGGGAATCTCAGGCTGATCGCTGTGGGTTTTGGTCCACTTTAAAGGGGGTTTCTTCTGCTGTCTTTTTTCCCCAGATCTCCCACACAATTCACCTTTCTGCACATGTGCGGGCTCTCATCCAATCAGTGGCGTGCATACTAATACATGGCATAAAGCGTTGTCTCGAGTCGGGATGCCCCAGGGGCAGTCGACTGGGCTTGGATTCTTTTAGACTCCAGGGCCGGGACAGGCGCAGATAGGTCCATTTTAAAGGCGGGGTTACTCTGTTTTCTTCCACTTTCAGATACTGTACATTAGTTGGCTAAAAGGGAACTCCACCGTTATCTATCTAAATATTGTTAAAAAACCTAATTTTCATCACTATACAAAGTAACTCACCAGAGGAGCTTGCACTCTAATGACACATACCTCCCAAGTGTCCCTGATTTGGAGGGACTGTCCCTCTTTTGAGTCCATGCCCCCCTGTCCCTGGTTGTTCCCATTTGTCCCTCTTTGAGGTGTAACATGCAGATCTGCAGCAATAAATGATTTGCATATTTAAATTGATTCTATTGGTGTAACTGTTACATCCTATCTTCTATCCATCCCTCAATGATGGGGCGTGGCTTCATCCATCCCTCAATGATGGGGCGTGGCTTCATCCATCCATCAATGATGGGGCGTGGCTTCATCCATCCATCAATGAGGAGGCGTGGCTTCATTTACATATTGTCCCTCTTTGAGGTGTAACAAGCAGATCTGCAGCAATAAATGATTCATTTGCCTATTCAAAGTGTTTCTATTGTTGTAACTGTTACATCCTATCTCCCATCCATCAATCAATGAGGGGCGTGGCTTAATTATCAATTGTCTCTCTTTCTCCCTAGAAAAGTATGTAGGTATACATACTAATACATGGCATAAAGCATTTTGAGTTGGGATGCCCCAGGGGCACTGAGACGACTGGCCCTGGAATCTTTTAGACTGCACGGCTGGCAGAAGCGCTGATAGGTCCACTTTAAAGAGGGCTTATTCTCTTTAATTCCACTTTCAGATACTGTACATTAGCTGTCTAAAAGGGAACTCCACCATTATCTACAGGCTATATATTGTTCATTACTATACAAAGTAACTCACCAGAGGAGCTTGCACTCTAATGACACATACCTCCCAAGTGTCCCTGATTTGGAGGGACTGTCCCTCTTTTGAGTCCATGTCCCCCTGTCCCTTGTTCTCATTTGTCCCTCGTTGAGGTGTAACATGCAGATCTGCAGCAATAAATGATTCATTTGCCTATTCAAAGTGTTTCTATTGTTGTAACTGCTACATCCTATTTCTTATCCATCCCTCAATGAGGGGCGTGGCCTCATCCATTCCTCAATGAGGGGGCGTGGCTTCACCCATTCCTCAATGAGGGGGCGTGGCATCATCCATTCCTCAATGAGGGGGCGTGGCATCATCCATTCCTCAATGAGGGGGCATGGCTTCATCCATTCCCCAATGAGGGGGCGTGGCATCATCCATTCCTCAACGAGGGGGCGTGGCTTCACCCATTCCTCAATGATGGGGCGTGGCTTCAGCCATTCCTCAATGAGGGGGCGTGGCTTCATCCATTCCTCAATGAGGGGGCGTGGCCTCATCAATTCCTCAATGAGGGGGTGTGGCTTCATCCATTCCTCAATGAGGGGGCGTGGCTCATCACTATACAAAGTAACGCACCACAGGAGCTTGCACTCTAATGCCCCGTCACATGTGATCGTTATACATTTATATGGCTCTGACTTATTCTGCAGCACAGTACAAAGAAAGGATTCCTTTCTCACGAGTCTTTGTGACAGAGGAGCTTGCGCTCTAATGACCCCTCCATGGTTTGTATTATAAGGGATGAGCAGCGGGGGCTCCTCTGTGTGGTCCTGGGGGCGATTAGTCACTGTGATGATATTTCCTGTGGTCAGGTGGGATCTCCGGGGGCTCTATAGACGCACGCACTCACCTCCTATACATTGCATACAATGCCTGTGAGTCACCCCCGGGCCCCACATGTCCATACAGGAGCCTGATCTGCGGGGGGGGGGGGTAATCGGGAGGTCCATGGGGCGAGAGACAGGCCGCCGGCATTTTATTATCCCTCCACTGGCTGGAGGAATCCACCATATGGGTTCAATCGGTTTCTGCTAAAGCCAGCTCACTTATATGGGGGAATGAAGTGTAAGCTCTGTGGGTTATACTGGCAAGGGGGAATAGGGTGTAACCACTGTAAGTTAATCCGGACCTTCACCATGATTTAATGAAAAGCCCAAACCCTTATAAAACGATTCCCCAGCATCTAAAATTAATATATTTTAAGTTTTTAGTCCCTTACTTATTATTCTTTCCCCCACTGGGCTGCAACTCAGGACTCTAGGATACGGGCGCCACCATCTTGACTCAGAAGCGTCACACTTAATGAGGAGAGGAGAGTGGGATAAAGTGCAGGGGGACAGGGTTATAGCTGTGCTTTACTCAGACAGAGCAGAGCTGGGGTCAGGAAAAGGTCAGCAATCTCAGAATGCAGAGCAACACGGTCAGAAGGCACTTCCTGTTTGCAGGCTGCCTGATGCTCCATGAGCCACCATCTTGGATGTTAAAAGGCTAATAACATGCAGTAGATGCAGGTAGGATGATTTTTAATGTAGGCAATCTGTATGTACAGGGGGAAACATATAAGATAGGCTCTTATTCAGGGTGAGGGTCCGGATTAATGTGAGCAATCTGTATGTACAGGGGAAACATATAAGATAGGCTCTTATTCAGGGTGAGGGTCTGGATTAATGTGAGCAATCTGTATGTACAGGGGAAACATATAAGATAGGCTCTTATTCAGGGTGAGGGTCCGGATTAATGTGAGCAATCTGTATGTACAGGGGAAACATATAAGATAGGCTCTTATTCAGGGTGAGGGTCCGGATTAATGTGAGCAATCTGTATGTACAGGGGAAACATATAAAATAGGCTGTTATTCAGGGTGAGGGTCCGGATTAATGTGGGCAATCTGTATGTACAGGGGGGGAAACATATAAGATAGGCTCTTATTCAGGGTGAGGGTCCGGATTAATGTGAGCAATCTGTATGTACAGGGTGTGGGAAACATATGATAGGCTCTTATTCAGGGTGAAGAACCGCTTTAAAGACATTGCTCACAAATCGGGATGCCCCACTGTATCTCCCATAAACTCAAGCTTACCCCGTTTGCACAGCGCATTTGCACCACTCAGCCAATCAGCTCCTTCCATTTAGATTACACACTGATGTAAGAGAGGTGCAGGTGCACCCAGAGCTGGAGGTACTGCGGGGTGCGGCGCTGGCGCATGGAAGAGGGGGTTGCTCCTCTCAGTGGGGGCATCCCGAATTGACCCGTTCACTCACCTTCCTGTCTCTCCAATGGCGCAGACTTGGGCAAGAACGAGCGCGCTGAGCTCAACCAATCAGTGCGCTCGCTTTCACTCGGCTGCGCAGATGGGAACCAAGTGCGCCGCCGCCCGCATCCCCCACTCCCCTCCCAGCCGTCGCGTGCCCGCGTCACCCATTCAAATAGGCCGGGAGCAGGTAAAGGTGAGCCGGGAGGCTGCCGTGGAGCAGAGATGCAGTGAGGGCTCGGGGACAAGGTGAGTGAAATGGGGCTTCTGGGGGGTTTACACAATTCGGGATGCCCCAAGGAGTGGAACTCGGAGGGCCCTGGAGTCTTTTAAACTCCGGGGCCTCCGATGCTTCTCTTTAAAGCAGAACAAAACCCAGCGCGGCTGGTCCTGGAATCTAAATGATGGCTTCTGGCGTTCATCCAAAATCGGGATGCCCCCTGTGTGAACCACCCGGAGCACCGCAAACCTCACTTTCTTCCTGGCTCCCATTGGACGGCTGCATCCCCAGCATCTTTGGACCGGTGCCCAGCTATTCAGATAGTCTGGGGGCAGGAGCGCGCCCGATTTTGGGGATGCTCCCCGTTTGCTATAAACATTTGACAAACAAAGGGTCTTATTCATGAAGCTCTAGCGCAGGTAGCGCCAGGTAGCGGCAGGTGAACGCCGGGCGCGGCAGCAATTCCACATTTATGAAGCCGAATCTGGTGAGCGACTGGAACAACGCCATGTAGCGTCCGATTCATCATTATCCCAGGCTCAGCGTACAGCGCCGGCGTTCAGCCTTGCAGAGCGCCACGTCTTCACTGTCGCTACCTGGCGTCTCTAATACATTTCTATGGACGATCCTTAAATCCCTTTCCTGATCCCAATTTTTTTTTTCCTTAAAAAAAACAAAAATGACATTTTTGAAAACTTTTTCGATTTATAATATTTTTATGCAGAATTATCATTACATGTCTGGTTGTTCATGTTACAATGTGATAACAATGTCATTCTATATGTTTTCGCTTTGTTACTAGTGGATACATGATCAAAAACAGACTTTAATCACACAGCCTCTGGCGCTATGGGCTACAGTTACATGATTTTGAGCGCCGGCGATGTTTGTGGCTGTTTTTTTGATGAATGTGGTGAGTCGGTCGCACTGTGGCTGGACAGCGACTGAGGCTCTCTGAAACAATGATCCATGGCCGAGCACAGCGACTACTAGCTGGCGCTCTGGAATCCGCTCTACAGACGCTCATCTGTCGCTACCTGGCGTTAGTAATGAATCAGCCTGTAAATATGCGCGGCAAACGGCTCTGATTGGACGAGAACCTGCGCATGCGCCATGGGACCAAGCAAAGGTAAGTTTTACTGGCCAATCTGGGGGTTTCACACAGCAGTAATAGAGATGCCTGAGGAGCAAGCAACAAAAACTGGGAAAGTCAAAAGCTTGGGTTCTGTTCCGTATTAAATCCAAAAATTGAAGAGGCCCCAAATGACCCGAATTCCACTTTGACCTGAATCCGAAGCTCAGCCCCCTGATGACGATCTATAGATCAGACCTGAAGGAAACGCAGCAGAGGGACAGTCGGGGGGATGGCGGTGATGGCGGAGTTCTGGTCAGGCAGAGGGACCTCTAGTGAATGCGCGGGCAGCTGCAGCCTGTCGCCACCCCTGTGTCGCCCTCATTGTCCCCGGCGCTGCATCACAGCAGCTGCGCGCAGAGCGGGGGGGGGGGGGGGGGAGGCAGCTGCCAGATCTGTGACATTGTCACTGACCCACTTAGGGGGGAAACGGGAACAATGTCACACTGCCAAGTTTACCAACAGTCACATTAACCCCTTCCTGCCTGTGTCAGCAAGAAGACCCCCCCCCCCCCAACAGGATACAGGAGCTTACAATCTATTAGGGTATAAGGGAGGATACAGGAGGAGAAGAGCTTACAATCTATTAGGGTATAAGGGAGGATACAGGAGGAGAAGAGCTTACAATCTATTAGGGTATAATGGAGGATACAGGAGCTTACACTCTATAATGTTATAAGGGAGGATACAGGAGGAGAAGAGCTTACACTCTATTAGGGTATAATGGAGGATACAGGAGCTTACACTCTATAATGTTATAAGGGAGGATACAGGAGTAGAAGAGCTTACACTCTATTAGGGTATAAGGGAGGATACAGGAGGAGAAGAGCTTACACTCTATTAGGATATAAGGGAGGATACAGGAGTAGAAGAGCTTACAATCTATTAGGGTATAAGGGAGGATACAGGAGAAGAAGAGCTTACACTCTATTAGGGTATAAGGTAGGTTACAGGAGGAGAAGAGCTTACACTCTATTAGGGTATAAGGTAGGTTACAGGAGGAGAAGAGCTTACACTCTATTAGGGTATAAGGGAGGATACAGGAGGAGAAGAGCTTACACTCTATTAGGGTATAAGGGAGGATACAGGAGGAGAAGAGCTTACACTCTATTAGGGTATAAGGGAGGATACAGGAGGAGAAGAGCTTACACTCTATTAGGGTATAAGGGAGGATGCAGAAGGAGAAGAGCTTACAATCTATTAGGGTATAAGGGAGGATGCAGAAGGAGAAGAGCTTACACTCTATTAGGGTATAAGGGAGGATGCAGAAGGAGAAGAGCTTACAATCTATTAGGGTATAAGGGAGGATACAGAAGGAGAAGAGCTTACACTCTATTAGGGTATAAGGGAGGATGCAGAAGGAGAAGAGCTTACAATCTATTAGGGTATAAGGGAGGATACAGAAGGAGAAGAGCTTACAATCTATTAGGGTATAAGGGAGGATACAGAAGGAGAAGAGCTTACAATCTATTAGGGTATAAGGGAGGATACAGAAGGAGAAGAGCTTACACTCTATTAGGGTATACTTTATTGATAGATACAGATGATAATCTCCATTAGGAACAGATTCTTCTGGTAACATACAATCTTGATGGAGTTTGTTGAGTTGAGTCATTTTAGGTCCTTTACTGCCCCCTGGTGTTTTAACACTAGAAGCGTCTCCTCCTTGTTACAGTGTGTGTTATATAATGTGACTCTGGAGGAGATGTAATGTAACAATCCAGACATAGGCAGAGCTTCCTCCTTTGCTATGTTACAATGTACAGGAGACAATGTTATTGTGTATCGCTGGAGGAGAGCAGGCAGTGTTACAATGTATCCTCTGTCCATTCTTTAATACCTCTGAGTGGGGTGTTATTAAAGTGTAAGCAAACCCTTAAAATTCACCTAAACCCAGCGGGATCGGCCTGGGAATCTATAAGGTTCCCTCCCCCCAGGGCATCCAATATCGGGATGCCCTGCTGTGTGAAAGCCCCCCCAGGTCGCCCGCTGCACTTACCTTACTTCCCGGTCCATCGGTGCATGCGCGGGCCGCATCCCTGATATCCCTCTAGCCGGGCCCGTGCCAGGCATTAATGAATGGCCAGCGCGGGCACGCTCCCTGTTAGAGGGAAGTGGGGGATGCGTGCTCGTAGCCGCTCTGCTAAGACGCCACTCATACGTGCATAGCCCAGCGCACTGATTGGACGAGCGGCCGCGCATGCGTCGTAAGACCAGGATGAGGTGAGTTTCCTCTGGAGGGTTTCAAGTTCCCCGATCGAAGGTTCCCCGGGGGAAAGGACCAAAACCCAGAATAGTTAAGATCCTGGGTATTGGTCCACTTTAACCGGACTCTGAAGAACATATAAAAGCCGCTGGTCACATGATCCCACGGCGCATGCTCAGTCCACCTCTGGCATCCCCCGCACCATCAATTATGCATTGCCGAATGGCCGGTGACAGGAGCACAGAAACTTTAAAGCAGGACAAAACCCAAACAGCGACCACTGCTGGCTTTCCAGCTGGATCATCATGAATCGGGGACGCCGCTCTGTGTGAAACCCCCAGAGTGCCGGGTATAACTTACCTTTCCCCGGTCAAACGGCACATGCTCTCATCCAATCATTTCAATCATCCCAGTTCCAGATGCCCCAGAATGATAGAACAAGGTTTTGTTCTCCTTTAAAAGCAAAGCGAATGGTCCGCACTCCTCTTCTGATAAAACTTCACTTTTAATTATGCGTTTAAAATCATCTCCATAGTGTATCAAAAGCCAATAAAATCAGTAACAATCAAAGTCCTGGAAAGTCATATATACAGTATAGGCGACTTACGCGTTTCGGACTCATATCTCCTGTATCCAATAGGATTAAAGACTGGAGATAGGAGGCTGTGTGATTAAAAGCTGTTTTGGAACACATATCCACCGGTAACAAAGCGAAAACACATGGAATGACATTGTTATAACACTGTGACATTAACACTTTAGTGCCAGACCTGTAATGACAATTCTGCATAAATGTATAAAAAATGGAAAAAGTTTTAAAAAATTGCTTTTTTATGGCCAGGAGACGTCACAACATAATTTGAGATTAAAAAAAAAAAAATTAAAATAAAACCCATGTTTAAAGAGAAGTAAATGAACGTCCATAGAAATGTATGGGAGAGCGACAGGTAAGATGTGGCGCTCTGCAAGGCTGAACAACAGCGCTGTTCGCTGAGCCTGGGATAATGATGAATCGGACGCTACATGGCGTTATCCCAGTCGCTTAACAGATTCGGCTTCATAAATGCTGTGTCTGGCGTTCTCATGCCGATACCTGCAGCTTACAAGGCGCTACCTGGCGCTATACCTTCATGAATAAGGCTCTAAGGTGAGGATGAAGCTGGAGGCAGAGGCAGGTAACAGAGGGTCACAGGTGAGGAGCTCTCAGTGTCCGGCAGCTGTTTGGTGATCGGAGGGTTAATGTTCAGTGATCAGGGCAGAGAAGACACTAATTATTGTTATTTAAAGGGATAGCGACATGTCCGGCTTTGATCCGGCTGTTTGTTATGGGTTACTATAGGAAGGTGGGGGAGGGGAGGCTAATCTCCACCATCACACAAACAGCACAACACACACCTAATGGAGTCTGACCCTCCTCAACTCAAAGCTTAAAATAGAAACATTGTCCTTGGTTGGCTTTTAGTTTAGTTTAAGAAGTAAGCAGAAGAAGCTTATGATGGCAGTGCTCCCTCTAGTGGTCAGTGTGCAGCATTACATTGGAGATAATACATAAATAATAATAATAATAATAATACCAACATTGAACACTAGCACATTCCTACATCACACTAAGAAGAAGGAGCTCATGATGGCAGTGCTCCCTCTAGTGGTCAGTGTGCAGCATTACATTGGAGATAATACATAAATAATAATAATATTATTATTATTATTATTAATAATAATAATAATAATAATAATACCAACATTGAACACTAGCACACTCCTACATCACACTAAGCAGAAGGAGCTCATGATGGCAGTGCTCCCTCTAATGGGCAGTGTGATGGAGGGTGTAATACACACACTGACCACTATGCCATCATGAGCCTCTTCTGCTTAGTGTGATGTAGGAGCGCTCCCTCTAGTGGTCAGTATGTGTATTACACCCTCCATCACACTGCACACTGACCACTAGAGGGAGCACTGCCATCATGAGCCTCTTCTGCTTAGTGTGATGTAGGAGCGCGCTCCCTCTAGTGGTCAGTGTGTGTATTACATCCTCCATCACACTGCACACTGGCCACTAGAGGGAGCACTGCCATCCTTCTGCTTATTGTGTTGTCTTCTCATATATGCACTTAGCACTTTTGTGTCCTTAAAGTGGACCAACACCCAGGAGGATCATTCCCGTGCTGATCCAATCCCTCCCCAGGACACGAGCAAACCTTAACTGACTCCAGTCCAACGGCACCTGCGCGGGACGCGGCCGCATCTCGCGCCGGCCATTAGTAAATGCTCCCACTCCCTGTTAGAGGGAAGGCGCGAGATGCGGACACCAGCGCGCTCGGTGCCGCTGTGGTAAGACGTCGCTTAGACGCGCATAGCTCAGCGGCTCCGAGCGCGCTGATTGGATGAGTGGCCGCGCATGCGCCGTAGGAGCGGGGTGAGTTTAATCGGGATATCTGGGGGGGTTTCACATAGTGGGGCATCCCCAGTCGGGGTGCCCCAGGGAAGTAGACCAAAACCCAGGATAGTTAAAATCTTGGGTGTTGGTCCACTTTAAAGGAGCACTATTGCGAAAAAATGGCCCAGTGATAAAAATCCATATAAATATGGTGGATGGCAGGAGGGCGAGTCACTTATACACCCGGCATCAAGAAATATGCAGCCAGGGTTGTTTCTTATATTTTAATGGAAGTAAGAGGAAATCACGGGTGACAGGTTCTGTCACCCCTAATACATTAAAGTGGACCAACACCCGATCTATAAGATCTATAAGATTCCCGGGCCGATCAGCATCGGATGTGTGAGACCCCCCAGAAAGCCCCGAAAACCCTACCTGCTCCTCGATCCAGTGGCGCATGCGCGAGCCGCCGTCGCCGCTTGCACATCCCTCTATCAGGGCGCGCACCCGCGCCGGCCGTTTGCGAATGGCCGGCGCGGGCGCGCTCCCTGTAAGAGTGACGCGCGGGAGGCGGCGGCGGGCGTGCTCGCTTGTCCGTCGACGGGGATTGGCTGCAGCGGTCACGTGAGAGTGGGGACAGGTGAGTTTTTGGTACTTTCTGGGGGGTTTCACACAGCCCCGATCGGGGTGCTCCACCAAAGTGGACCAAAACCCAGGATAGTCAAAATCCTGGGTGTTGCTCCACTTTAAACCTGTCACCCCTGGATTTTATTCACACCGGGAGAAGAAAAAAGCACAAGCTTGGCGGGACTTTTATTGAGTTCGGGTGTATGCGTGACCCCTCCTCTCATTAGCCAACATGTTTAGATGGATTTTTAATATTACGCAATTTCGCGATAGTGCTCCTATAACTATAGTTATTAGCATTGTTATATATTTTTACACTTTTTATGGTGCTTCATAATTATATGTTTATTTGCTTATCTTGCGCTATTAAGAGGTTTTATTAACCCGGCACTAGTCACTTTATTTGGTGGCTTTGTACGTCAGAGATATTGCTTGTTAGTGGTTTTATAGATTTATGGTCAGTTTTGTGCCGGCACAGATTATATCTTTTATAATATTTGTGGGGTTTTCCGTCCCTTATATATACTTTATTAGATATATTGGTCTGTCGCTGCCTGGACAGTTTTGGATGTAAATAATTATTTTGTGATATAGGGAAAGTGCAGCTGTTTATAATGTTCTCCTGTATAGTAGGATTGTGTCTTTTTTTGTGTGTAAACATTTTTTCTTACAATAAAGTCTTTGCATTGTGTTGATTGTTTGTTGCTCCTTTTTAAGGTGGATGTGGCGAAGTTGTCCACAGTCCCTCTTGTTATTGTACTTAAAGTGGACCAACACCCAGGATTTTGACTATCCTGGGTGTTTTGGTCCACTTCGGTGGGGCACCCCGATCGGTGTGAAACCCCCCAGAACACCCGGAAACACTCACCTCACCACGCTCCTACGCGGGCGCTCGTCCAATCAGATCGCTCACAGCCGCTGTGGTATGCACGTACAAGCGGCGTCCAACCACAGCGGCTCTGAGCGTGCTGGAGGCCGCGTCTCGCGCTTCCCTCTAACAGGGAGCGCGCCCGTGCCGGCCATTCACAAATGGCCGCCCTGCTAGAGGGAAGCGCAAGATGCAGCCCGCGCATGCGCCGTTGGAAAGGGGTTAAGGTAAGGTTTCTGGGCTTCCTGGGGGGTTTCACACAGCGGGGCATCCCGATTTCGGGGAGGGATCTGATCGACCTGGGAAACTTATATATTCCCGGGCCGATCCCCCCTGGGTGTTGGTCCACTTTAAGAGTAGAGCTCGGATAGGGCCGCACATGCCCCATGGGATTGTATACCGGGCAATGCCGGGGTTTCACACAGAGGGGGGCATCCCAAACCGAAGGGATAAGGAGGTCAGTTTAAATGACTCCAGGGAGGCTGCTGGTCCTCTTTAAAGTGGACCAACACCCTCCCGTGATCGGCCTGGGAATCTATAAGATTCGGCAGTGGGCGCGCTCTCTTGTCAGTCGCTGCCTCCCGCTTGTCCGTCGGCGGGGATTGGCAGCGGCGGTCACGTGGGAGCGGGGAGAGGTGAGTTTTTGGGGCTTTCTGGGGGGTTTCACACAGCGGGGAACCCCCGATCGGGGTGCCCCACCGAAGTGGACCAAAACCCTGGATAGTCAAAATCCTGGGTGTTGGTCCACTTTAAAGTGGACCAATGCTTTTTTGCCCATTCCTTGGAGTCTAAAAGACTCTAGGTCAGGCCAATGAGCAACTCCTAGGGCATCCCAGATTTGGGACGCCCTACTGTGTGAACCCTGCCGTGGAAACTCCCCTTTCTGGGGCATTCATGGGATGTGGCTGTACTTGGTAGCTCCACCTAATAACATCTGAGCATCGGGATATCACACAGCGGGGCTTCCCAAACTGGGATGCCCCAGGAAAGTGGACTGATCAAAAGGATAGTGAAAATCATGGCGATGGTCCACTTTAAAGAGTACTAAAAGCTTTACAGCTTAAACCCAAAAAGTGGATCAAACCCCCCCCTGGAGTCTATGAGACTCCAGGGCAGGCATACTCACTCCGACTGGGTCATCCAGAATCGTGATGCCTCGCTGTGAGAAATCCCCCAGGTCGCCCAGAAACTCACCTTCATGCTGGAGCAGTGGCCGCATCCCCACTATCCCTCTAGCAGTGCACGTGCCCGCACCAGGTATATGTGAATGGCAGGAGTGGGCGCGCTCCCTGTTAGAGGGAAGCGGGGGATGCGGCCCCCAGCGCGCTCAGATCTGCTCCTATTAGATGGGCTGTTGGACGAAGGGACGTCAGCGGATCCGAGCGTGCTGATTGGACAAGAGGCTGCACACGCTCCATAGCACAGGGAAGAGGTGAGTTTGTTTCAGCAACCTGGGGGGTTTCACACAGCGGGGCACCTTGGGGGCAAGGATCAAAACCCAGGATAGCCAGAATCTTGAGTTTTGGTCCACTTTAAGCTGCCAGTGCTCGCGGAAAATAGTAGACGCCGGCTGCTGCAGCATGTGCTGCGGCTTCAGGTCCCCCACTGCCCTGAAACGCAGGTGCGTGGTACTGTGCTATTGGTGGCAAGGACCAAACCCAGCACAGTCAAAATCCTGGGTTTTGGTCCACTTTAAACTGTCAATGCTGGCGGCTAATAGGGTCCAGCTGCTGCAGCATGTGCTGCGACTTCTGGTCCCCCCACTACCCTGAAACGCGGGTATGTGGTGCTGTGCTATTGGGGGAGGGGTGCTGGGACTAACAGGATCGGACATGGAAGGAGGGGGGGCTTCAGTTCTTATCAGGATATAAAGCAGCTGCAGCCTCTGAAGAAGTAAAACGAAACGCGTCGGGAATCTATGAATAAGCCCTCACTACCCCTATCTGCTACAGAGAGGAGATTGTTTCTTTAAGCAGCGTGTGAATGATTTGTGCAGCGACTTGACTGTTCATGTGACTTTTACCTTATATAAATACATATGAATTTACATTAATTAATTAATTAAATAATTAATTAATTACATGAATTAATTAATAATCTATAGGTGCCATCTGATTTAAACGTAACAAAACCCACCTAATCTACAAGAATCCAGGGCCGGCTACTGGCCTTCCCTGCAGGGCATCCCAAATCTGTGTGTGAAGAGAGAAGGAGGGAATGTGGGAAAGAGAGAAAGATGGAGGGAATGTGGGAAAGAGAGAAAGATGGAGGGAATGTGGGAAAGAGAGAAAGATGGAGGGAATGTGGGAAAGAGAGAAAGATGGAGGGAATGTGGGAAAGAGAGAAAGATGGAGGGAATGTGGGAAAGAGAGAAAGATGGAGGGAATGTGGGAAAGAGAGAAAGATGGAGGGAATGTGGGAAAGAGAGAAAGATGGAGGGAATGTGGAAATGAGAGAAAGATGGAGGGAATGTGGGAAAGAGAGAAAGATGGAGGGAATGTGAGAAAGAGAGAAAGATGGAGGGAATGTGGGAAAGAGAGAAAGATGGAGGGAATGTGGGAAAGAGAGAAAGATGGAGGGAATGTGGGAAAGAGAGAAAGATGGAGGGAATGTGGGAAAGAGAGAAAGATGGAGGGAATGTGGAAAAGAGAGAAAGATGGAGGGAATGTGGGAAAGAGAGAAAGATGGAGGGAATGTGGAAATGAGAGAAAGATGGAATGTGGAATAGAGAGAAAGATGGAGGGAATGTGGAAAAGAGAGAAAGATGGAGGGAATGTGGAAAATAGAGAAAGATGGAGGGAATGTGGAAAAGAGAGAAAGATGGAGGGAATGTGGAAAAGAGAGAAAGATGGAGGGAATGTGGGAAAGAGAGAAAGATGGAGGGAATGTGGAAATGAGAGAAAGATGGAATGTGGAATAGAGAGAAAGATGGAGGGAATGTGGAAAAGAGAGAAAGATGGAGGGAATGTGGAAATGAGAGAAAGATGGAATGTGGAATAGAGAGAAAGATGGAGGGAATGTGGAAATGAGAAAAAGATGGAGGGAATGTGGGAAAGAGAGAAAGATGGAGGGAATGTGGGAAAGAGAGAAAGATGGAGGGAATGTGGGAAAGAGAGAAAGATGGAGGAAATGTGGGAAAGAGAGAAAGATGGAGGAAATGTGGGAGAGAGCAGCCCTGGAAGCTCATATATTATATTTTCCAGGTTTTGGTTCACTTTAAGTACAAAGGACAATACAAACAAAACAATTCATAGGCCCTTATTTAAGAAGGGATAGCGTCAGGTAGCGGCTGGTTAATGAGAGGTAGCGACAGGTAGCGACTGGTGAACGCCGGACACAGCAGCAATTACACATTTATCAAGCAGAATCTGTTGAGCGACTGGGATAGCGCCATGTAGCGCCCGATTCATCATTATCACAGCCTCAGCGAACAGCGCCAGCGTTCAGCCTTGCACAGCGCCAGGTATGACCTCTCGCTACCTGTCGCTCTCCCATACATTTCAATGGACGAACCTTTTCTTCTCATTAAACTGTTTTTTTTTTTTCAAAAAATCACCAATAATTCTGTGACCTCTCCTGACATTGAATAAGCAGTTTATTTACAATTTTTTCATTTTTTTATATATTTCTTCAGAAATGACATCACAGCTCTGCCATTATAGTGTCATGTTACAATGTTGTTACAATGTAATTCCATATGTTTTCGCTTTGTTACTAGTGGATAGATGCTGAAAAACAGACTTTAATCACACAGCCTCCTGTGCTCTGGGCTTCAGAGAAGCATTTTTCAGCGCCAGAGATTTGTGAGGCTGTTTTTTTGCTGAATATGTTGTGAGTCGGTGGCTATTAACAGTCGCTAACATGCGCTCCCATACAGCGCTGTACTGGTCAAATAGCGACTCCTCACAATGTATTCATCATTGCTGCACAGCGACTGAGTCGCTAAGAACTAGCGACCCACGGCCGAGCACTGCGACTACTGGCGGTCGCTCTGAAATGCCGCTACAGACGCTCATCTGTCGCTACCTGGCGTTAGTGATGAATCAGCCTGCCAATGTAACACAGAACACAGGACAGAAACATAAAGAAAAGCCCTCTATGCTGACGCATTACATTACATCTACAATGTAAAGGACTGTAATAAGTAAAGTGCAATAGCAAACAATGACAAATAATATAATAATAATAATAATTAGAAGGGATTTCTGTTATATTGCAGCATCCTCATGAAGAACAGAACACAGTTGTTTCAGCAACAGGCTCAGTAAGTGTCATTCACTTTCATAGTCTGTCTTGGGGCGGATTCTATGGCTGACACATTGTAACAGCCTCCTGTCACCCGGAGTCACCGGCCCAGGAAACTCCCTCATCCAGGGCCGGCCGAATCGCCATTGGTGGAGACGGGTGACGCCGGCCCTGGTGGGGGCGAGGACTCCAGATGGCAGTTGTTGTGTTTTGTGAAAAGAGAGTGAAAGGACCGAGGAGACAGCGAAGGATCAGCCAGAGATCGGACGACCATCCGGGACCCCGAGGGATCAGGTCTGTCACTTACTGACCCGCCTTTGTCTCAGCCGCTCTCTTATCTCTCTCTCTGTAACATGGGGGAGTCTCTCTATTACACAGCGTGTCTCTTCCGCTGCCGCCTCATTACTGAGCTCTGATATACATCTCTCGCTGTCTCTCTCTAGCTCTATTATTATTGTTGTTAACTTATAAAGCGCCATCGTATTCCGTGGCGCTGTACAAGGTATAAGTTACAGGAGGATGGGACAAGTATCATACTTATAATACACAGAGCATTATGAGTCCTATATAACATAAATGTGAAAAAGTATATATATATATATATATATATATATATATATATATATATGAGCTGGTATACTATCTGTCTATATATATATATATATATATATATATATATATATATATATATATAATCATATCTCTCGCTCTCTCTCTCTCTATATATATATATATATATATCTGTCTTTCTGTTTATATATATATACTGTATATGTATCTCTGGGGACACCCCTGGAAATGCAACAGACTATACCAAAGGGCTTAGGGGCTGGTATACGGGGAGGCTGATTCATTAATAGCGGCAGGTAGCGACAGATGAGCGTCTGTAGCGGCATTTTCAGAGCGCCCGCTAGTAGTCACTGTGCTCGGCCGTGGGTCACTAGTTCTTAGCGACTCAGTCGCTGTGCAGTAATTATGAATACATTGTGAAGAGTCACTATATGACCAGTACAGCGTTGTATGGGAGCGCATGTTAGCGACTGGTCATAGTGACCGACTCACACCATATTCAGCAAAAAAACAGCCTCACAAATCTCTGGCGCTGAAAAATGCTTGTGGACCAACACCCAGGATTTTGACTATCCTGGGTTTTGGTCCACTTCGGGGGTGCCCCGCTCTGTGAAACCCCCCAGAAAGTCCCAAAAACTCACCTCACCACGCTCCCACGTGACCGCGCCGTCCAATCCCCGCCGACAGACAAGCGGGTGACAGCGACGGACAAGACAGCGTGTCCGCCGCCGCCTCCCGCACGTCACCCTTACAGGGCGCGCGCCTGCGCCGGCCTTTCACAAACGGCCGGCGCGAGCGCGCGTACGTTTAGAGGTTTTGGGGGGGTTTCACCCCCCGGGACATCCCGATCTCGGATGTCCCGCGGTGAGGGAGGTGATCGGCCCGGGAATCTTATAGATTCCCGAGCCGATCACTCCTGGGTGTTGGTCCACTTTAAAGTGTGTTTTCCAGCATCTATCCACTAGTAACAAAGCGAAAACATACAGGTCAATAATATTACATATTATTGACCTGTAATGTCATTTCTGAAGAAATATATAAAAACATTTAAAAATTGTGAAAAAACTGCTTAATCAATTCCAGAAGAGGTCACAGAATAATTTGTGATTTTTGGAAAAAAAACCAAACAAACAAATACCCCGTTTAAAGAGAAGAAAAGGATCGTCCATGTATGGGAGAGCGACAGGTAGCGAGAGGTCATACCTGGCTGTGAAAATGATGAATCAGACGCTACATGGCGCTATCCCAGTCGCTAAACAGATTCTGCTTGATAAATGTGTCATTGCGTGCCGTGTCCGGCGTTCACCAGTCGCTACCTGACGCTACCTCTCATTAACCAGCCGCTACCTGAAGCTATCCCTTCTTAAATAAGGGGCTTTCTGTCTCTCTCTCTCTCTCTCTCTCTCTCTCTCTCTCTCTCTCTCTCTCTATATATATATATATATATATATATATATATCATATATATATATATATATATATATAGTTTATATACACTTATATCTGTTTCTTTATATATATATATCTACTACTATCTGTCTCTCTCTAAATATCATATCTCTCTCTCTCTCTATCTATATATATATATATGTCTCTCTGTTTATTTATATATTGTATATGTATCTTTGGGGGCACCCCTGGAAATGCAACAGGGAAATGCAATATGTCTCTTTTTTTTTTTATACCAGCCCTTATGCCCTACAGCACAGGTCCAATGCTGAGGGGCCCCGGGCTCTTCCGCACTCCCCTGGCCATTATCCCTGGCTGGCAGCCAGGCTTGAAGGAGGAGGGGGATCTGTGTCCCCCTGTTGAAAAGATGGTGGAGTCTGCTTATGGTGCCACATTTCAAAGACATTTAGAATTCAGAGAGGGACCCCAAAGACCCCCCGAAAAAGGGGAAACCATCTGGGAAAGGGGCCGCTGACTGGCGGGTGACATGCACCTACCCCTGCCTCACTACCCACAACCCCTCTTGGTGCAACAGGGGATGTGGATGAGCCCAGGGCCCTTCTGTATGTGCCCAGTGTTCAGGGCCACCCCCTGGAAGAGCAAAGGACCCATAGCAAAGGGCTTAGGGGCTGGCAGGGCCATTCAGCTCCAAAGTCCGGGTTAGCAGCCACTATGCCGGGTTAGCAGCCCCTATGCCGGGTTAGCAGCCCCTATGCCGGGTTACCAGCCCCTATGCCAGGTTACCAGCCCCTATGCCGGGTTACCAGCCCCTATGCCAGGTTACCAGCCCCTATGCCGGGTTAGCAGCGCCTATGCCGGGTTACCAGCCCCTATGCCGGGTTAGCAGCCCCTATGCCGGGTTACCAGCCCCTATGCCGGGTTAGCAGCCCCTATGCCGGGTTAGCAGCCCCTATGCCGGGTTAGCAGCCCCTATGTCCATGTTACCAGCCCCTATGCCGGGTTACCAGCCCCTATGCCGGGTTGCCAGCCCCTATGCCGGGTTACCAGCCCCTATGCCGGGTTAGCAGCCCCTATGCCGGGTTAGCAGCCCCTATGCTGGGTTAGCAGCCCCTATGCTGGGTTAGCAGCCCCTATGCCGGGTTAGCAGCCCCTATGCTGGGTTAGCAGCCCCTATGCTGGGTTAGCAGCCCCTATGCCGGGTTAGCAGCCCCTATGCCGGGTTACCAGCCCCTATGCCGGGTTAGCAGCCCCTATGCTGGGTTAGCAGCCCCTATGCAGGGTTAGCAGCCCCTATGCTGGGTTAGCAGCCCCTATGCCGGGTTAGCAGCCCCTATGCTGGGTTAGCAGCCCCTATGCCGGGTTAGCAGCCCCTATGCAGGGTTAGCACCCCCTATGCCGGGTTAGCAGCCCCTATGCCGGGTTAGCAGCCCCTATGCCGGGTTAGCAGCCCCTATGGAG
The DNA here is from genome assembly GCA_027917425.1 of Gastrophryne carolinensis. NCBI lineage: Eukaryota > Metazoa > Chordata > Amphibia > Anura > Microhylidae > Gastrophryne > Gastrophryne carolinensis. The sequence goes on along the minus strand of CM051238.1, from coordinate 7,823,664 downwards.
GGTTAGCAGCCCCTATGCAGGGTTAGCAGCCCCTATGCAGGGTTAGCAGCCCCTATGCCGGGTTAGCAGCCCCTATGCCGGGTTACCAGCCCCTATGCTGGGTTAGCAGCCCCTATGCCGGGTTAGCAGCCCCTATGCCGGGTTACCAGCCCCTATGCCGGGTTACCAGCCCCTATGCCGGGTTAGCAGCCCCTATGCCGGGTTAGCAGCCCCTATGCCGGGTTACCAGCCCCTATGCCGGGTTACCAGCCCCTATGCCGGGTTACCAGCCCCTATGCCGGGTTACCAGCCCCTATGCCGGGTTACCAGCCCCTATGCCGGGTTACCAGCCCCTATGCCGGGTTAGCAGCCCCTATGCCGGGTTAGCAGCCCCTATGCCGGGTTAGCAGCCCCTATGCTGGGTTACCAGCCCCTATGCCGGGTTACCAGCCCCTATGCCGGGTTTTTAACATTCACCCAATCCACATTCCCTTCATCTCTTTCTTTTTTACCTCCACCTCTTTTTTATAGTTCCACTTTTTCTCGATTTTCTCCATCCCTCCTTCTCTCTCTCTTTTTTGACATTTTCTCCTTCTCACTTTCTTTTCCACATTCTCTCCATCTCTCTCCCTTTTCCACATTGCCTTCTTCTTTCTCTATTTTCCACATTCCCTCCTTCTCTCTCCTGTTTCCACATTCCCTTCTTCTTCTCTCTCTCTTTTCATATTCCCTCCTTCTCTCTCTTTCCATATTCCCACCTTCTCTCTCCCTTTTCCACATTCCCTCCTTCTCTCTCTTTTCCACATTCCCTCCTTCTCTCTCTTTTCCACATTGCCTCCTTCTCCCTCTTTTCCACATTCCCTCCTTCTTCTCTCTCTCTCTTTTCCACATTCCCTTCTTCTTCTTTCTCTCTTTTCCACATTCTCTTCTTCTCTCTCCATTTTCCACATTCCCTCCTTCTCTCTCTCACTTTCACATTCCCTTCTTCTCTCTTCTTTTTCCACATTCCCTCCTTCCCTCTCTCTTTTCCACATCCCCTCCTTCTCTCTCTTTTCCACATTCCCTTCTTCTCTCTCCATTTTCCACATTCCCTCCTTCTCTCTCCTTTTTCCACATTCCCTCCTTCTCTCTCTCTCTTTCACATTCCCTTCTTCTCTCTCCTTTTTCCACATTCCCTCCTTCTCTCTCTCTTTTCCATATCTCCTCCTTCTCTCTCTTTTCCACATTCCCTCCTTCTCTCTCTCTTTTCCATATCTCCTCCTTCTCTCTCTCTTTTCCACATTCCATCCTTCTCTCTCTCTTTTCCATATCTCCTACTTCTCTCTCTTTTCCACATTCCCTTCTTCTCTCTCCATTTTCCACATTCCCTCCTTCTCTCTCTCTCTTTCACATTCCCTTCTTCTCTCTTCTTTTTCCACATTCCCTCCTTCCCTCTCTCTTTTCCACATCCCCTCATTCTCTCTCTTTTCCACATTCCCTTCTTCTCTCTCCATTTTCCACATTCCCTCCTTCTCTCTCCTTTTTCCACATTCCCTCCTTCTCTCTCTCTCTTTCACATTCCCTTCTTCTCTCTCTCTCTTTCACATTCCCTCCTTCTCTCTCCTTTTTCCACATTCCCTCCTTCTCTCTCTCTTTTCCATATCTCCTCCTTCTCTCTCTCTTTTCCACATTCCCTCCTTCTCTCTCTCTTTTCCACATTCCCTTCTTCTTCTTTCTCTCTTTTCCATATCTCCTCCTTATCTCTCTTTTCCACATTCTCTTCTTCTCTCTCCATTTTCCACATTCCCTCCTTCTCTCTCCTTTTTCCACATTACCTCATTCTCTCTCTCTTTTCCATATCTCCTCCTTCTCTCTCTCTTTTCCACATTCCCTCCTTCTCTCTCTCTTTTCCATATCTCCTCCTTCTCTCTCTTTTCCACATTCCCTTCTTCTCTCTCCTTTTTCCACATTCCATCCTTCTCTCTCTCTTTTCCACATCCCCTCATTCTCTCTCTTTTCCACATTCCCTTCTTCTCTCTCCATTTTCCACATTCCCTCCTTCTCTCTCCTTTTTCCACATTCCCTCCTTCTCTCTCTCTCTTTCACATTCCCTTCTTCTCTCTCCTTTTTCCACATTCCCTCCTTCTCTCTCTCTTTTCCATATCTCCTCCTTCTCTCTCTTTTCCACATTCCCTCCTTCTCTCTCTCTTTTCCATATCTCCTCCTTCTCTCTCTTTTCCACATTCCCTCCTTCTCTCTCTCTTTTCCATATCTCCTCCTTCTCTCTCTCTTTTCCACATTCCATCCTTCTCTCTCTCTTTTCCATATCTCCTACTTCTCTCTCTTTTCCACATTCCCTTCTTCTCTCTCCATTTTCCACATTCCCTCCTTCTCTCTCCTTTTTCCACATTCCCTCCTTCTCTCTCTCTTTTCCATATCTCCTCCTTCTCTCTCTCTTTTCCACATTCCCTCCTTCTCTCTCTCTTTCCATATCTCCTCCTTCTCTCTCTTTTCCACATTCCCTTCTTCTCTCTCCTTTTTCCACATTCCCTCCTTCTCTCTCTCTTTTCCATATCTCCTCCTTCTCTCTCTTTTCCACATTCCCTTCTTCTCTCTCCTTTTTCCACATTCCATCCTTCTCTCTCTCTTTTCCATATCTCCTCCTTCTCTCTCTTTTCCACATTCCCTTCTTCTCTCTCCTTTTTCCACATTCCATCCTTCTCTCTCTCTTTTCCATATCTCCTCCTTCTCTCTCTTTTCCACATTCCCTTCTTCTCTCTCCATTTTCCACATTCCCTCCTTCTCTCTCCTTTTTCCACATTCCCTCCTTCTCTCTCTCTCTTTCACATTCCCTTCTTCTCTCTCCTTTTTCCACATTCCCTCCTTCTCTCTCTCTTTTCCATATCTCCTCCTTCTCTCTCTTTTCCACATTCCCTCCTTCTCTCTCTCTTTTCCATATCTCCTCCTTCTCTCTCTTTTCCACATTCCCTCCTTCTCTCTCTCTTTTCCATATCTCCTCCTTCTCTCTCTCTTTTCCACATTCCATCCTTCTCTCTCTCTTTTCCATATCTCCTACTTCTCTCTTCTTTTTCCACATTCCCTCCTTCCCTCTCTCTTTTCCATATCTCCTCCTTCTCTCTCTTTTCCACATTCCCTCCTTCTCTCTCTCTTTTCCATATCTCCTCCTTCTCTCTCTCTTTTCCACATTCCCTCCTTCTCTCTCTCTTTTCCATATCTCCTCCTTCTCTCTCTTTTCCACATTCCCTTCTTCTCTCTCCTTTTTCCACATTCCCTCCTTCTCTCTCTCTTTTCCATATCTCCTCCTTCTCTCTCTTTTCCACATTCCCTTCTTCTCTCTCCTTTTTCCACATTCCATCCTTCTCTCTCTCTTTTCCATATCTCCTCCTTCTCTCTCTTTTCCACATTCCCTTCTTCTCTCTCCTTTTTCCACATTCCATCCTTCTCTCTCTCTTTTCCATATCTCCTCCTTCTCTCTCTTTTCCACATTCCCTTCTTCTCTCTCCATTTTCCACATTCCCTCCTTCTCTCTCCTTTTTCCACATTCCCTCCTTCTCTCTCTCTCTTTCACATTCCCTTCTTCTCTCTCCTTTTTCCACATTCCCTCCTTCTCTCTCTCTTTTCCATATCTCCTCCTTCTCTCTCTTTTCCACATTCCCTCCTTCTCTCTCTCTTTTCCATATCTCCTCCTTCTCTCTCTTTTCCACATTCCCTCCTTCTCTCTCTCTTTTCCATATCTCCTCCTTCTCTCTCTCTTTTCCACATTCCCTCCTTCTCTCTCTCTTTTCCATATCTCCTCCTTCTCTCTCTTTTCCACATTCCCTTCTTCTCTCTCCATTTTCCACATTCCCTCCTTCTCTCTCCTTTTTCCACATTACCTCATTCTCTCTCTCTTTTCCATATCTCCTCCTTCTCTCTCTCTTTTCCACATTCCCTCCTTCTCTCTCTCTTTTCCATATCTCCTCCTTCTCTCTCTTTTCCACATTCCCTTCTTCTCTCTCCTTTTTCCACATTCCCTCCTTCCCTCTCTCTTTTCCACATCCCCTCCTTCTCTCTCTTTTCCACATTCCCTTCTTCTCTCTCCATTTTCCACATTCCCTCCTTCTCTCTCCTTTTTCCACATTCCCTCCTTCTCTCTCTCTCTTTCACATTCCCTTCTTCTCTCTCCTTTTTCCACATTCCCTCCTTCTCTCTCTCTTTTCCATATCTCCTCCTTCTCTCTCTTTTCCACATTCCCTCCTTCTCTCTCTCTTTTCCATATCTCCTCCTTCTCTCTCTTTTCCACATTCCCTCCTTCTCTCTCTCTTTTCCATATCTCCTCCTTCTCTCTCTCTTTTCCACATTCCATCCTTCTCTCTCTCTTTTCCATATCTCCTACTTCTCTCTCTTTTCCACATTCCCTTCTTCTCTCTCCATTTTCCACATTCCCTCCTTCTCTCTCCTTTTTCCACATTCCCTCCTTCTCTCTCTCTTTTCCATATCTCCTCCTTCTCTCTCTTTTCCACATTCCCTCCTTCTCTCTCTCTCTTTCACATTCTCTCTCATTTCAAATTCCAAATCAGGGAGCCCCAGTGAGAGGCCATTGCCCAGCCTCGGAGTCTGTACAGGGTTTCTATTCTGCTTGTGATTGGCTGAGAGCCGGTGAGTATACCTGAGATCCCAGATCACACAGTGGGGCATCCCAAGTTGGAGAAATAAAAATAGCTACAAATCCTGGCGTGTGGTCCACTGTAAAGGGTCAGATGACACACATGGATATCCTGATATCTTCTTCTCCACCCTTCTCTACTTAAATACTTAAAGTGGGCCAAAACCAACCCTGGAGTCTATGAGATTCCAGGGCAGGAATCCTCCCTCCCCCTGGGGCATCAAGATTTGGGATGCCCCGCTGTGTAAAGCCCCCCAGGTTGCCCAGTAAACTCACCTTCTCCATACCTACCAACGTTTCAGGGTGGGAAAAAGGGACATTTGTTAAATTAGACCACACCCCCTCATTGAGGGATGGGTGAAGCCACACCCCCTCATTGAGGGATGGGTGAAGCCACACCCCCTCATTGAGGGATGGGTGAAGCCACACCCCCTCATTGAGGGATTTATAGGAGATACATTGTAACAGTTACAACAAAAGAAACACTTTAAATAAACAAATTAATCATTTATTGCTGCAGATCTGCATGTTACACCTCAAAGAGGGACAATATGTAAATGAAGCCACGCCCCCTCATTGAGGGATGGATGAAGCCACACCCCCTCATTGAGGGATGGATGAAGCCACGCCCCCTCATTGATGGATAGGAGATACATTGTAACAGTTACAACAATAGAAACACTTTGAATAGGCAAATGAATCATTTATTGCTGCAGATCTGCATGTTACACCTCAAAGAGGGACAAATGAGAACAACGAGGGACAGGGGGACATGGACTCCAAAGAGGGACACTTGTGAGGTATGCAGATGTGGAGATGCTGACATGCTATAAGCAGTGTTTGGATCCCTTTATAACTGAGCATTTCTCTGCATGGCGATCATGTGACATGCACTAGGCTGCGTGTGTTGCCGTCGTTGCTGCAGCCAGTCTCGCCCCCGCCATGTGTGCGCTATAACATGAATGTGTACACAGCGCCGTCATCTGCTGTGGGGCAGTACAAGGTCACGCCGTGATATCATTACTGTATGAAGGATAAGGGTGAGGCCGGACCTTCACCATGATTTAATGAAAAGCCCAAACGCATAAAAAAAACTATTCCCCAGCATCTAAAATTAATATATTTAACAATTGCTTACTTATTATTCTTTCCCCCACTGGGCTGCAACTCTGTTCAGGACTCTAGGATACGGGCGCCGCCATCTTGACTCACTAGCATCACATACTGAGGAGAGGAGAGCAGGATAAAGTGCAGGGGGTGGGGTTATAGCAGAGCAGAGCTGGGGTCAGGGAAAGGACAGCAATCCCAGAATGCAGAGCGACACAGTCAGAAGACACTTCCTGTCTGCAGGCAGGCTGAAACTTCATGGGCCGCCATCTTGGATTTTTAAAGGCTCAGAAAATGCAGTCGATGCAGGTAGGATGATTTTTAATGTGAGCAATCTGTATGTACAGGGTGTGGGAAACATATAAGATAGGCTCTTATTCAGGGTGAAGGCCCGGATTAATGTGGGCAATCTGTATGTACAGGGTGTGGGAAACATATAAGATAGACTCTTATTCAGGGTGAGGGTCCGGATTAATGTGGGCAATCTGTATGTACAGGGTGTGGGAAACATATAAGATAGACTCTTATTCAGGGTGAAGGTCCGGATTAATGTGGGCAATCTGTATGTACAGGGTGTGGGAAACATATAAGATAGACTCTTATTCAGGGTGAAGGTCCGGATTAATGTGGGCAATCTGTATGTACAGGGTGTGGGAAACATACAATATAGGCTCTTATTCAGGGTGAGGGTCTGGATTAATGTGAGCAATCTGTATGTACAGGGTGTGGGAAACATATAAGATAGACTCTTATTCAGGGTGAGGGTCCGGATTAATGTGGGCAATCTGTATGTACAGGGTGTGGGAAACATATAAGATAGACTCTTATTCAGGGTGAAGGTCCGGATTAATGTGGGCAATCTGTATGTACAGGGTGTGGGAAACATATAAGATAGACTCTTATTCAGGGTGAAGGTCCGGATTAATGTGGGCAATCTGTATGTACAGGGTGTGGGAAACATATAAGATAGACTCTTATTCAGGGTGAAGGTCCGGATTAATGTGGGAATCTGTATGTACAGGGTGTGGGAAACATACAATATAGGCTCTTATTCAGGGTGAGGGTCTGGATTAATGTGAGCAATCTGTATGTACAGGGGGAAACATATAAGATAGGCTCTTATTCAGGGTGAGGGTCTGGATTAATGTGAGCAATCTGTATGTACAGGGTGTGGGAAACATATAAGATAGGCTCTTATTCAGAGTGAAGGTCTGGATTAATGTGGGCAATCTGTATGTACAGGGGGGAAACATACAAGATAAGCTCTAATTCAGGGTGAAGAACCGGTTTAAGATGAGTAATAGAAGGCGAGAGATGGAGGGCAAAATGCGAGGGGAAGGGTTGGGGAGCTGCCGCAGTATAGGGAAAGGAGTGCTGGAGAAGTGGAGAAGCATGAGAGAAGTCTTAGAGATCAGACCGAGAAGCAGGCCAGAGCTGAAAGTGCAGGAAGGTTCTGGAGACTGTAGAAGAGGCATCTGGGCCAGAATTTCTGTGTCTATCCACAACAGAATGACCTAAAACAGATGCTACACATTTATGAAGGGTTGGGGAGTGGCACTGGTATAGGGAAGGGAGCTCCAGAGGAGCGGAGAAGCACGAGAGAAGTCTTGGAGATCAGACTGAGAAGCAGGGAGCAGAGTTTATGCAAACCTCCCAAGTGTCCCTGATTTGGAGGGACTGTCCCTCTTTTGAGTCCATGTCCCCCTGTCCCTCGTTGTTCCCATTTGTCCCTCTTTGAGGTGTAACATTCAGATCTGCATCAATTAATGATTCATTCACTTATTAAAAGTGTTTCAATTGTAACTGTTACAATGTCTCCTATCTTACAATCTCCTATCTATCCCTCAATGAGGGGGCGTGGCTTCATCCATCCCTCAATGAGGGGGCGTGGTTTCATCCATCCCTCAATGAGGGGGCATGGCTTCATCCATCCCTCAATGAGGGGGCGTGGCCTAATTTTACAATTGTCCCTCTTTCCCGCCCTGAGGAGGGAGGAGGAGAGGTGGATGGAGCGAGCAGAATAGGTTGGCCTGTATTGGGAGAGCACAGAGCAAGGGGTTGCAGTAGTCTGGCTGGGATAGGATCAGGGCAGCGCTATCACATTGTGGGTTAGAGGGGTTCGAATGTAGAGTATCTGAGTTGGAAATGCGGCGGTGGGACCAGGAATGTGAGCGGGGGAGCAAAGTCCGCTGTCAGTGTTCACGCTCGCGGTTTATCTCCAGCTTCCTGTTTTTGCTCAGACGAAATCTGCAGAGACGAGACGCGTAGGCAACCTCAGCAGATTCTCTATCCGGCCCCTGGTGGGGGGGGGGGGGGGGGGTCTGTGTCTCTGTATCCGGGCTCTTCTTGCCGATGTGTAAAATTCACCGAGGGTTTAGGTCCTATTTCGAGCAATATTTTCCAGCATTGTGTAGTGCGGTACAGATGCGTATACTGCGCTTTAGCCTGAAGGCGGGCGTTGTCTGGCCCCTCGCTAGTAGTTATCAGGATGCGCTCACCTTCCACCTGGTCTCGCAGCGCCCTCGATTAGCCACTCAGGCGTCACACCCGGGAGCCACGTCGAGCGCTTCCGATCCCTCGTCTGCATCCCCCGCTCCTCTGACCGCATCCTCCGCTCCTCTGACCGCATCCCCCGCTCCTCTGACTGCGCTCACCCGCTCCTCTGACCGCGCTCACCCGCTCCTCTGACCGCATCCCCCGCTCCTCTGACCGCGCTCACCCGCTCCTCTGACCGCATCCTCCGCTCCTCTGACCGCGCTCACCCGCTCCTCTGACCGCGCTCACCCGCTCCTCTGACCGCGCTCACCCGCTCCTCTGACCGCGCTCACCCGCTCCTCTGACCGCGCTCACCCGCTCCTCTGACCGCGCTCACCCGCTCCTCTGACCGCATCCCCCGCTCCTCTGACCGCGCTCACCCGCTCCTCTGACCGCGCTCACCCGCTCCTCTGACTGCGCTCACCTGCTCCTCTGACCGCATCCCCCGCTCCTCTGACCGAATCCTCCCTCGCTCCTCTGACCGCATCCCCCGCTCCTCTGACCGCATCCCCCGCTCCTCTGACCGCATCCCCCGCTCCTCTGATCGCATCCCCCGCTCCTCTGACCGCATCCCCCGCTCCCCTGCTCCTCTGACCACATCCCCCGCTCCTCTGACCGCATCCTCCGTTCCTCTGACCGCATCCACCGCTCCCCCGCTCCTCTGACCTCATCCCCCGCTCCCCTGACCGCATCCCCCGCTCCTCTGACCTCATCCCCCGCTCCTCTGACCGCATCCTCCGTTCCTCTGACCGCATCCACTGCTCCCCCGCTCCTCTGACCTCATCCCCCGCTCCCCTGACCGCACTCACCTGCCAACATAGCTTACTTATGCCTTCCAACTTTTCAGGGTGGGAAAGAGGGACGTTTGTTAGATTGGGCCACACCCCCTCATTGAGGGATGGATGAAGCCCCACCCCCTCATTGGAGGATGTATGAAGCCACACCCCCTCATTGAGAGATGGATAGGAGATACATTGTAACAGTTACAACAATAGAAAGACTTTCAATAGGCAAATGAATCATTTATTGCTGCAGATCTGCATGTTACACCTCAAAGAGGGACAAATGGGAACAACGAGGGACAGGGGGACATGGCCGCAAAAGAGGGACAGTCCCTCAAAATGTTAGCAGCCGTGAGGAGCAGAGGACCTGTGGGCAACAGTAAAAGAAGCAGAAAGTCAACAGCATCTGGCCAGCTGTCACTCCCTTCCCACCCCATGACTCATTTAGCCCCACCCATATGTCATTGAATAATTAGGCCCTTATTCATGAAGAGATAGCGCCAGGTAGCGCCTTGTAAATGACAGGTAGCGACAGGTGAACGCCGGACACGGCAGCAATTACACGTTTATCAAGCAGAATCGGTTGAGCGACTGGGATAGCGCCATGTAGCATCTGATTCATCATTATCCCAGCCTCAGCGTACAGCGCCGGCATTCAGCCTTGCAGAGCGCCACGTCTTACCTCTCGCTACCTGTCGCTCTCCCATACATTTCTATGGACGTTCTTTTATTTCTCCTTAAACAAGAGGTTATTATTATTTTTTTTTTTTTATTCTCAAATAATGTTGTGACCTCTTCTGGCCTAGAAAAAGCCCTTTTTGAAAATATTTTCCATGTTTTATATATTTATGCAGAATTGACATTACAGGTCTGGCATTAAAGTGTTCATGTTACAATGTTATTACAATGCAAATCCATATGTTTTCGCTTTGTTACTGGTGGATACGTGTTAAAAAACAGCCTTTAATCACACAGCCTCTGGCAATCTGGGCTACAGCGAAGCTTTTTTGAGCGCCGGCGGTGTGTGAGGCTGTTTTTTTTTTTTTTATGAATATGGTGTGAGTCGGTCGCACTGACCAGTCGCTACCATTCGCTCCCATACAGCGCTGTACTGCTCATATAGCGACTCCCCACAACGTATTCAACAATGCTGCACAGCGACTGAGTCGCTCTGAACTAGCGAACCATGTCCGAGCACAGCGACTACTAGCAGGCGCTCTGAAATCCGCGCTACAGACGCTCATCTGTCGCTACCTGCCGCTAGTAATGAATCAGCCTGTTAGATGTTTGTCTCAAACAGGAAGAGGATGCTTGAGGTGCTTGAAGTCCTTTAAAGAGGAACAAGGCACCTTTACTTTTCGGATGTTGTTCCTCTTAGTGGGGGCATCCCAAATTGGGATGCCCCAATGTCCGTATACCCCTAGGTCACCCCATTCCCTCTCCTTCCGGTCGCTCCCACCACGGTCGGGTTGGACTGTCCCTTTAATACTGCGTCTGTGACCTGGAACAGGTGTGTGAATCAGAAAAGAGGTCGTCCTGCTCCCTTCCAGGCAACAGACTGATGCCGGAGAAGCTGCATAACATGGCAGCCATTGTGTTTTTCCTGCAGCTTCCAGATAAATCCTCTCTCTGGGCTTACAGTCAGATTTGATAAAACCCCATTCAGGTCGGAGATGTTTACCCGTATCTCGTATCCCATCAGGCCTTGCGGCGACCATTATTGGCAGCGAGGTCATGGAGAGGTAGCCTGGTACTCTGCCAGCGCAAAGCCAAGGACGAGGCGCATGGCCCCGGGGTGATCACTGACCATTCAATGCCATGACTTCATGTAGCACAACCTCGCTGGCACAGCAATTGTGTATCAGGGCAGAAAGGACAGTAACTGGTACAGGATGTGCTAAAGAGGACCTGTCATCAGCTACATGGTATAAGAAGAGCTTACACTCTATTAGGGTATAAGGGAGGATACAGAAGGAGAAGAGCTTACACTCTATTAGGGTATAAGTGAGGATACAGAAGGAGAAGAGCTTACACTCTATTAGGGTATAAGGGAGGATACAGAAGGAGAAGAGCTTACACTCTATTAGGTTATAAGTGAGGATACAGAAGGAGAAGAGCTTACACTCTATTAGGGTATAAGGGGGGATACAGGAGGAGAAGAGCTTACACTCTATTAGGGTATAAGGGAATTTTTATTGGTAAACAAACAAACAAAACTCAGCTAATCAGCAATAATACATAATATAAAGAAAAAAACGTATATTTCTATACAATAAACACAGCAGAATACTACATACTATACATTATCCATCATGTCTATACTTCTAATGGTTACTCAGTGCAGATACATCAGGTTACAGATCAGGGGTTAGGTGCCATCATTTTCCCCTCTCTTATCACCAGGGGCTTTACTATCTGCAGAAGAGGCTGGAGCAGGGCAATGGGCCATAGCAGGGGAAGGGGCTACAGGGGAAGATGGGCTATCAGCTTGCCCCGGTGCTGGCCGTGGGATGGTGGCCACAGGCTGTGGGGTTACACCTGTCTGATCTCTTATCTCAGGTGTCTCAGACCCTGGCCTTGTTACTATCTGCCCAGACATCAGAGCCTCCTCCTCTGTAACCTCACCTGCTGCCACCAGCTCCTACGCAGCCTGACTATAGAGGTTATGGAAGGTCTCCGAGCAGTCCTTATGGTAGTGACCCATCTGGCCACACCGGACATTTGTGCACATGGCGCTGGTGTGATCAATCTCCCCGCACAGGTTACACTTCACTACAGTACACACTCCGGCCACATGACCGGCCTTCCCACACTTAAAGCACAAGAGTGGCTGACCGGCATAGAAGCACACCCCCCTCTCACGGCCGATAAAGAAGGAGTTGGGCAAATGTAAAGTAACATTACTGTGCTGCCTGAGCTTCACCAGCACCCTCCAGCCTCCCGTCCAGATCCCATCATCATCAAGACACTTTGTCAGGTCAGACACCATATCACAATGTCTCCTCAGCCATATCACAATATCCTGCGGGGGGACGGACTCATTCCAGAACAAGATATTAACGCTCACAGTACCCGGCTTTGATACTGGGATAAGAATAAACTGGTCCCATCCCTCAGCACCCCTAAACTTTGTCACACTTGCCCAGAACCTGTCCAAGCTGGCCATGAGCTGGAAGCTTATATCGTAGCCCTGCCTGTCCGGGAGGTTTATGACGGGCAATATATCTGCGGGTGTGAACCCCATCTGGTTACACAGGAGCTCCCGGATCACATGTCTCCTGTCTGGCAGATCTTCCTTTGCCCCCTTATTCTTAAATCTTACCACGTTTCTCCTCTTAAATGCCTGACCGGTGTAATGTAAGCCGGGGCTAAAAGATGGGGCACCGCGGCTCCAGGCATTCTGAGGAGGAGCGTGGCCAGATGCATTGTCAGTATTATCACTGCGGGGTCTGGGTTGTGGGGAACCCGCTACCTGTGGTCGGTCACCTGTGGGAGGAAAAACATCATTAGTGCATGCAGACGATTCAGTCCCATTACTATCAGGAACCGCAGGCTGTTCATTGTCCCAAACAGATTGCAATGCACTGGGACTTGCTTGCTTGTTTCCTCGATTGGGGGACAGTTCAGAGGTGTCACTATCTCTCGGATGTGACCCCGGGCTTGCAATTTGGGGGGTCTCTCCAACTTCCATAGTGTCACTGGCTGCATCACATCCATTCTCAGGCTGGGGGAGGGCTCCTTGTGAAACACACAGTTCATTGCTATTCAGGGATTGCTCACTGCTGCCCCCTGGGGGTGGTTGGCTTACTTGGTTGGCATCATGAAAAGGGGCAGAATCTTGCAGCACTGGGGTCCTGTACAGCAGCTCCTGTGAGGATATCTCCTGCTCTGATGGTGAGGGGGGACTGAGCTGGGTTCAGGTATCTGTCTGTGTTTTAGGAGCTTCTGAGACTCCTCAAACCGATCCAGGGTCTTGTATCTCTCTGCCATGGGCCCCGTTTGTTTCTCTAGTGTCTCAATGTCTCTAACAACTATAGCAAGCTGGGTGCAGAAAGTCTCTTAACACCCCATCATAGATGGCTGCGTTCTGGGGGTTTGCTGCCTTTAGTTCCTTAAATTTCTCTATGTGTCCTTACAGCTCTGTCCTGGATGCCCTTAAGCTGTTCATTTTATTGACTAAATCTGGAATTTTGTCTGCAAGCTGCAGTTCTGGTGCGCGCTCTGTCTCTTTAAGACTTGCCTTGCGCCTTGGCTTTTCTGCTGGGTCTTTGAATGTCTCTGCTGCCTCAGTCCTGGGAGACTTGTGGCCATTTGCCCCCAGCTCAGCATTTGCATTGTCTGATAACTTCCCAGATTTATGTCCAGTGGCAGATTTAGCAGATTTCCCCCCAGTTATGGGGTCACCGGTGGCCGGCTGGGTCTTGGACCTCAGGGCCCGGGACTCTCGGCTCACACACACATTCTGCTGCAGGTTTTCCTGCATTGTCAGTCTTTCCAAAGATGTCCTCCTCAGCTTGTGCTGCTTCCCACTGCCGGCCTGAGCTGGCTGCTGAGTGTCCATCACAACACGTTGTTGGATCTCCCTGCCTGGATCAGCACAGTCACTTTGCTGGGGCTGCCGCCCTCCCTCCATTACATGCTGCACACAGACACTGCTACACGGCCCATCATTATTATCCACCACTTCCATTCCAGCTTCACTTACTTTACTGTAACTTTCTTCCATAAAGACTCTTCCACCTTCATTGTAATCCACCGCGGTCAGCCGGTCAGCAGCATATTCAGCAGCCAGAGGGTCTCTAACATGGACTCCAGATTCAGACCCAGAAGCCTGGAGCTCACCTGGGGAGCGACCCCACCCAAGGCAGCCAGGCCCTGAGCTAGAGCCAGACATTCACAGCACCTGCAGAGCTCACTCACACACCTCCTCCCACCTTAATGATCTATTAGGGTATAAGGGAGGATACAGGAGGAGAAGAGCTTACACTCTATTAGGGTATAAGGGAGGATACAGGAGGAGAAGAGCTTACACTCTATTAGGGTATAAGGGAGGATACAGAAGGAGAAGAGCTTACACTCTATTAGGGTATAAGGGAGGATACAGGAGGAGAAGAGCTTACACTCTATTAGGGTATAAGGGAGGATACAGAAGGAGAAGAGCTTACACTCTATTAGGGTATAAGGGAGGATACAGAAGGAGAAGAGCTTACACTCTATTAGGGTATAAGGGAGGATACAGAAGGAGAAGAGCTTACACTCTATTAGGGTATAAGGGAGGATACAGAAGGAGAAGCGCTTACAATCTATTAGGGTATAAGGGAGGATACAGAAGGAGAAGAGCTTACACTCTATTAGGGTATAAGGGAGGATACAGAGGGAGAAGAGCTTACACTCTATTAGGGTATAAGGGAGGATACAGAGGGAGAAGAGCTTACACTCTATTAGGGTATAAGGGAGGATACAGAGGGAGAAGAGCTTACACTCTATTAGGGTATAAGGGAGGATACAGGAGGAGAAGAGCTTACACTCTATTAGGGTATAAGGGAGGATACAGAAGGAGAAGAGCTTACACTCTATTAGGGTATAAGGGAGGATACAGAAGGAGAAGAGCTTACACTCTATTAGGGTATAAGGGAGGATACAGGAGGAGAAGAGCTTACACTCTATTAGGGAATAAGGAATACGGGCACTGCCATCTTGACTCAGAAGCATCACATACTGAGGAGAGGGTAATAAAGTGCAGGGGAGGGGTTATAGCTGTGCTTTTCTCAGACAGAGCAGAGCTGGGGTCAGGAAAAGGTCAGCAATCCCAGAATGCTGAGCAGCACAGTCAGTGGACACTTCCTGTTTGCAGGCAGCCTGATGCTCCATGAGCCGCCATCTTGGATGTTTAAAGGCACATAACATGCAGTAGATGCAGGTAGGATGATTTTTAATGTGGGCAATCTGTATGTACAGGGGGGAAACATATAAGATAGGCTTTTATTCAGGGTGAGGGTCCGGATTAATGTGGGCAATCTGTATGTACGGGTGTGGGAAACATATAAGATAGGCTCTTACTCAGGGTGAGGGTCCGGATTAATGTGGGCAATCTGTATGTACAGGGGGGAAAGATAAAAGATTGGCTCTTATTCAGGGTCAGGGTCCGGATTAATGTGGGCAATCTGTATGTACAGGGGGGGAAACATATAAGATAGGCTCTTATTCAGGATGAGGGTCCGGATTAACGTGGGCAATCTGTATGTACTGGGGGAAACATATAAGATAGGCTCTTACTCAGGGTGAGGGTCCGGATTAATGTTGGCAATTTGTATGTACAGGGTGTGGGAAACATATAAGATAGGCTCTTACTCAGGGTGAGGGTCCAGATTAATGTGGGCAATCTGTATGTACAGGGGGGAAAGATAAAAGATAGGCTCTTATTCAGGGTCAGGGTCCGGATTAATGTGGGCAATCTGTATGTACAGGGGGGGAAACATATCAAATAGACTCTTATTCAGGGTGAGTGTCCGGATTAATGTGGGCAATCTGTATGTACAGGATGTGGGAAACATATAAGATAGGCTCTTATTCAGGGTGAGGGTCCACTTTAAGCTTCCCCGCAGCACTCAGTAATGGCAGCCCCTGTTTTTCTTTCATGACAGGTCCCCTTTAATCTCCCCCCTTCCTGTTGGGCAGAATCCGGCTATGTGCTGAGGCAGCAGGTCTGGCGATAATTCGCGGCACGGCGCCCGATCACACACTCGAGACCCCCGCCCCGGACAAGGTAGGACGCTCGCTCTGCGGGTGCTGCGTCTGTATGAGAAACTCTGTGTGAGCAAACTGCCAGGAGACCGGCTCATCTATTCTATTCTGAGTTCTGTTTCTTGGAGATACTTCCACCTGATTGGCTGTTACACATAAGAGAGATTCACAGTGTGTGTCTGACAACAATCTATTAGGGTATAAGGGAGGATATAGAGAGAGAAGAGCTTACAATCTATTAGGGTATAAGGGAGGATACAGAAGGAGAAGAGCTTACACTCTATTAAGGTATAAGGGACGATACAGGAAGAGAAGAGCTTACACTCTATTAGGGTATAAGGGACGATACAGGAAGAGAAGAGCTTACACTCTATTAGGGTATAAGGGAGGATACAGGAGGAGAAGAGCTTACACTCTATTAGGGTATAAGGGAGGATACAGGAGGAGAAGAGCTTACACTCTATTAGGGTATAAGGGAGGATACAGGAGGAGAAGAGCTTACACTCTATTAGGGTATAAGGGAGGATACAGAAGGAGAAGAGCTTGCAATCTATTAGGGTATAAGCGAGGATACAGAAGGAGAAGAGCTTGCAATCTATTAGGGTATAAGGGAATTTTTATTGGTAAACAAACAAACAAAACTCAGCTAATCAGCATTAATACATAATATAAAAAAACGTATACTTGTACACAATAAACATAACACAGCAGAATACTACATACTATACATTATCCATCATGCCTATACTTCTAATGGTTACTCAGTGCAGATACATCAGGTTACAGATCAGGGGTTAGGTCCCATCATTATGTAGAGCAGTAACACATTAAACACCATCATAGATCTGAATCATCAGAGTCGTCCTGCCTGCCAGTCACTTCCATATCAGAGTCTATCGGGTCTATAGCTGCTGGTGTCTTTTTCTTAGTCGGTGGGTCCTCCTCTGACCCCGAGTCACATTCTCTGGCTATACGCTTTAACTCTTGCTCCAGCTCCATAGTATCGTGCCCAGAAATATCTGCACCTGGCTCAGACAGTATGTTATATCGGTTTGATGTAACTGTCACTGCTGTATCTGTTCTGCACTTGGGCTTTTTTCCTGGCTTTTGGACTAAGGACCATGCGCCTTCTGGTCTGCAGGTGGACTTGTCTTTTTTTTCCCTCTCTTATCACCAGGGGCTTTACTATCTGCAGAAGAGGCTGGAGCAGGGCAATGGACCATAGCAGGGGAAGGGGCTACAGGGGAAGATGGGCTATCAGCTTGCTCCGGTGCTGGCCGTGGGATGGTGGCCACAGGCTGTGGGGTTACATCTGTCTGATCTCTTATCTCAGTTGTCTCAGACCCTGACCTTGTTACTATCTGCCCAGACATCAGAGCCTCCTCCTCTGTAACCTCACCTGCTGCCACCAGCTCCTCCGCAGCCTGGCTATATAGGTTATGGAAGGCCTCCGAGCAGTCCCTATGGTAATGACCCATCTGACCACACAAGTTACACCGGACATTTGTACACATGGAGCTGGTGTGACCAATCTCCCCGCACAGGTTACACTTCACTACAGTACACACTCCGGCCACATGACCGGCCTTCCCACACTTAAAGCACAAGCGTGGCTGACCGGCATAGAAGCACACCCCCCTCTCACGGCCGATAATGAAGGAGTTGGGCAAATGTAAAGTAACATTACTGTGCTGCCTGAGCTTCACCAGCACCCTCCAGCCTCCTGTCCAGATCCCATCATCATCAAGACACTTTGTCAGGTCAGACACCATATCACAATGTCTCCTCAGCCATATCACAATATCCTGCGGGGGGACGGACTCATTCCAGAACAAGATATTAACGCTCACAGTGCCCGGCTTTGATACCGGGATAAGGATAAACTGGTCCCATCCCTCAGCGCCCCTAAACTTTGTCACACTTGCCCAGAACCTGTCCAAGCTGGCCATGAGCTTGAAGCTTATATCGTAGCCCTGCCTGTCCGGGAGGTTTATAACGGCCAATATATCTGCAGGTGTGAACCCCATCTGGTTACACAGGAGCTCTCGGATCACATGTCTCCTGTCTGGCAGATCTTCCTTTGCCCCCTTATTCTTAAATCTTACCACGTTCCTCCTCTTAAATGCCTGACCGGTGTAATGTAAGCCGGCTAAAAGATGGGGCACCGGGACTCCAGGCATTCTGAGGATGAGCATGGCCAGATGCATTGCCAGTATTATCATTGTGGGGTCTGGATTGAGGGAGACCCGCTACCTGTGGTCGGTCACCTGTGGGAGGAAAAACATTATTAGTGCATGCAGACGATTTAGTTCCATTACTATCAGGAACCGCAGGCTGTTCATTGTCCCAAACAGATTGTAATGCATTGCGACTTGCTTTCTTGTTTCCTCGATCGATGTCCAACAATGTGGGGGACAGTTTAGAGGTGTCACTATGTCCCGGCTGTGACCCCGGGATTGCAATTTGCGGGGTCTCACCAACTTCCATAGTGTCATTGGCTGCATCACATCCATTCTCAGGCTGGGGGAGGGTGCCTTGTGAAACACAGAGTTCATTGCTGGAGCCATTCAGGGATTGCTCACTGCTGCCCCCTGGGGGTGGTTGGCTTACTTGGCAGGCATCAGGAAAAGAAGGAGCAGAATCTTGCAGCACTGGGGTCCTGTACAGCAGCTCCTGTGAGCATGTCTCCTGCTCTGATGGTGAGGAGGTGGCTGAGCCGGGTTCAGGTATCTGTCTGTATTTTAGGAGCTTCTGAGACTCCTCAAACCGATCCAGGTTCTTGTATCTCTCTGCCATGGGTCCCATTTGTTTTTCAAGCGTTTCAATGTCTCTATCAATTGCAGCAAGCTGTGTACAGCTCATCACAAGCGGCTGCGTTACGGGGGTTTGCTGCCTTCATTTTATTTACTTCATCTATTTGTCTTTGCCGCTCTGTCCTGGATGCTCTTAAGCTGTTCATGTTGTTGACTAAATCTGGAATTTTGTCTGCAAGCTGCAGTTCTGGTGCGCGCTCTGTCTCTTTAAGACTTGCCTTGCGTCTTGGCTTTTCTGCTGGGTCTTTGAATGTCTCTGCTGCCTCAGTCCTGGGAGACTTGTGGCCATTTGCCCCCAGCTCAGCATTTGCATTGTCTGATAACTTCTCAGATTTATGTCCAGTGGCAGGTTTAGCAGATTTCCCCCCAGTTATGGGGTCACCGGTGGCCGGCTGGGTCTTGGATCGCAGGGCCCGGGACTCTCGGCTCACACACACATTCTGCTGCATGTTTTCCTGCATTGTCAGTCTTTCCAAAGATGTCCTCCTCAGCTTGTGCTGCTTCCCACTGCCAGCCTGAGCTGGCTGCTGAGTGTCCATCACAACAGGTTGTTGGATCTCCCTGCCTGGATCAGCACAGTCACTTTGCTGGGGCTGCCGCCCTCCCTCCATTACATGCTGCACACAGACACTGCTACACGGCCCATCATCATTATCCACCACTTCCATTCCAGCTTCACTTACTTTACTGTAACTTTCTTCCATAAAGAATCTTCCACCTTCATTGTAATCCACCGCGGTCAGCCGGTCAGCAGCATATTCAGCAGCCAGAGGGTCTCTAACATGGACTCCAGATTCAGACCCAGAAGCCTGGAGCTCACCTGGGGAGCGACCCCACCCAAGGCAGCCAGGCCCTGGGCTAGAGCCAGACATTCACAGCACCTGCAGAGCTCACTCACACACCTCCTCCCACCTTAACGATCTATTAGGGTATAAGGGAGGATACAGGAGGAGAAGAGCTTACAATCTATTAGGGTATAAGGGAGGATACAGAAGGAGAAGAGCTTACAATATATTAGGGTATAAGGGAGGATACAGAAGGAGAAGAGCTTACAATATATTAGGGTATAAGGGAGGATACAGAAGGAGAAGAGCTTACACTCTATTAGGGTATAAGGAAGGACACAGAAAGAAAAGAGCTTACACTCTATTAGGGTATAAGGGAGGATACAGAAGGAAAAGAGCTTACAATATATTAGGGTATAAGGGAGGATACAGAAGGAAAAGAGCTTACACTCTATTGGGGTATAAGGGAGAATACAGAAGGAAAAGAGCTTACACTCTATTAGGGTATAAGGGAGGATACAGAAGGAGAAGAGCTTACACTTTATTAAGGTATAAGGGAGGATGCAGGAGAAGAAGAGCTTACACTCTATTAGGGTATAAGAGAGGATACAGGAGGAGAAGAGCTTACACTCTATTAGGGTATAAGGGAGAATACAGGAGGCGAAGAACTTACACTCTATTAGGGTATAAGGGAGGATCTAGGAGGAGAAGAGCTTACACTCTATTAGGGTATAAGGGAGGATACAGAAGGAGAAGAGCTTACACTCTATTAGGGTATAAGGGAGGATACAGGAGGAGAAGAGCTTACACTCTATTAGGGTATGTAGCGATAACCTTTATCGCCGGAGGGCTTCACCGCCCGAGACGTCCTTTTCCCCAATCGTAAGAGGTGCTGCTGGAATTCCAGAGTCGTCCGTGAGGAAACAGGAACAGCCCTTACAAGGGCTAGTGCATTGTAATATAGCGTTTCCCCCAATAAGAGACAGAACTTCAGTATTGAGGGTGAAGGTGAAGTGTCCTTTATTAGTGCCACACTGGGCCTTATATACACAAGTCTCTATTGCATGACACACACACCGACCAATAGCAGCAGGGCAAACAATCCCTCAACTCTGCCGGTGACGCAATCAGTAGAACAATAGCAGGCTGTAATATAATTATAATCAATCAGGACAATGCCATTGACTGTGACGTAATCAACAATACACAATGGCAGTCAAAATACAATGACATTGCCTGTAACAGTATCAAAATACAATGACCTAATTAAGAAAAGGCCAGTGAATGACCCGGTGGGCAACTGAATAGTGATGACATCCAAAAGACAGAGCGTCTGTCACAGGGTATAAGGGAGGATGCAGGGGGAGAAGAACATACAATCTATTAGGGTATAAGGGAGGATACAGGAGGAGAAGAGCTTACACTCTATTAGGGTATAAGGGAGGATACAGAAGGAGAAGAGCTTACACTCTATTAGGGTATAAGGGAGGATACAGAAGGAGAAGAACTTACACTCTATTAGGGTATAAGGGAGGATACAGGCAGATGGGAAACCCTGGAACCAGCATCCATAACATCCTTCCCTGGAGAAGCTTGTCAGGTGCGTACATCATTGGAGTGCAATGGATAAGAGGTGCCAGAGGGCGAGCACCAGCAGGTATGTAAGGAACAGATGCCAGCTCAGTATGCCATCCTGCGGAGGGTGCTGATAGCGCTGTCTCAGGGGGCAAGGCAGGTTTTGGTGCACTTTGTCCTGTAAAGGATGAGGTAGCACCAGCCTCAACTGTTATGCTGGCACCTATCCCAGGCCTGGGGCTTGCTGATCTTAGTTGGCACCGGAGCATGGGTGATTCACCCACAAGATTGGGTCTGGCTGGTGAGGCTTTGAATTTTTCAGCATCCTCTGGTGTATCTGCTGCCAGCCTGCCTTCTGCATCTCCTTCCAGTTTCCTCCTGTGTCTATGTCTGCTGCCAGCCTGCCCCCTGTATCTACTGCCAGCCTGCCCCCTGTATCTGCCGCCAGCCTGCCCCCTGTATCTGCCCCCAGCCTGCCCCCTGTATCTGCTGCTAGCCTGCCCCCTGTATCTGCTGCCAGCCTGCCCCCTGTATCTGCTGCCAGTCTACCCCCTGTATCTGCTGCCAGCCTGCCCCCTGTATCTGCTGCCAGCCTGCCCTCTGCATCTGCTGCCAGCCTGCCCCCTGTATCTGCCCCAGCCTGCCCCCTGTATCTGCTGCCAGCCGGCCCCCTGTATCTGCTGCCAGCCTGCCCCCTGTATCTGCTGCCAGCCTGCCCCCTGTATCTGCTGCCAGCCTGCCCCCTGTATCTACTGCCAGCCTGCCCTCTGCATCTGCTGCCAGCCTGCCCCCTGTATCTGCTGCCAGCCTGCCCCCTGTATCTGCTGCCAGCCTGCCCCCTGTATCTGCTGCCAGCCTGCCCCTGTATCTGCTGCCAGCCTGCCCCCTGTATCTGCTGCCAGCCTGCCCCCTGTATCTGCTGCCAGCCTGCCCCCTGTATCCGCTGCCAGCCTGCCCCCTGTATCTGCCCCCAGCCTGCCCCCTGTATCTGCTGCTAGCCTGCCCCCTGTATCTGCTGCCAGCCTGCCCCCTGTATCTGCTGCCAGTCTACCCCCTGTATCTGCTGCCAGCCTGCCCCCTGTATCTACTGCCAGCCTGCCCTCTGCATCTGCTGCCAGCCTGCCCCCTGTATCTGCCCCAGCCTGCCCCCTGTATCTGCTGCCAGCCTGCCCCCTGTATCTGCTGCCAGCCGGCCCCCTGTATCTGATGCCAGCCTGCCCCCTGTATCTGCTGCCAGCCTGCCCCCTGTATCTGCTGCCAGCCTGCCTCCTGTATCTGCCCCCAGCCTGCCCCCTGTATCTGCTGCCAGCCTGCCCCCTGTATCTGCTGCCAGCCTGCCCCCTGTATCTGCTGCCAGCCTGCCCCCTGTATCTGCTGCCAGCCTGCCCCTGTATCTGCTGCCAGCCTGCCCCCTGTATCTGCTGCCAGCCTGCCCCCTGTATCTGCTGCCAGCCTGCCCCCTGTATCCGCTGCCAGCCTGCCCCCTATCACTGCTGCTGCTGCCAGCCTGCCCCCTGTATCTGCTGCTACTTTATCCAGCGGGGTGGTGCTGGTACTGCAGTGCAGCCCCCTGTGTTGTATGCCCAGGTTGCCAGGACTGGAGGTGGAGAAGCCGTTGGTTATAGGGCATCTGTGATATGGATTAGAGGTTGTAGCACACTATTTAAAGAAATATAGAAAGAAGTTTCTTTACAAAATTCTATAAGGGGTTCCAGTAAGTTGTTGTACCGTGTTAGCCATCGATGTAAGCAGGAAATCCAAGGTTAAGGTAATACCATTTATTGGCTAACTCATTTAGATTGAAAATGCAAACTTTCGAAGCTGTTCAAGCTTCTTCTTTAGGCATAATACAGATCTGTAACTTAGACACACATTTATACAAAAAACTACAAAGGAGTGACAATTGTTTTTACACTGACACACATGAAAAATAGCTAAGTCGTAAAATCGTATACTGTGAGATAAGGATCAGGGGGATTATAACAATTAATGGTGGGCTGATAAGAATGAGAGGGGGAGAAAAAGTGTGTGGAATTTTTATTGCTCTCACACCGGGCCAGACAGTCTGTTTAATATCAGACCTGGTGATGAGTCTTGTCTATTCAATCCATGTCATAATGACACATAAAATTATTGTCCCTGTTTAGCCCACGGTCCATCGATTTAAAGATTTGGATGCATTTGCACTCCCATTCCAATCTCTCCTTTTGTGAGTGGAAGCCCCCTTAAGCACTGTGAGTTTGAGATCACATAGGCCATGGCCTGGTCTGCAGAAATGGGCTGCAACAGGCACATCAGTTTTATTATTTTTGATTGTGAACCTGTGCAGATTTAGTCGCTTTCTTAGCGCTTGTCCTGTCTGCTTGATGTAACATGCTGAGGGGCACGGCACACACATGATCAGGTTATACTACATTAGGGGATTTGCATGTAAAATTACCCTGTATTTTGTAATCATGTTGCATACCTGGTGTCTTTATCCTGTCAGTGGTGTAGATGTGTGTGCAGGTTTCACACCTTTTCTGCAGGCAAGGCCATGTCCCATTTTGTGCTGGGTCACTTAGGGAGCTCCTCACAATGAGTTTTCTGAGGTTGGGAGGTTGTCTGTATGCCAACAGAGGAGGATCTGGGAAAATCTCAGAAAGTCTCTCATTCCTGTGTAAAAGGGGTTGGAGCTCCTTCGCAATTTTCCTTAGAATCTCCAGACGTGGATTGTATGTGACAACCAGAGGAACACGGTTCTTCTTTTGGGATTCTTTGTACTGCAGGAGTCTCTGGGGATGTGGAATGCTTTTTGTAACTGGGCCTCTGTTTCTGATGGTTTGTAGCCCTGCCTAAGAAAGTCCCTTTTTAGATTGTCCATATGTGCGTTTCTGTCCATGGTATCAGAACAGATTCTGTTGTATCTGATTCCCTGGCTGAATACGATAGACCTCTTGGTGTGGTTTGGGTGGAAGCTGTTATGGTTAAGGTATGTAGGTCGGTCTGTGGGTTTCCGGTAGATGGATGTTTGTAGGGCCTTTCCCTTAACACGTATGGTGGTGTCAAGGAAATTTATTTCTGTTGGTGAATGGGTGAGTTTCAAACGTATTGTGGGATGGAAGTCGTTAAAATTCATGTGGAAGTCAATGAGGTCTTCCTGGCTTGCAGACCAGATGATTAGGATGTCATCAATGTAGCGAAAATAGGCTATTGGTTTAGTGGCGCATTGTGATAGGAACTCCTCTTCCAGTTTTGCCATGAATAAATTTGCATATTGTGGTGCAAATCTTGAGCCCATTTCCACACCCATCTGCTGCAGGTATAGATCTTGGCCGAAACAGAAGTAATTGTGGGTCAGGATGAAATGAATTATTTCGGTGATCTCATCTGCAGGTAGGTTGTGTTCCTGCAGGTACCTTGCACAAGCAGCTATACCGTCATCATGTGGGATGTTGGTATAAAGTGACTCTACATCCATGGTTGCCAAGATGGTTCCCTCTGGTAAAGGTCCAATTGCAGATAGTCTATTGAGAAGATGTGTTGTGTCCTGAATAAAACTTGGTGTCCCCCGGACCAGAGGTTTTAGGATATGTTCCACCCAGCCTGACAGGTTTTCAGTCAAAGTCCCAATACCAGAGATTATAGGTCTTCCCGGATTTCCTGGTTTGTGAACTTTGGGGAGCATATAAAAGCAGGCCACCTTTGGGTCTTCTGGTATTAGTTGCAGTACGGAATCCCTGATTCTAGAGGGAAGGCCTTTAAGTAGTTTTAGGAGCTCCTTTGCGTAGATGTCTGTGGGATCCTCCTGTAGTTTGGCATAGTGTAAGGTGTTAGACAGCTGTCTGTATGCCTCCTGTTTGTAGTCACTGGTGTTCATGATGACTATAGCACCACCTTTGTCAGCTGGTTTTATTATAATGTCCTTATTTTCCTTTAAGGTGCTGATGGCCTTTTGTTCCTCCTTTGTAATATTTTGCACCAGTCTTGCACCCCGCTGCAGGACTGCGGTTGTGACCCTTTGCCTAAAGGTGTTTATATACTTGTCCAGGGTAGAGTTTTTTCCGGGTCTGGGGGTCCAGGTAGATCTTTTGGTGGGGTTAATATACTCTGGCTCAGGTTGAGTAGTGACCACGCTCTATTTCCTATAAGGGGTTCCAAAATTCCAAGGTGCGCCTACTCGCTGCGAACCAGAATAGACTATACATACAGGAATGGAAAATTGAACACCCTTCAAACATAAGTGCATTTAAAAGGAAGAATTTTTAATGCTGGTAGCAAAAAAGTGATAACATCAATCAAGTGTATATACAATTGTGCTATTTACAATAAAGAACACCAGTACAAAAGGACATAATAATCCAGAGGATGGCTGCGAAAAAATGGTAAGTCACTTGTGCTGTAGCCAGCAATGAGGGGCGATTGTCCGTAGGATATGCCCCAAGGACTTTCTATGCAGAAAGTCAGTTGTTTTCAGTATTGCTCACCCGTGTACCGACCTTTGCCTGTCCCCGACTCTGAACCTGTGCTGCCAGCCCTGACCTCTGCTTGAACTTTACATCGCCTTTTGCCTGCCTCCTTTGTACCTCGCATTACCTTGGCTGACTGTGTGGCTGAGCCGCTGTTGGGGGGGTAGCGACCTGGGGGTCACTCGCCGCTGCAAGACCAACCTGCTTTGCGGCGGGCTCTGGTGAATACCGGTGGCCTCTTAGACTCCGCTCCCCTGACGTGGCACTCGCTATCAGTAACACAGTCACAGCGGATCCACACCTGTGCTGTCACACCTGGTCCGTGACAACCTTGAGTATAAGAAAAGCCTCTACCTTGTTGCTCTACATTCAAGAGGAGTCTTACGTGACATGAGCTAATACCACTCTTACCCAACAGGTTAAACTACACAAATATAATTTTCACCCGAGTGTTGCATTTGCTATCAACACACATTTGTTCAAGTGTACACAGCTCTGATTAGAGTTAAGTAAATACACTGTAAATGAACACACAACGTTAACACTTTTGTTTCTGTTCCCTTTGGGTGCT
Organism: Gastrophryne carolinensis; assembly: GCA_027917425.1. Classification (NCBI taxonomy): domain Eukaryota; kingdom Metazoa; phylum Chordata; class Amphibia; order Anura; family Microhylidae; genus Gastrophryne; species Gastrophryne carolinensis. The sequence continues at coordinate 7,797,680 of CM051238.1, read as the reverse complement.
TGCATCATGTACTTCGGGAAAACACCAGTAGGCATATCATTCGAAACATCTATAGACTCACTGTGTTATTACATTACACACACAACTAAAGAAAATATGAGGTCACTTCACCTTCAAGAAGTATAACACATACCACATATACTACACAACAAATATGAGGTGTGCACCCACCCAAGAGAGAATAACCAACATTGTTTTGTTGTTAACCCATGCCAGCTGTATTTTTCTTTTTTTGCCTCAGCTGGAATACCCATGTGACTACGATTTAGTGTCATTGGGATAGTTTCCAAGTCTGAATAAACACTTAAAACAGTAGGCGTATTTACCGATACTTTAGTCCCTCTTTAAGGACACTCTTACCTATGCCCAAACCTTCTAAAGACTACTTACTAGAGATGAGCGAACTAAACCAATAGAGCCTGGTTTCGAACCAAATTTCAGGGAAAGTTCCGTTCGTCGCAAACTTTACGTGGTTTGCGGGGAAAGCAAAAGAAGAACCTGGCGGGATTTCACCGGCACCACCCCGCATGTCATGACCAGCCAACGAAAAGCAGAGAGACTGGTCACATGGTGGCAGTGTAAGAGATCAGGGTAGCTTGGCCAATCTTGAGGCGCTATTGCAGGACCTAGTCATTTGAGGTGCCGTCTATCCACCATTATCGAGCTGGCTATTGCAGAGACAGCATTGCTCTTAGAGCAGGGACAGTTTAGGGCATTTTGAACCACAGCATAGGAGAAAATAAGGGACAGGTAAGGAAGTGGGCACAGTGGGACACTGAGGGGGGTGTGCTGCACAGAAAACCTGCTTGCGCTGTGATCTGCTGGTCATTGTAGTCCACCCTGTAAAGTCTGAAAACTTCAGTGAGGGTTTTTTTTAATTATTTGGCCACATCTGCCTGGTTTATCTGGCCCCTGTCACTGTGTTGGGGAACTTAGGATCCACGGGGGCATCTTTGTTAAATATAGTTTAAAAAAAAATCTTATCACCTGCCAAGGAATATTTTAGGGAACGTCTATCTGTTTTAGGAAATACTAAATAAAATGTCTGGGAAAGAAAGGGGTGGGAAAGGACGGAGGAAAAGACATCCCTGCAATTCCTTCTACCACTAAGGATAAGGATGTTGGTGCCGGTACCAACACTGTGGTCAGTAGCCATATGCCCAGGCTAAGTAAAAGTAGCATCAGCCATTCGTCCAGGCCCAGCCATAGTAGCGGCGGCATCCATTTTTCCAGGCCCGCCACTTCTAGTAGTAGCAGCAGCAGTAATGTACGTGTTAGTAGTAGCAGCAGCAGTAATGTACGTGGTAGTAGTAGCAGCATCAGCATGCCAGAGTTGCACATTTCCTCCTGTGGGCGTTGTAGCGATAACCTTTATCGCCGGAGGGCTTCCCCGCCAGAGACGTCCTTTTCCCAATGGTGAGAGGTACTGCTGGAATTCCAGAGTCATCCGTGAGGAAACAGGAACAGCCCTTACAAGGGCTAGTGAATTGTAATATAGCGTTTCCCCCAATAAGAGACAGAACTCAGTATTGAGGGTGAAGATGAACTGAACTTTATTAGTGCCACCCTGTGCCTTATATGCAAGGCTCCATGCAAGGGGACCTCCCCCATGGACCTGATGGAGAACTACATGACAAATCCACAGACCAATGGGAGCAGGGCACACAATCCCTCAACTCTGCCGGTAACACAATCAGTAGAACAATAGCAGTCTGTAACACAATCAGTAGAACAATAGCAGTCTGTAACACAATCAGTAGAACAATAGCAGTCTGTAGCACAATCAGTATAACAATAGCAGTTTGTAATACAATCAATAACACAATGGCAGCCTGTCTGGGACATGCTCAAGAAAATGAAAGTAATGGGTCTATGCAAAAACAGTGCCTTTAAAATCCAATGGCAGAGTCTGTCACAGGCGTGTTATTTCAGACAATATATCCATTGTGGACTGGTGGGCTCATCTCAGGAGGAGCAATGACTTGGAGCCAGGTTTCAGTGGATTCCTCTTCCACTACAGCTACCCATCACAGTAAAAGAAGCCTTTCCCTTCCATCATTTCTCTCTTTTCTGCTTCTTTTTTGAGTAAAATTAAAGGGTGCCAATATCGCTGCTCCCCCCCCCTTTACAAATGGGACAATTTTTTGAGAGCTTGCCCTCTACTCCCAGACCTAAACAACCATCACAGGTTTCCTGCGCCATGGCCTAGTCTTTCTTCAACAGTTGCAGCCTCTGCTAATGCTGCTAATGCTGCTAATACTACTACCACCAACAGCGCCTCCACTACCAGCCTGCCACCCTCTGCTACTGCCAGACCAACACAACCACAGTTTAACCCTGCGATGTCCAAAATGGGTACATTTTTCAGGGCTTGTAAAAAGCCATTGCTGCTTCTTCAGTTAAAATTTAAGGGTGCCAATCCCGCTGCTACCCCACGTTACAAAGGGGATTATTTTTTTGAGGGCTTGCTCGCTGCTGCCAGGCCTACACAATTGCAGGTCTATCCCCTGTGAATTCCAAAATGGGCGAATTTTTCAACCCTTGTAAAAACACATTGCTCCTTTTCACTTTCCAGGAACGCCAACCCTGTTGCTTCTCCCCATTTTTTTATGTGCTTTAAACTATCAAAGACAGCCGTGGGCTATTGAAATGCTTATTAGGTTGCAGGTGATTCATAAATTCAAAGGCTAATTAGTCCATCCACAGAAACATGTTTTTATACAGCCATGGGTGACTTCAGGGTGCTATAAAGGACTTTTACATCCGTCAGGCATTGTTCTCCATGCATTTTAGACAAAAGTTTGCCCCAAACAGAACTTTTTTGGAAAAGTTTGCTCATCTCTACTACTTACAACTCTCGCTACAACCTACGCCATCTGGTGGCTGCACTAAAGTATCTGTCCCTGAACCCACTTAACCCATGGAAATGTTCCACCTGTAAAGGAAAACTTAGTAACAAGAAACAGTATTGCATTTTAATAAACATTTTTTTTCTGTACCACTGGCGTGTAGTCCTCACTGTCCCTGAGCTAATCCCACCTAACTAATGGCTAATTGCTGGTAAAAGACCACACATAAATATTTTACATTAAGGATAATAAATCAGAGTCAGAGAAAACACACAAACCAAGGTTGCTGGTTAAACACATTTCACATATTAAAGCATTTTCTTTTCAAAAAGACCCTAAGCAGCACTGCTTTATGCAGGCTTCTTCAAGGAATTTTAAAACACAAACACGTTTTTTCAAAGTACTTCACACAGAATAACACAAGTAAACACCAGCAACTTATTCAAACACTATGTTCAAGTATTGTCCATGAAAGTCCAGGCAATGTTTGCAAAAACCTTTTAGTCTCTTTTTCAAAACACGCACACAAAAATCCTCAATGTTCTCACCAGCACAAAATATTAAAATGTCTTTGGTTTCAAGCAGACAAATAACTATAAAGGACTCTGAACCTCTTTACAAAGAGGTTAGTTCAAAGGACATAAAACAAAAAAAAGGGTGCGACAGGCTTACAAGGCAGCCATCGGGTCTCTGCACCGTGATACTCTTCACAATGTCTCCATTACTTGGGATAGAAAGTACAGCTCTATCCATGTAAATGGTATGACCCCACTTCCAAGTACGTGGTGTAGCGCCATTTTTCCTCAGTGTTTTTAATGGCTTCATCCACCCAGTGATTTCTACGTTCCTCCACAAAAATCATGTCCTCTTCTCCAAAGTAAGAGTACTCCATCTCTAACTCCATCACAATCCATCTAATCTTTGTATTATACATTGGCCACGAGAATAGTTAGACCGGGCAGCGGGATTCCCTTTCTCTGGAAACACATAGGGGTTGTTTGTGCGTTGGGCAAATAAATAAATGGAGCGGTGCTCTGAGGCCTCCTTGATCATGAGTGATTGGGGGGCTACAGGCGGCATGGTGGCTATGTCTTGGTGGCATGGTGGCTATGTCTTGTATGATCGGCTCTAGGATCATCCTCGTCACCCTCTCTTCCCATTGTGGCTGCTGGGGCAAAGTCACTAAACTTTTTTTGTGGTTTCCCCATGGATTACAGCAACGGCTGTAATCCAAAAAGTGCGCCAGGTACGCTCTCCAACTCAGTCAAGGATTTTCCCACCAGAGTGGCAACAACAGCAAGCTCTGATTTTGGCAGCGGTGGAATAGTATCTGTGCCAATGGACTCTTGATCAACCTCCGGAATGGTGGTGTCAGACACAGAATCGGGGACGGCATCCTCTGGGGCAATGGTGGCTCCAGGTATTTCTGGGATGGCATCAGCGGGGTCAGACTCCTCGAACTACGCAGTGGCAGCAGGGTTAATGCTGAATGGCTCCTCCACAGCAGACATACCGGCAATTGGGGGGTCTTTGTCGGCGGGCTCTGCAACGGCCTCCACCGGCTGGTCCTTGGGGGGTACAGCAACCATGGTAGCAGGCTGCTTCCAAGGCATAAAATACGGCACATCTACCAGTCCAGCCCACACATGTTCTCCAGGTGGTGTGTGCCATGTTATATGGGTATGACAGTTCTGAGTTAACACCGTCAGCTCTCCAGCTTCCTTGTGAAGTTCGTAATCAGCAACTAGGGCAGCTCCTCCGGCGAGCGTGGTGAGGTACTATTATATCATAGGCAGAGCAGACAGGATGCAGCTCACCCTCGTTCTGACACTACGCTTGGCTCCGGATTACTTGCACTCTAAGTCCAGTGTCCAGGAACCATACTTGGCCCTTGTTCCTATAAAAAGACAATTCAAAACGCGCGTCGGACCTCCGCCAGAACAGGAGCCGCTTAGTCTACGTTATATTGTACTGTGCTAAAAGAGGACTCTATTTCCTTTGAAAACGCTGCACTTTTTTAGATTAACATCAGGAACGTGTCTCTGGGAGTGCACGCCTGGAGTTCCGCGAACCCTTGCAACCAAATTGACATTTATACAGCAGCGGCTCGCATAACCTCGGCGAGTGAAGATTTAAAGGACCCGCCGCCTAAAATATCAGGACCTTTTCAGTTGAAACTAATACATCTTATATTTATTGTTTTGCATATCAATAAAGAAGTCTTTTAGAACACAGAAGGAGTGAAGAACACTAATTAATTGATGAGAAGACCAACTTCTGTCAACTTACAGCTTAAACAGAAAGCATATATTCAAAGTGGCCCTGGTCAGGTATTAACCTCCGGGCCTGGTGGGTAAGTTTTGTTATCATTACTATTACCTGCTTTGTAACATATCTTAAACTATTAGTATATGCTTTTATTTATCAGTATATGCTATTAACCCTAGCTGTTACAGTGTAATTTTTGTGATTACTTTTTGCAGCAGGATTATACCCCAGAGAACACAATAAATTGAAGGAGCTTAGAAAGGATTAGAGTGATCATTCTCTTTATCCTGATACATTGTTGTTCTCATAATAACACAGCGCGCCTGAGAATTGAGTTTTCTACATAACAGCAATTTTTTTGCATTGTGTACTCTACTCTAACCTCCCATCCATTATTCTGTATACGGTTTAGCCACCCGGTCAGGCAGCAGCTTCACCCACATTTCCATAGCACTATTCACAATCTCCCTTTTTTTCACTTTTATGTCCTTGCTGGGCCAGTGATGGAGGACTCCACAGAGCAGATGAACCCCCTGTGTGTTCTTGGCTCCCAGCTCCGCGGCTCGAGGTAGGCGTTACTCTTCGGGAAGACAAACTATAGTTGCTGGTTGATGCGGTACTCCAGATAGATATCTCTATCTCAGACAGTGACCCTTCATCAGCTTCGGTCAGTGTCTTGAGGGATGGCTGCATTTTGGCCATGGCGCGAGGGTCTGGTTTTATTAGCAGCAGGGGCCCCTTACCACTTCCTGTTTTCCTCCACCGGCCTCTGCAAGTATCAGTTTTACTGCACTTTTGAAAAAGGCGGGAAGCCAGGAGCACTGTACAGGGGGCACCAGGCAGCACACTTAACTCCTCCATGAAGAAAAAAAGAAGGCATTTCACGATCGCTCGGCCATGCTTTGGGATAAAGTCTCCCAACTTTCAGGGTAGCTTTCTGAGGATAGTGGGCTTCCTTCCACCATGTCCAGGTAGTGTTGCCCAATCTAGTCCGCAGCTTTAAATGGGTATCCTCCATGGGCTGTTGGGCATCCAAAACAGTCAAATACAGGTTCTGACATGTTCAGGCAATACTCTATAGTGCTAGTAACACAGCCCATAGGCATCAGCAATGTCATTTTCTTCCAAAAACAGCCAAACTTTGCCAGAAAAGTCCACACTCTGGGGGGAGGGGGGGGGTCTGGTCACACCTAAACACATGGATCCAAGCACCTCAGAGTCCCACATTGGGCGCCATATTGTAGCACACGTGGCCCAAGGGGTTAACACCTGAGCGTGTGATCACCCCTAAACCTACGGATCCAAGCTCCTCAGAGCACCACGTTGGGCGCCATATTGTAGCATACATGACCCTTGCCCCGCTGTGTGAAACCCCGCAGGTCACCGAAACAAACTCACCTCTTCCCAGTCCTATGACGTATGCGCGACCGCCCGTCCAATCAGCGCATTTGGATCCGTCAGCACATCATCTAAGGCTAGCGGCTACGAGCGTTCTGACAGCCGCATCTCCCGCGACCTTTTGGGAAGGAAGGTTCTTGACCGAACAAGGATGGAAAGTTTCCTTGGCTCTACTCCGGGATTGGGAAATGGTGAACTTTCTTTGACCAGCTTGCTTTAAAACCATCCAGACACCACATTTGGTGGTGGTCTATAACTGCTGTCTGGTAGAGGGTTCCCTCCATGAGGTGTTCAGCTGTGATCCTTCTGTCAAAAGGTAAGGACTCTTCTATAATAGAGAACTGGAGCCCCATCAGCCTTCTTAATGTCGATAGAAAGATATTGTACTTATGGCTGCTTCTTGGCAAGTACGACCTGCCAGGTAGGTTCATTAATTGGCTACAAACGAAGAGACTGAGAGCTTCCCTCTTGTTGAAGCCTGGGTTGGCAGACCTTTTGAGGTTGACTCTGGTGTGCAACACGGATGCCCTCTGAGTCCCCTACTGTATGTGTCTGCGATCGATCCCTTTATAAGAATGGTTGAAAGCAGCATGTTATGTGGGGTTCCTCTAAGTGTGTCATGTTATGTGGGGTTCCTCTAAGTGTGTCATGTTATGTGGGGTTCCTCTGGGTGTGTCATGTTATGTGGGTAAGTCTGGTGAGCCCACTTCGAAGGTAATTGCCTACACTGATGACGTATCTGTGATTGTCTCTGGGACAAAGGAGGTGGCCTCGCTGATAGCACAGTATACAAAAGCATCGGGCTCCAAGGTTAAACATAAGAAGAGTGAAGTTTTCTGGATGGGTAAGGAGGGTGAAAGCTTTGAACATCTGGATGCCTTCCCAGTGCCCTAGCAGAAAGTTAAAATTCTTGGCATTAATTTCAGCCCAGGTGACTATGTCCAGAAAAACTGGTAACGCAGGTTGGAAATTGTCAATGCCAAGGCTGCAGTCTGGAAGAGCTGGAAAATCTCACTCAGGGGGAGTTGACCTTATCAAGACCTACCTGATCCCGATATTTTTATACATCAGCTTTGTCTGTGTTTTTCCAGTATCTCTTTACACCAGGGTCTACAGCGTGTTTTTCCAGATGTTATGGGGAAATCGCATGAACCTGGTGAATTTTGGAAGCATGTTGGCAGAGAGCCCATCTGGCTGGGTGGGTATTTTCCAGTCCTGGTTTAGGCCCTTCCTGCAAGACTGGTAGAGTGATGGCCAGTTGAAAACCCGTCGAGTTCCTCAGGCTCCGCTCCTGACCTATGTTACCCTGTGCTTGAAAATACTTATTGAGATCATGCATGAGATCTACTCAGAGGACGCTCCTGGTGAGTCGTGTCCTGGGTTTGGCTTTTCATGAGCCATTGTCCCTCAGGGATTGCCCAGGCATGGGGGAGGGTTTGAGGCTTATTAACTCCTTAAGAATTCTTTTGGAGTACCGGGATATAGCCTGACTCTCCTCTAGCTTAGGGGGATCCGGAAGAGTTTCGCAGCCTGCCAGAGATAATTTGTCTCTGTGAGGAGTGTCAGGATGAGGTGGAGACTATGGACCACTTTCTGCGCCGGTGTTGTGATGCCCAGTGGGACACCAGGCCTCTGTAAGCAGACAACTCACAATCTCCACCGCCGCTTCTGCCTATAGTCAAGCCCCCGTTTGCCGGGACGCTAGAAACGCCTCGTCGGACACTGTTGCCCCCAGGTCTTAATAGGCGCAAAGGATGTCTGCTTACGGTCAAGGTCTATGAACCACTAGGGTATCCCAAAGCCGAGGTCATACACGGGAAGACAGTCCGGATGATGCGTCAAAGTACAGGGATGAGACAGGTGCGTAGTCAGGGGAAGCCAAAGGGTCAAGCCAGGAGATTGCAGTGTATTCAAAGGGGCAAGCAGGTTCGAGGTCAGGCAAAGCAAAGGTCGGTACAGGCAGCGGGCGGGGATGGTCGATCAAGCCGGGTTGGAAACAGATAATAACTAACGTAATCACACCCTAATCACAAGCGACTATCACGGGCACTGAGTACTGGGCTGACTCCATATTTATTGGGGAATTGACCAATGGCCACCTGGGAATGAGTGTGTGTGTGTGTGGTGATAGGGAAAGTAAACAGTATAAAGGCGCACTTGGTACAGGTAGGAGGTATCGCTACCCTGATGAAACGGCCGTGTGCCGTGAAACGTCGGTATTAGTATATAAGCGATCATTCTTGTCACATAGGTTCTGTTTTTTCTATGCTACTGCCATTTCATGCATACAACTGTTATTTGCTTATTGCGATTATGACTGAGCGTCATGATTATACTTCCCCTAAGCACTAATTGGTTGCACTATGGGTCTGTGATATGATGACTATACTACTCACTGATACAGATGCATATTGAGATGCATAGATATTGTGTGTGTGTGTGTGTATATATATATATATATATATATATATATATTCGTTTGTTGGTCTTAACCACTGTGGAAACTCAGACATTCAACCCTGTATGTGGTTTTACTGGGAACTACTGCATTGGCACCAGACTTGTATATATTGAGGTAACATTTTTACCATTGTCATAGTCTGTTAAAATACCAGTTACGGTTAAGTTTAATATACATCTATACTCCTTAGTGTCTCGGTGCATACAGTTCCCCCAGGACAACATATGCGGCAGTGTTTGGACACTGTATCCTTTTGCGAGATATATATACCTAAAGCATTTTTCTCTATGGCTATTGTCTATACTTAGATATTGTCACCATTGTTTTTTTGTGTATAGAAGTGTAAATATTTGTTCTTTTCTGATAAATATATAAAATTCTTTTTTTGGCATATAAGTGAATTTCGTGTGCTTTACTTCCTTGAAGTTTATATTGGTACATGGATTAGGCTAGGGACCACATGGGGAATTGGTCCCAAAGGAAGCAGCACCCTTGCTAAGCATTTGACTGTACGCCTTATTTATCAATTCTTGGTGTGTCGACATATCTAGTAACTTGTGTGATGATTGGTGCAACAACACTGATTGGCTGGACAATTATCCAGGGGCTGGTCAATCTTGGCAGCAAGGCTGACCAGCCCCTGATTCCATCAGGTGTAAAGGACGCTGTGCCGCCTGCCACTTGCAGCGCAGCGCAGCGCCTCCTAGTGGCGAAACTGAGAAACAGCTAGAGACGGGCGGGGGAGGCTGTCAGAGTGATGTGCCGCGCTCCCCGTCATCCAGGAGCTCAGCAGCAGGAGCGCCACGCCGAGCAGCAGACGCTCGCCGCGGGCCCCCAGACACAGGTAAGTTTCTTACAGGTGTCCCTTTAATGTAGAGGCGTGTAAACAGGTGGGGTTGGCCCTCGGTGCCCCCTTCTTCTCCCAGATTTCCTATGCTGAGTGGGTGTACGGGGCATTCAAGAACAGAGGGGATTTTTGATTGGACACTTTATATCTAGTTAGTCTAGTGATTCGCTATTTCACGTGGAATGCACGGTGCCAGCTCTGCATTAGGAAGAAAGTCCTCCCTGTCCCGGTGGTGGTGCATGACATCCTGCATGAGGTGGGCAAGATCCGGGTGCTGGAGAGGGACAGGTGGGAACGGGGGGCCTGGATGAAGGCGTGGAGGAACATCAGGCCTCCTTAGTCCTCATGACTTCCCTCTGGGAGGGCTTTTCTGTCTCTTATCACACTGTAAATTTTGCATAACAATGACAGATTTTTGAAGAACAGCTGCTGCACAGGTGACGGGGTCTCTTAGTCTTCCTGTTGAATTGTTTATAGTTTGGTGTTGGATTGTATATAGGATTGTATATAGTAAGTATGAGTATGATATATTAAATTGTTAGGCCTATTTCTTTTTGTTTACTTATTATTTTATTTATTGTAACTATGTACATATATATATATATATTGTATATGATTGATTGATTATACTCAATAAAAGTTACAATCTATTAGGATATAAGGGAAATTTTATTGGTATAAACAAAACAGAAATTTGGCTGTTCAAATAATCATCACCTGATAATATCAATAGTAACATAAATAAACCGGTATACAAATCATCAACAACAACAAAAACATTTGGTCACCTGTGACTAATCATTTTCTAATCAGGTTATTCCTTTTATCAGGCCATTAGGCCTATTAGGGTATAATAGAGGATATAGGAGAAGAGCTTACAATCTGTTGGGCAGAAGAGGGTTACATTATGTTTTGTGTCCTTCCCTTTTTTAGTGAGAAGATGGAGAGGTGGTGGGTGCTGATCCTTCTCTCCTGTGTGCTGAGTCGGGGCCGGGGATTCCCCCTGTGGGAGGAGAGAGACCTTCTAATGGAGAAGGAGAACTTCCAGCGGGGCGGGGGAAATCTCATCCTCGGGGAACGAGAGGCCGAAGCCAATAGGAATCTGATGAAGATGAAGGAGGCGGAGGTGAACCAGACGTTGACTACGGGGCTCTTCCCTCCCAGCATGCATTTTTTCAAGGCCCGCAGCTATATCGAGAAAAGCCAGGTGTTCAAGGTTTTGCGAGAGATGCCTAAAGGTGAGTCACGCCTCGATAGGGAAATTATGAGCCAGGGGGGTTACTGGAGGGGCATCACACTGCAACATCTCTCATATTGGATCAGTTCCATGAAGCTTCTCCAGCTCTTCCACCTTTGGGGTATTTATCCTAGTGTAGGGCTGGATTTCCTATGGTGCCTTCAACTATTAAGGGTCCTCCTGTCTGTCCAAACCAAGGCCAAGGGTCAGTGATTCACTTCTGGATGCAGCACACTTGGCCTGTCCTCACTAAGCTCTAGATTTCATTGAGACACAGACCCTTCTAAGATGTCAAGCCAAGGTTTTGGTAGGTGAACCTGCTGTCTCAGGTCTCCCATGGCCCAGAATGGGAGGAAAAGCTGGAAATATGGCTTTAGTAGCTGGCTACCCCCCCCCCCCCCAATGGCTTCAGGATTCTCACATCTGCGCTACTGCAACAGAAAAGAGCAGCCCAGGCTTGGAAATTGGGATCTGGGCTGAATACGGTCCTGACGGAGGATCCCATTACTGCTGAAGACTATTAGGACTCAGACCTCAGAGCCAAACTTAGGACCTGAGGGATAGACTCAGACACGGGATCTTAAGACCAGGCTCGAGACCTCGAGCTAGACTTGCTACATAAGCACCATACTCCAGACATAAGCAGTAGACTCAGGACCTTGCAGTCAGACTCTGGAGCTTGGTGTCAGACTCTGGACCTTGGTGTTAGACTCGGGACCTTGGTGTCAGACTCTGGAGCTTGGTGTCAGACTCTGGACCTTGGTGTCAGACTCTGGACCTTGGTGTTAGACTTGGGACCTTGGTGTCAGACTCGGGACCTCAGGGTTACACTCAGAACCTTGGATTTAGATTTAGGCAACCTTCCAACTTTTCAGAGTGGGAAAGGATTGCGGAATACTTCTCACGATTGTTCTTTTCCTTTTCCGCCTATAGGGGGAGCATTGCACCTGCATGATTTTGCCATTCTCAGTGTCGAATGGTTGGTGAAAAATGCGTCTTACTTACCCGACTGTTACATCTGCCTGATGGATAGCGGAGCGGTGAGGTTCATGTTCTCTAGGCCAGCCCCCGTTGGTCGGGTGGCCTCGGGCTGCTCTGATTGGCTGCTGCTGGAGACCTATAGGAAGAAACTTGGAGACGTCACCGAGTTCGATAAAAGGTGGGTTTCAGCTGTTGTCTACTTTTTCTTTTCTTTTCTTTGATTGCTGTCAAAATTTTCTGTTTCATGCCCCTGGGGCATCCCACTTTGGGATGTTCCTTTTGTGTAAAACCCCCGGTTTCACCTTTTTTTTTTTGCAGGCAATTTTGTGGGCACTGCACTCAAATAAACAGACAAGCTGAGGAATAATCTGCTGTTCTAAGCAATAATGCCTTGCTATTGTTTCTTTACTCTTGTGTGAATCACAGACTGGGATGTTACATTCAATCTGAGATGGGGGGGCTCACTTTTTGTCTGTTTATTTCAGTCTCCTGTTCACTATACTTCCAGCGAATAGGAAATGTAAAAACAGGATTTACTTTTTTTTTAGCTGGCAGTGACTAGAATAAATAGACAGGCAGAGAAATATTCTGGTGTTCTAAACATTAATGCCTTGCTATTGTCTCTTTAGTCATGGGCTGAATCGCAGACTTGGATGTTACATACAGTCTGGAAAGGCAGGGGGACCTCTATTCTTGTCTGTTTATTTCAGTCTCCTGTTCACTATACTTCCAGCAAATAAGAAATGTAAAAACAGAATTTACTTCTTTTTTCTGCTGGCAGTGACTAGAATAATAGACAAGCAGAGGGATAATCTGCTGTTCTTAACAATAATGCATTGCAAATCCTTGCAATCACAGGCTTGGATGTTACATATATTCTGGAAATGGAGGAGGCCTCTCTTCTTGTCTGTTTATTTCAGTCTCCTGTTCACTATACTTGCAGCAATGACGTAATGTAAAACAGGATTCCCTATTTTCCTGCTGTTTTAAGCAATGTCTTGCAACTTTCTCCTAAAGTGGGTGTCCACTCACTTTTTCCTGATGCTGAGACAAAGTAGGGATGGGAGGTTACAACAAAAAAAAACCTACTTACCTCGCCCGGGATCCGGCGCAGCCGCCGGGGTAGCAGGATTGTGCATCAGATCCAAAATCACTGTGCCCAGCAACAAAATCGACAGTGATCAGGGCTAGATCTCAGGTGAGGTAAAGAGGTTTTTTCTGCTGTAACCCCATCCTGCTGTGCCTTGGCGACAGGGGAGGGTGGCAGGGCAAGGGGTTACACATTGACTGGATATTCACTTTAAGAGAAAGTTGCAACATTGCTTAAAACAGCTTGTCTTATACTTTTAGTTCACTGCAAACAATAAAAAACAGCAAATAAAAGTAAATCCTATTTTAAAATGTTGTCTTTGCTGGAAGTATCCTGAACAGGAGCCCGAAATAAACAGACAGGAAGAGAGGTTCCCTCCCTTCCCAGATTGAATGTAACATTCCACACTCTGACACTGAGACTTAAAGTGGATGTCCAGTCAAAGTGTAACCTCCTGCCCTGCCACTCTCTCCTGGTGCGGAGGCACAGCAGGGGGTGTATGAGAGTGTGGAATGTTACATTCTGTCTGTGAGGAGAGGGGGACCTCTGTTCTAGCAGTTTTTGTTTGCAGTGAACTAAAAGAAATGGACAAGCAGAGGAATAATCTGCTATTCTAAACAATAATGTCTTTCGATTTTCCCTTTAGTCTTAGTGTGTATCACAGACTTGGATGTTACATTCAGTCTAAGAGGGAAGGGAGGAGGCCTCTCTTCTTGTCTGTTTATTTCAGTCTCCTGTTCAGTATACTTCCAGTAAAGATGTAATGTAAAAACAAGCAGAGGACTCATCTGCTGTTCTAAATAATAATGTTTTGCAATGTTCTCATTAGTGTCAGTGTGAATCAGGGATATGGATGTTACATTCAGTCTGGAAAGGGAGGGAGGGCCGTCTTCATGTCTGTTTATTTCAGTCTTCCGCTCTGTAAGCTTCCAGCAAAGGCTGGACAACAAGATTCATTTCTTGCTGGCACTTTTTGTTGGCAATAAACAGACAAGCAGAGGAATAAGCCACTCCCCCCACCCCCCCCCACACCGTGTATGATGTATGATCATGGGATGAACTTTTAGTCTCATAGGTAACCTGACACTCGTGACGGACAACCCAGAGTTGGTTTATCACTCACAAGACATCATCTGGCGGAGATTTGAGGAGGCGTTCATCGCCGCATCCGGCCTCATCTGCTACGCACCCGTCTTCAAGTCGTATATCTACGAGGGCCTGCGAGAGCTCTACCAGGACAACATCCAGTACATTGAGCTTCGAGCAATGCTCCCTCCGGTAAGTCACCCCGTTACAGGGAGAGAAAAGAGGACCTCAACAGGTTACTCCATGGCCATTGTATTTTTTCTTGCATAAGATGCAGTTTTGGTGCGCTATTGCTATAACAGGGAAACAGGGGATGCCCCTCTAATTTGCTGCATAAGACACAGTTTTGGCGCGCTATTGCTATGATAACAGGGAAACAGGGATGTGCATGTAATTTGCTGCATAAGACACAGATTTGGCACACTATTGCTATAACAGGGAACCAGGGATGTGCTTCTAATTTGCTGCACAAGATGCAGTTTTGGTGCGCTATTGCTATGATAACAGGGATGTGCTTCTAATTTACTGCATAAGACACAGATTTGGCGTGCTATTGCTATGATAGCAGGGAAACAGGGATCTGCTTCTAATTTGCTGCATAAAACACAGGTTTGGTGCGCTATTGCTATGATAGCAGGGATGTGCCTCTAATTTGCTGCATAAGACGCAGCTTTGGTGCACTATTGCTATAATAACAGGGAAACAGGGATGTGCTTCTAATTTGCTGCATAAGACGCAGTTTTGGCGCACTATTGCTATAATAACAGGAAAACAGGTATGTGCCTCTAATTTGCTGCATAAGACACAGTTTTGTTGCGCTGTTGCTATGATAACAGGGAAACAGGTATGTGCCTCTAATTTGCTGCATAAGACACAGTTTTGTTGCGCTGTTGCTATGATAACAGGGAAACAGGGATGTGCCTCTAATTTGCTGCATAAGACGCAGTTTTGGAGCGCTATTGCTATAATAACAGGGAAACAGGGACGTGCCTCTAATTTGCTGCATAAGATGCAGCTTTGGCGCGCTATTGCTATATTAACAGGGATGTGCTTCTAATTTGCTGCATAAGACACAGGTTTGGTGCGCTATTGCTATGATAACATGGATGTGCCTCTAATTTGCTGCATAAGACACCGTTTTGGTGCGCTATTGCTATAACAACAGGGACGTGCCTCTAATTTGCTGCATAAGACACAGTTTTGTTGCGCTGTTGCTATGATAACAGGGAAACAGGGATGTGCCTCTAATTTGCTGCATAGGACGCAGTTTTGGAGCGCTATTGCTATGATAACAGGAAAACAGGGGATGTGCTTCTAATTTGCTGCATAAGACGCAGTTTTGGAGCGCTATTGCTATCATAACAGGGAAACAGGGGATGTGCTTCTAATTTGCTGCAGAAGACGCAGGTTGGGTACGTTATTGCTATGATAACAGGGAAACGGGATGTTTTTTTTATAAAATTTAATAAAAAAAACCTAAACCAAGCACAATTTCGCATGCGTCTGGGCACCTGATACATGGCTTCATGGGCAACGCCCAGGATTGCACCAAACGCCATGCACTAGTGGTGAATTACTTTTCAGGCATCTTCCGCCTGAAATTCTTCTGTTTTGAAGCGCACATGGCCCTGCCACCTGCGCATCTGGTCGGCTAAGCCCTTAACTGGTACCTAAGCCCCCCCCCCCCCGTGTTTCTCCCCTTTCCTTTACTGTTTCTCAATTGCGATTTTGTCTCTCCAGCTTCTGTGTTTCAGGCGAATTTCTATTCTCCAATTGTGGCTTGAATTGGTCAGGTGATTCGGGTGACACCCCCACACACTCCGAAATGGAGAATAGAGATCGCCTAAAACACAGGAGCTGGAGAGAAGAAAATCGCATTTGAGAGACAAAAAAGTAAAGGAGAGAAAAATTTAGGTGTCGTTTATTTATAGGCGCTTATGTCTCCTTATTGTTAGGTGTCGTGTTTTATTGGGGGATCTCTTGATCACCTCCAGTGTTGTTTTTCTCAATGTTTAGTCCCAGATGTTCTCTTTACCTCTCCACCTCCTGATGCCCTGTTTGTATTGCATATTAGTGCTTAATCATTCTGCTACTAATATATATTTTTTTAATTTCTCTTAATTTTTGGGGCCCAATGTGTGGCATATTTTTGGTGTTTTTATCATGAAACATTTTGAGATTTATCAACTTTTTAAGTGAACCAAAATTCACAGTCTGACGGCCCTGGAATCTGTATACATTCTTTCTCCTTTCAGAGTTTTCAATGTACAGGATATCGCCTTAGGACTGAGAGAAACCAAGATAAAATGCAATGAGAACAATGGCTTATGCGATTTTGATAGGCATAATAGTTATTTGATTACTATATAATACACGTACAGGGTAATACAGAAAAATGGCAACAAGGTGGCCCTATGGTAGCAAGAATCGAGAACTGTATAAGAACCAACTGACTGACAGTGACCAGAATAAATAGACAAGCAGAGGAATATTCTGCTGTTCTTAACAATAAAGCCTTGCAATTTTCTCTTTAGTGATGGTGTGAATCACAGACTTGGATGGGATGTTACATTCAATCTGAAACGGGTGGGGGCTCACTTTTTGTCTGTTTATTTCAGTCTCCTGTTCACTATACTTCCAGCAAATAGGAAATTTAAAAACAGGATTCACATATTTTTTTTCTGCTGGCAGTTACTAGAATAAATGGACAACCAGAGGAGTAATCTGCTGTTCTAAACAATAATGCCTTGCAATTTTCTCCTTAGTCATGGTGTGAATCACAGACTTGGATGTTACATACAGTCTGGAAAGAGAGGGTACCTCTCTTCTTGTCCGTTTATATTAGTCTCCTGTTCAGTATACTCCCAGCAATGACATGATGTAAAAACAGGATTCCCATTTTTTTTGCTGCTTTTTTTCTTACATACGGTCTGGAATGGGATTGGGGCCTCTCTTCTTGTCTGTTTATTTCAGTCTCCTGTTCACGTAATGTAATGTAAAAACAGGATTCCCTTTTTTCCTTGCAAGTGTATTCAAAAGTGCAAACAAATAAACAGTCTATCTACATTCTTTCTCCTTTCAGGGTTTTCAATGTACAGGACGTTGTCTTAGGACTGGGAGAAACCAAGGGCCTTATTTATCACGGGCTAGCGCCAGGTAGTGTCTGACGAGCGCCAGGTACCGCCAGCTATCGGCGGCTACCGACTCAAGTACGCCTGGCGGCGGTCACAATGATGCATTTATCAAGCTAAATAAGGCTAGCGCCGGCGAGAGCGACGGCTAGCGCGGGATTCATCATGAAGCCGCCTGGAACGAACAGCGCCGCTGCTAATCCCATCACAGCGCCAGGTATGACCTGTCGCTCCCTGGTGTTGTCCAATGCATTTCAATGGAGCAATCTTTAATTAATCATAATTAATTGGTATAATTTTTTTTTTTTTTTTTTTAATGTCAAAAATTCTGAGACCACTTCTGCAATGTTAGGTTTTTTTTTAAAGTAAAAAAAATTTTAAAAAAAAATTTGTGCAGAATTGATCTTACAGGTCTGATATTAATGTATTCATATTACAAAATGATTCAAAAAACATGTATAATGTTACAATCAAAAAATATGGTTGTTTAGGGGTTAAAAACTAGTTAACACCCATCGCCGCCAGCGCACTGGGGTTTAAACAAGGAATGGACAGCGCCAGCAAATTCGGAGTGTGATTTGTTAATGAATATGAAGCAAGCCGTTCGCTCTGGCCATTCG
Organism: Gastrophryne carolinensis; assembly: GCA_027917425.1. Lineage (NCBI taxonomy): Eukaryota > Metazoa > Chordata > Amphibia > Anura > Microhylidae > Gastrophryne > Gastrophryne carolinensis. The sequence goes on along the minus strand of CM051238.1, from coordinate 7,779,712 downwards.
TTCTCAGGCGCTCACATACAACGCTGAACCTGTGAAACAGCGACCCCTAAGCCCGTATTCAACATTACCGCACACCGACTGAGTCGCTGTCATCAAGCAAACGCCGGCCAAGCACAGCGAATACTGGCTGGCGCTGTAAAAATCACGCTACAGTTGCTCATCTGTCGCTACCTGGCGCTATTAATGAATCGGCCTCCAAGATAAAATGCAATGAGAACAATGGCTTATGCAATCTAGATAGACAAAGGTTATTTGATTACCATATAATACATGTACAGGGTAATACAGAATATGGTAGCAATAATCTAGAACTACATAAGAACAGATTGTAAATGATTACTAAAAATATGCAATATATCCAAAACCCAGAGAGCAAATACTGACAAGGAACAGGAATAGGTGAGAAGATACGTTACAGCAACAGGCAGAACTGGACCCAACGTTTCTGACCCACAAGGGGTCCTTCCTCAGGGGTAAGAAAGCGGCGATGGTGGTTGATGGTGTGCATTTACTCAAAAGATTTTCTTTTATTTAAATTTGGGGTACCCAGGGAAGGCCCCCCCCCCCCACTTCCCTGGGTACCCCAAATTTAAATAAAAGAAAATCTTTTGAGTAACGTATCATTGAGAGTTATTGCACCCACTCTTGGAATATTGCTTACCAAGGCTTATGGTGTGTACGGATGCAAACCTGTTTATTGTTTCTATGAGGCCGATTCAGTAATAGCGGCAGGTAGCGACTGTAGCGTTATTTTCACTGCGCCCGCTAGTATTCGCTGGGCTTGGCCGTTGTTCGCTTGTTGATAGCGACTCAGTCGATGTGCGGTAATGTTGAATACGGGGTTAGGAGTCGCTGTTTGACAGGTTCCGCGCTGTATGGGAGCGCATGACAGCGAACGGCCATAGCGACCGGCTCCCAGCATATTCATTAACAAATCAAGCTCAAAAAATTCTCGCGCTGTGAAATGCTTGTTTAAACCCCAGAGCGCTGGCGGCGATGGGTTAAAAGTAGTTATTTAACCCCCAAACAACCATATTTTTTGGGGAAAAAAAACAGTTTTTCAAAATATTTTGTAATATGAATACATTAATATCAGATCTGTAATATCAATTCTGCACAAATTTTTTTTTTTTTTTTTACCTTAAAAAAAATATCTAACATTGCAGAAGTGGTCACAGAATTTTTGACATTTAAAAAAAAAAAAAAATAAGTAATTATTAACAATTAATTATGAATAATTAAAGATTGTCCCATTGAAATGCATTGGAGAGCGCCAGGTAGCGAAAGGTCAGACCTGTCGCTGTTCAAGTTCGCTCGCTGGCGCTGTGGGGTGAGGCTGGAATAATGATGAATGATTCGCTATCTGGCGCTCTGTCGTTCGCTAAGCAGGATCGGCTTGATAAATGTGTGATTGCGGTGGGGAGCCGGCGTTCTCGTGGCGGTGCCTGATATTACCGTTCGCTCACCATTCGCTACCTGGCGCTATCCCTTGTTAAATAAGGGCCTATGTTTTGCGAGGAGATCCCTGCAGACACACCATTCAAGTAGTAAGAGTCGGAGGGTTTTGGTCCGCTTTAACAGCCTCTCAACTGCATGTGTTAGTTCCAATAACAATGAAAAAAAACCACTGAAATATATAAAACATTTGTGGCTGGTGTCGGGTTATTGATCGAGTGACCGATGGAACTTCTCCGGCAGGTGTACGAGCTGGACGGGACGACCCGCGACCGCGCCTGGCTGATGGCGGCTTACAGGGACGTGGCGCAGCAGTTTAAGGAAGATCACCCGGATTTTGTGGGATTGAAGATCATTTACACGGTTCATAGGTAACGACGTGATGAGGGGGTGGAGCCTTCCTCTCTCCGTGGGTCGTCATAAAGTGATTCATAGAAAAGTCTAACGGGGATTTTTCCGGTGAATTTACTAAGATTCTTTTTTTTTGTTGTTCGCAGACATGCCGATATTTCCGTAGTGAAAGAAGCCGTGCTCGCCGCCATGCAGCTGATGGCTCAGTTCCCGGACACCATGGCCGGCTTTGACTTGGTAATACAATCAATTATTATGTTAAAGGGACAGTCCAGGCTGCAGCAAGAAGAAAATGAAAAATAGCTGGCAGCCTGCAGGCTCGATCCCACATAATCCTGCGGGCTTGCGTCCTTCCCTGGTCTCGTTCAGTGCTATGCTTAACCCGACTCGGTACGGAGCGCCCTCTAGCGGTTTGGCCTCATGCTGACAACCAATGAGGGAGCCTGCTCCCATGTGACCTGCAGAGAAGTCAGGGGAGAATTTGGGATGCCCTGCTATGTAAAACTCTGCCAGTTGCCCAATATTCTTACCTTGGCACAAGGGCGGACTGGCCATAGGAAGACCTGGGACAATGCCCGATAGGCTGCACTGCTTTGAGGCCAGTTGGGCTTCTGCTTTTATCACCCACATTCCATTCCTGCCCCCTTAGTCTCCCTCTGAGCCCCACTGTACCCACCACTGTACCCACAAGCCAAGGAACCCCAGCCCCCTGTACCCAGCCCCACTGTACCCACAAGCCAAGGAACCCCAGCCCCCTGTACCCAGCCCCACTGTACCCACAAGCCAAGGAACCCCAGCCCCCTGTACCCAGCCCCACCGTACCCACAGCCCAGGGGAACCCAGCCCCCTGTACCCAGCCCCACTGTACCCACAAGCCAAGGAACCCCAGCCCCCTGTACCCAGCCCCACTGTACCCACAGGCCAGGGGAACCCAGCCCCCTGTACCCAGCCCCACTGTACCCACAAGCCAAGGAACCCCAGCCCCACTGTACCCACAAGCCAAGGAACCCCAGCCCCACTGTACCCACAAGCCAAGGAACCCCAGCCCCCTGTACCCAGCCCCACTGTACCCACAGGCCAGGGGAACCCAGCCCCCTGTACCCAGCCCCACTGTACCCACAAGCCAAGGAACCCCAACCCCCTGTACCCAGCCCCACTGTATCCACAAGCCAAGGAACCCCAGCCCCCTGTACCCATCCCCACTGTACCCACAAGCCAAGGAACCCCAGCCCCCTGTACCCAGCCCCACTGTACCCACAAGCCAAGGAACCCCAGCCTCCTGTACCCAGCCCCACTGTACCCACAAGCCAAGGAAGCCCAGCCTCCTGTACCCAGCCCCACTGTACCCACAAGCCAAGAAACCCCAGCCCCCTGTACCCAGCCCACTGTACCCACAAGCCAAGGAACCCCAGCCTCCTGTACCCAGCCCCACTGTACCCACAAGCCAAGGAAGCCCAGCCTCCTGTACCCAGCCCCACTGTACCCACAAGCCAAGAAACCCCAGCCCCCTGTACCCAGCCCACTGTACCCACAAGCCAAGAAACCCCAGCCCCCTGTACCCAGCCCCACTGTACCCACAAGTCAAGGAACCCCAGCCTCCTGTACCCAGCCCCACTGTACCCACAAGCCAAGAAACCCCAGCCCCCTGTACCCAGCCCACTGTACCCACAAGCCAAGGAACCCCAGCCTACTGTACCCAGGCCCACTGTACCCACAAGCCAGGGGACCCCAGCCCCCTGTACCCAGCCCCACTGCACCCACAAGCCAAGGAACCCCAGCCCCCTGTACCCAGCCCCACTGTACCCACAAGCCAAGGAACCCCAGTCCCCTGTACCCAGCCCCACTGTACCCACAAGCTAAGGAACCCCAGCCCCCTGTACCCAGCCCCACTGCACCCACAAGCCAAGGAACCCCAGCCCCCTGTACCCACAAGCCAAGGAACCCCAGCCTCCTGTACCCAGCCCCACTGTACCCACAAGCCAGGGAACCCCAGCCTCCTGTACCCAGGCCCACTGTACCCACAAGCCAGGGGACCCCAGCCCCCTGTACCCAGCCCCACTGCACCCACAAGCCAAGGAACCCCAGCCCCCTGTACCCAGCCCCACTGCACCCACAAGCCAAGGAACCCCAGTCCCCTGTACCCACAAGCCAGGGAACCCCAGCCCCCTGTACCCAGCCCCACTGCACCCACAAGCCAAGGAACCCCAGCCCCCTGTACCCACAAGCCAAGGAACCCCAGCCCCCTGTACCCAGCCCCACTATACCCACAAGCCAAGGAACCCCAGTCCCCTGTACCCACAAGCCAAGGAACCCCAGCCTCCTGTACCCAGCCCCACTGTACCCACAAGCCAAGGAACCCCAGCCCCCTGTACCCACAAGCCAAGGAACCCCAGCCTCCTGTACCCAGCCCCACTGTACCCACAAGCCAGGGAACCCCAGCCTCCTGTACCCAGGCCCACTGTACCCACAAGCCAGGGGACCCCAGCCCCCTGTACCCAGCCCCACTGCACCCACAAGCCAAGGAACCCCAGCCCCCTGTACCCAGCCCCACTGCACCCACAAGCCAAGGAACCCCAGCCCCCTGTACCCAGCCCCACTGTACCCACAAGCCAAAGAACCCAGTCCCCTGTACCCAGCCCCACTGTACCCACAAGCCAAGGAACCCCAGCCCCCTGTACCCAGCCCCACCGTACCCACAGGCCAGGGGAACCCAGCCCCCTGTACCCAGCCCCACTGTACCCACAAGCCAAGGAACCCCAGCCCCCTGTACCCAGCCCCACTGTACCCACAGGCCAGGGGAACCCAGCCCCCTGTACCCAGCCCCACTGTACCCACAAGCCAAGGAACCCCAACCCCCTGTACCCAGCCCCACTGTACCCACAAGCCAAGGAACCACAGCCCCCTGTACCCAGCCCCACTGTACCCACAAGCCAAGGAACCCCAGCCTCCTGTACCCAGCCCCACTGTACCCACAAGCCAAGGAAGCCCAGCCCACTGTACCCAGCCCACTGTACTCACAAGCCAAGGAACCCCAGCCTCCTGTACCCAGCCCCACTGTACCCACAAGCCAAGGAACCCCAGCCTCCTGTACCCACAAGCCAAGGAACCCCAGCCTCCTGTACCCAGCCCCACTGTACCCACAAGCCAAGAAACCCCAGCCCCCTGTACCCAGCCCACTGTACCCACAAGCCAAGGAACCCCAGCCTACTGTACCCAGGCCCACTGTACCCACAAGCCAGGGGACCCCAGCCCCCTGTGCCCAGCCCCACTGCACCCACAAGCCAAGGAACCCCAGCCCCCTGTACCCAGCCCCACTGTACCCACAAGCCAAGGAACCCCAGTCCCCTGTACCCAGCCCCACTGTACCCACAAGCCAAGGAACCCCAGCCCCCTGTACCCAGCCCCACTGCACCCACAAGCCAAGGAACCCCAGCCCCCTGTACCCACAAGCCAAGGAACCCCAGCCTCCTGTACCCAGCCCCACTGTACCCACAAGCCAGGGAACCCCAGCCTCCTGTACCCAGGCCCACTGTACCCACAAGCCAGGGGACCCCAGCCCCCTGTACCCAGCCCCACTGCACCCACAAGCCAAGGAACCCCAGCCCCCTGTACCCAGCCCCACTGTACCCACAAGCCAAGGAACCCCAGTCCCCTGTACCCACAAGCCAAGGAACCCCAGCCCCCTGTACCCAGCCCCACTGCACCCACAAGCCAAGGAACCCCAGCCCCCTGTACCTAGCCCCACTGCACCCACAAGCCAAGGAACCCCAGCCCCCTGTACCCAGCCCCACTATACCCACAAGCCAAGGAACCCCAGTCCCCTGTACCCACAAGCCAAGGAACCCCAGCCCCCTGTACCCAGCCCCACTGTACCCACAAGCCAATTAACCCCAGCCCCCTGTACCCACAAGCCAAGGAACCCCAGCCTCCTGTACCCAGCCCCACTGTACCCACAAGCCAGGGAACCCCAGCCTCCTGTACCCATGCCCACTGTACCCACAAGCCAGGGGACCCCAGCCCCCTGTACCCAGCCCCACTGCACCCACAAGCCAAGGAACCCCAGCCCCCTGTACCCAGCCCCACTGTACCCACAAGCCAAGGAACCCCAGTCCCCTGTACCCACAAGCCAAGGAACCCCAGCCCCCTGTACCCAGCCCCACTGCACCCACAAGCCAAGGAACCCCAGTCCCCTGTACCTAGCCCCACTGCACCCACAAGCCAAGGAACCCCAGCCCCCTGTACCCAGCCCCACTATACCCACAAGCCAAGGAACCCCAGCCCCACTGTACCCACAAGCCAAGGAACCCCAGCCCCCTGTACCCAGCCCCACTGTACCCACAAGCCAAGGAACCCCAGCCCCCTGTACCCAGCCCCACTGCACCCACAAGCCAAGGAACCCCAGTCCCCTGTACCCACAAGCCAAGGAACCCCAGCCCCCTGTACCCAGCCCCACTGTACCCACAAGCCAAGGAACCCCAGCCCCCTGTACCCAGCCCCACTGTACTCACAAGCCAAGGAACCCCAGCCTCCTGTACCCAGCCCCACTGCACCCACAAGCCAAGGAACCCCAGCCTCCTGTACCCAGCCCCACTGTACCCACAAGCCAAGGAACCCCAGCCCCCTTTACCCAGCCCCACTGTACCCACAAGCCAAGGAACCCCAGCCCCCTGTACCCAGCCCCACCGTACCCACAAGCCAAGGAACCCCAGCCTCCTGTACCCAGCCCCACCGTACCCACAAGCCAAGGAACCCCAGCCCCCTGTACCCAGCCCCACTGTACCCACAAGCCAAGGAACCCCAGCCCCCTGTACCTAGCCCCACTGTACCCACAAGCCAAGGAACCCCAGCCTCCTGTACCCAGCCCCACTGTACCCACAAGCCAAGGAACCCCAGCCCCCTTTACCCAGCCCCACTGTACCCACAAGCCAAGGAACCCCAGCCTCCTGTACCCAGCCCCACTGTACCCACAAGCCAAGGAACCCCAGCCCCCTGTACCCAGCCCCACTGTCCCCACAAGCCAAGGAACCCCAGCCCCCTGTACCTAGCCCCACTGTACCCACAAGCCAAGGAACCCCAGCCCCCTGTACCCACAAGCCAAGGAACCCCAGCCCCCTTTACCCAGCCCCACTGTACCCACAAGCCAAGGAACCCCAGCCCCACTGTACCCAGCCCCACTGTACCCACAAGCCAAGGAACCCCAGCCCCCTTTACCCAGCCCCACTGTACCCACAAGCCAAGGAACCCCAGCCCCCTGTACCCAGCCCCACTGTACCCACAAGCCAAGGAACCCCAGCCCCCTGTACCCAGCCCCACTGTACCCACAAGCCAAGGAACCCCAGCCCCCTGTACCCAGCCCCACTGCACCCACAAGCCAAGGAACCCCAGCCTCCTGTACCCAGCCCCACTGTACCCACAAGCCAAGGAACCCCAGCCCCACTGTACCCACAAGCCAAGGAACCCCAGCCCCACTGCACCCACAAGCCAAGGAACCCCAGCCTCCAATGCTATAGCCCCAGCATCATAGTTGGGAGGGGGCCTCAGCAGGGACGTCTGGGGCCGGCCAGGGGCTGGTAAAATCCAGGGCTGATTTTTGACCCCAGTCCTGCACTGCTTGGCAACAAGTCCAGGGTGCAACCGCAGCCGGTGCCGGATTCTCCCCCATCTTTCTCGGGCTCTATGTGCACAACGTAAGTGCATACCTGGCGTGGTTGCACACAGCCGCAGAGCAATGCAGGGGATGCCGCACTCCGATCGCAAACGCGGCTGGTCTCCGATTCAAGTTTTTCAGCTGCACATTAATATGCGCAGACGAAGAAGCTGATTGGAGGAGAGCCACCCCTGCACCGCTGGGCTCCAGTTCTTCAGCAGTTTTCCAGCCACACATTAATATGCGCAGGGGAAGAAGCTGATCACAGAACGAGATGTAATTAAAGTGCGATCGTTGCAGGTCGGCCAAGAGGACGCCGGACAATCCCTCTACCAACTGCGGGATGCCCTTCACCTCCCGAGCAAGATGGGCGTCAGCCTCCCGTACTTCTTCCACGCTGGAGAGACCAGTAAGCCAATGAAGGGGAGGGGAGGGTCATGGCTGTCCTATGGGAATGTTCAGTCAAAATCCAGGGTTTTGGTCCGCTTTAAATGACATTATTGGTTGATACAAGGAAGCGACTCCGGAAGCATCCAGTAGAGGGCAGTGTATGCACAATAATAAATATTAGGTGAGGAAGAGTAAATACAGGGATGACATTCACGCCTCAGCCGCTCCACCAATGAATCCAATGCGTTATTAACGCGTCGTCTAATAATAATGTCTTGTTTAATAATTGTGGTGAATCCAGCAATAGCACCAAATCACAGCACCCCCTCCACAGTAATTAATACATTCAACAATATATCAAGAATTCATATATTATTTATTAAATGATACCCATTAAATGGTAATGACATACAATTAAAAAACATATATCACTTGACAGCACGTTTTATGGGGTATCCCAAATAGATCCATAATCCCAATTACATCCAATTCAAATAGTTTATAAAAAGTAATTCATTCAAATGAAGTGTAAAAAAGTGCAAAGTTTTGTGCAAAGATATATAAAGTGCAAATAGTAACCTTATTACATCCAATACAGTAATGTGGCAAGTTGAAGAAATCGCAACAGTGCAAAACACAACAGCAATCTAAATAGCAATAAAACACATGACCTAACCCAGGATGTCCCCCAACAAATGCCAATGTCAAGCAGTAGTCCCCCAACGCGTTTCGTGGCCCCCGACTCAGGCCACTTTATCAAGGTGTATTTTAGCCCCCAAAAACATGCTGCCCTTATATATGCAGAGACTCGCCTTTGAAGCCACGCCCCTCATTGAGGGATGGATGAAGCCACGCCCCCTCATTGAGGGATGGACAGGAGATACATTGTAACAGTTACAACAGAAACACTTTGAATAAGCAAATTAATCCTTTATTGATGCAGATCTGCATGTTACACCTCATAGAGAGTCAATATGTAAATAGAGCCACGCCTCCTCATTCAGGGATGGATGAAGCCACGCCCCCTCATTGATTGATGGGTGAAGCCACGCCCCCTCATTGAGGGATGGATGAAGCCACGCCCACTCATTGAGGGATGGATGAAGCCACACCCCCTCATTGAGGGATGGGTGAAGCCACGCCCCCTCATTGAGGGATGGATAGGAGATACATTGTAACAGTTACAAAAGAAACACTTTGAATAGGGAAATGAATCATTTATTGATGCAGATCTGCATGTTACACCTCAAAGAGGGACAGATGAGAACAACCAGGGACAGGGGGACATGGACTCAAAAGAGGGACAGTCCCTCCAATTTAGGGACACATGGGAGCTATGATCTAAGCTGTGATCTCTATGTGTCAGGCTGGCAAGGGATGGACGTGGATCAGAACGTCATGGACGCCCTGCTTCTGAACACCTCGAGGATCGGCCATGGCTACGCCCTCGTCAAGCACCCGGTGGCCCGAGAGATGTCCCTGAAGATGAACGTCCCTCTGGAGATCTGCCCCGTGTCCAATCAGGTAACGGGATGCCCCCCCCCCATGGCGGGATGCCCCTGCCTGTTGTATCTCGCTCCCCATGTGATTGTCTCTCCCCCGCCAGGTCCTCCTTTTGGTGTCCGACCTCCGCAATCACCCGGCGGCCGCCCTCCTGGCCGACGGCCACCCGCTGGTCATCAGCTCCGATGATCCCTCCATTTTCGGGGCCCAGGGGCTGTCGTACGACTTCTACGAGGCCTTCATGGGACTCGGGGGGCTGAAGGCCGATCTGAAGACCCTCAAACAGCTGCTGCTCAACTCCATCACGTAAGAGAATCATGGAGGGGAGGGGTTAGGGGCAAATTCAGATCCACTGCCCAATGGCCCAATGCAGAGGCTCCCACCCTTCCCCCAACTCACACGCTGCTCTACTTACCTTCCCCCGGAGACGCCCCAAATCAGGTTCTGGCTCCCAGGACCCCATAGTGACTATTTCACACCTTTGCTCCATGTCCCTGGGGACCACCCAATTGGGGGGAGCAAGGGGTGCTGCCAGAGCCTCTCCCGGCCTCCAGCCTGTGGTCATGTGACTTGTGTGTCAGGAGCCTGGGGATTGGCTTCTGCATTTAACCCCTTGCGCTCTCTCCCTCCTCCACACACACACTGTCTGCGACTGAACCGGACCTTCAGCATCATTTAATGAAAAGCCCGAACCCTTAAAAATTATCCCCCAGCATCTAACATTAATATATTTAACATTTTTAGTCACTTACTTTTTATTCTTTCCCCCACTGGGCTGCAACTCTGTTCAGGACTCTAGGATACGGGCGCCGCCATCTTGCCTCAGAAGCATCACATACTGAGGACAGGAGAGCGGGATAAAGTGCAGGGGGGCGGGTTATAGCTGTGCTTTGCACAAACAGAGCAGAGCTGGGGTCAGGAAAAGGTCAGCAATCCCAGAATGCAGAGCGACACAGTCAGAAGACACTTCCTGTTTGCAGGCAGCATGAAACTCCATAGGCCACCATCTTGGATGTTTAAAGTCTCAGAAAATGCAGTAGATGCAGGTTGGAGGATTTTTAATGTGAGCAATCTGTATGTACAGTGTGGGGGAAACATAAGATAGGCTCTTATTCAGGGTGAAGGTCCGGATTAATGTGGGCAATCTGTATGTACAGGGTGTGGGAAACATATAAGATAGGCTCTTATTCAGGGTGAAGGTCCGGATTAATGTGGGCAATCTGTATGTACAGGGTGTGGGAACATATAAGATAGGCTCTTATTCAGAGTGAAGGTCCGGATTAATGTGAGCAATCTGTATGTACAGGGTGTGGGAAACATATAAGATAGACTCTTATTCAGGGTGAAGGTCCGGATTAATGTGAGCAATCTGTATGTACAGGGTGGGGGAAACATATAAGATAGGCTCTTATTCAGGGTGAAGGTCCGGATTAATGTGAACAATCTGTACGTACAGGGTGAGGGAAACATATAAGATAGGCTCTTATTCAGGGTGAAGGTCCGGATTAATGTGAGCAATCTGTATGTACAGGGTGTGGGAAACATATAAGATAGGCTCTTATTCAGGGTGAAGGTCCGGATTAATGTGAGCAATCTATATGTACAGGGTGTGGGAAACATATAAGATAGGCTCTTATTCAGGGTGAAGGTCCGGATTAATGTGAGCAATCTGTATGTACAGGGTGTGGGAAACATATAAGATAGGCTCTTATTCAGGGTGAAGGTCTGGATTAATGTGAGCAATCTATATGTACAGGGTGTGGGAAACATATAAGATAGGCTCTTATTCAGGGTGAGGGTCCGGATTAATGTGGGTAATCTGTATGTACAGAGTGTGGGAAAAAAACAAGATAGGCTCTTATTCGGGGTGAAGGTCCGGATTAATATGGGCAATCTGTATGTACAGGGTGGAGAACATATAAGATAGGCTCTTATTCAGGGTGAGGGTCCGGATTAATGTGAGCAATCTGTATGTACAGGGTGGGGGAAACATATAATATAGGCTCTTATTCAGGGTGAGGGTCCGGATTAATGTGAGCAATCTGTATGTACAGGGTGTGGGAAACATATAAGATAGGCTCTTATTCAGGGTGAAGGTCCGGATTAATGTGAGCAATCTGTATGTACAGGGTGTGGGAAACATATAAGATAGACTCTTATTCAGGGTGAAGGTCCGGATTAATGTGAGCAATCTGTATGTACAGGGTGGGGGAAACATATAAGATAGGCTCTTATTCAGGGTGAAGGTCCGGATTAATGTGAGCAATCTGTATGTACAGGGTGAGGGAAACATATAAGATAGGCTCTTATTCAGGGTGAAGGTCCGGATTAATGTGAGCAATCTATATGTACAGGGTGTGGGAAACATATAAGATAGGCTCTTATTCAGGGTGAAGGTCCGGATTAATGTGAGCAATCTGTATGTACAGGGTGTGGGAAACATATAATATAGGCTCTTATTCAGGATGAAGGTTCGGATTAATGTGAGCAATCTGTATGTACAGGGTGTGGGAAACATATAAGATAGGCTCTTATTCAGGGTGAGGGTCCGGATTAATGTGAGCAATCTATATGTACAGGGTGTGGGAAACATATAAGATAGGCTCTTATTCAGGGTGAGGGTCCGGATTAATGTGGGTAATCTGTATGTACAGGGTGTGGGAAAAAAACAAGATAGGCTCTTATTCGGGGTGAAGGTCCGGATTAATGTGGGCAATCTGTATGTACAGGGTGGAGAACATATAAGATAGGCTCTTATTCAGGGTGAGGGTCCGGATTAATGTGAGCAATCTGTATGTACAGGGTGTGAGAAACATATAAGATAGGCTCTTATTCAGGGTGAAGGTCCGGATTAATGTGGGCAATCTGTATGTATGGGGGAGGGGACATATAAGATAGGCTCTAATTCAGGGTGAAGGTCCGGATTAATGTGGGCAATCTGTATGTACAGAGGGGAAACATATAAGATAGACTCTTATTCAGGGTGAGGGTCCGAATTAATGTGGGCAATCTGTATGTACAGAGGGGAAACATATAAGATAGACTCTTATTCAGGGTGAGGGTCCGGATTAATGTGGGCAATGTGTATGTACAGAGGGGAAACATATAAGATAGACTCTTATTCAGGGTGAGGGTCCGGATTAATGTGGGCAATCTGTATGTACAGGAGGGGGGAAACATATAAGATAGACTCTTATTAAGGGTGAGGGTCCGGATTAATGTGGGCACCCTCTTCCCCCCCCATTGCCTAGGACGGGCTGGGCGCTCTGTCTCCATGTAAGCCCGCGCTGGGGACCACAATGGGGTCAGTTCAGAGCCTGCTGAGATCGCTCACTGTTTTTTTATTAGGAGAGAAAACTGCCATTCACTTTCTTTGCCTACTGTGGGGCTGATTCAACAACCGGATGTAAATGGTCACCTGGTGTTGAATCGGCCCAAAGGCAGACAATGGCAGTTTTCTCTCCTAAAACGTTTTCTCACCCGTCGCCAATATTATGTTGTTTCTGCGGTTTCTCTCTTTTTGGGGTTTTTGTTAGTTTACTCTTAAAGGGACAGAGAGGAATTATTGTAATAAACTAAGCGGTGACATCATTTCCTGTGTGCAGCTACAGCTCGCTGCCGGCGGGAGGCAAGGAGCGGCTCCGGGAAATCTGGCAGAAGAGGTGGGACGAGTTCATCGAGGATTTGGCCAAGGGCGACCAGAGCCAATAGGAAGCCAGGGCCTACGCGCGTCATGTGACTCGTTATCCGGTGAAGCTGCTGGAAGAACCATCGTTATTTTCTCACCCGGCGGAGTGGAAACCGCTGCACGCCGTATTGAATATAAAGGGCGAGGAGGAGAGTGAATGTGTGTGAATGGAGATTGCTGCGAGCCATAGAGGCGGGACAGGAGAATAGAGGGGGGCGCGCGCGTGCGTGTGCAGTAGATGCTGTTCCCGTTATAACGTCATTATAGGGTTTGGAGTGACGCATTTATACAGTTTGCTGTTTTATAGCTCAAACCGGAACGCTGCGTCCCGCTAGCCCCGCCCATCCTCCAATCACATGACCAAAACCCAGAGCGATCGGCCCTGGAATCTTATAGACCCATTCCCCCCCGGTACATCCAAAATCAGGACGCCCCGCTGCGTGAAACCCCCAGATTGCGCCGTTCACGTATCTTTCTTCCAACGGCGCATGCGCGAGCCGCGACCGCATCCCCGCTATCCCTCTAGCAGGACACGTGTCCGCGCCAGGCATTTGTGAACGGGCACGCTCCGCATTAGAGGGAAGTGGGGGATGCGTCCGTCAGCGCGCTCGGAGTGGCTGGTCTTGGACTCCAGCTTAGATGGCGTGACGCCAGTGGCTCAGAGCGCGCTGATTGGACGAGTGGCTGAGCATGTGCCGTAGGTCCGGGAAGAGGTAAGTTGCACTCAGCAATCTGGGCTCCGAGTGCACTGATTGGACGAGCGGCCATGCATGTGCTGTAGGACCGGGAAGAGGTGAGTTGCGTTCGGCGATCTGGGCTCTGAACGTGCTGATTGGTCGAGCGCCCGCACATGCAACGTAGGGGCGTAGGTCAGTTGCGCTTGGCGATTTGGGCTGCGAGTGCGCTGTTTGGACGAGCGACCGCGCATGCGCTGTAGGACCGGGAAGAGGTGAGTTGCGCTCGACGATCTGGGCTCTGAGCGCACTGATTGGTCGAGCAGCCACGTGTGCGCTGTAGGTCCGGGAAGAGGTGAGTCGCGTTCGGCAATCTGGGCTCCGAGCGCACTGATTGGTCGAGCGCCCGCACATGCAACGTAGGGCCGTAGGTCAGTTGCGCTTGGCTATTTGGGCTGCAAGTGCGGCGTGTGGACGAGCGGCCACTTATGCGCCGTAGGTCCGGGAAGAGGTGAGTATGTTCGGGCGATCTGGGGGTGTCACACAGCGGGGCATCCCTGATCGGGGGCAAGGACCACAACCCATAACAGTCAGAATCCTGGCTTTTGATCCACTTTAAAGAGAAACACTTACCAAGACAATGTGTCTAAAATGAAAAGACGGGCCGCAATGTATTGACCTTTTGTGCATCAATCACCCGTCTGCATTGATCAAGTAGCCTTGGGGCATCCCGAACCGGGAGTGTGTGAGCCCCCAGATCTCCCTGCATTCACTCACCTTTTTCTGGCACCCTCCCGCCTCCAGCCATTCTGATAGGCCGGGGATAGGAGCGCGCTGCACACAGCTGGGGAAACCGGGGATGCCCCCGCTCCCGTATTCCGGACTCTCCGTGTATGGTGATCATTAATATGCAAAGTGATCAATAGCGACACAGGAGTGACCCCCCCCCCCCCCGACCTGCTGCACCCCAGGCGTCAGCACAGGGCATAACTGGGCAGGTGCCGGGGCCCCTCCTCATTCCCTCCACCTAAGTAATGTCAGCTAGGGGCAAACTGGCCAGCCTTTCTTTCTGTCACCCTATTCTTTCTTTCTTTTCTCCTTTTCTTTCTTTCTTTCTTTCTTTTCTTCTTTTCTTTCTTTCTTTCCTTCCTTCCATGTATTCTTTCTTTTCTCTCTTTCTTTCTTTCTCTTTCTTTCTTTTCTCCTTTTCTTTCTCTTTCTTTCTTTCTTTCTTTCCTTCCTTCCATGTATTCTTTCTTTCTTCATCTGTTCTGCGATTCTTTTTTCATTTTTCTTTCCTTCTAGTCTTTGTTTCTTTCTTTCCATCTTTCCTTTGTTTCTTTCTATCTTTTCTCCCTTTCTTTCTTTCTTTCTTTCTCTTTCTTTCTTTCCTTCCATGTATTCTTTGTTTCTTTTCTCTCTTTCTTTCTTTCTCTTTCTTTCTTTCTTTTCTCCTTTTCTTTCTCTCTTTCTTTCTCTTTCTTTCTTTCTTTCTTTCTTTCCTTCCATGTATTCTTTGTTTCTTTTCTCTCTTTCTTTCTTTCTTTCCTTCCATGTATTCTTTGTTTCTTTTCTCTCTTTCTTTCTTTTCTCCTTTTCTTTCTTTCTTTTCTCCCTTTCTTTCTCTTTCTTTCTTTCTTTCCTTCCTTCCATGTATCCTTTGTTTCTTTTCTCTCTCTCTTTCTTTCTTTTCTCCTTTTCTTTCTTTCTTTCTTTCTTTCTTTCTTTCTTTCTTTCTTTCTTTCTTTCTTTCTTTCTTTCCTTCCATGTCTTTTCTCTTTCTTTCTTCATCTGTTCTGCCATTCTTTTTTCATTTTTCTTTCCTTCTAGTCTTTGTTTCTTTCTTTCCATCTTTCCTTTGTTTCTTTCTATCTTTTCTTAGGGCCTTATTTATGAAGGGATAGCGCCAGGTAGCGACAGGTGAACGCCGGACACGGCAGCAATTACACATTTATCAAGTAGAATCTGTTTAGCGACTGGGATAGCGCCATGTAGCGTCCGATTCATCATTATCCCAGGCTCAGCGTACAGCGCCGGCGTTCAGCCTTGCAGAGCTTTACGTCTTCCCTGTCGCTACCTGGCGTCTCCCATACATTTCTATGGACGATCCCTTTCCTGATCCCAATTTTTTTTTCCCTTAAAAAATAAACAAAACTTCTGACAAGTTTCCTGGGCAAGAAAATGACATTTTTTGAAAATGTTTTTGATGAATAATATATTTATGCAGAATTGTCCTGACATGTCTGATATTAAAGTGTTTATGTTACAGTGTTATAACCATGTCATTCCATGTGTTATCGCTTTGTTACTGGTGGATACATGTTCAAAAACAGCCTTTAATCACACACCCTCTGGCGCTATGGGCTACAACTAGATGATTTTGAGCGCCGGCGATGTTTGAGGCTGTTTTTTTGATGAATATGGTGTGAGCTGGCGTTACCGTTCGCTCCCATACATCGTAGTACTGAGACTCACACATCATATTCATCAATGTCAGACAGCAACTGAGGCCCTTATTTAAGAAGGGATAGCGCCAGGTAGCGGCTGGATAATGAGAGGTAGCGACTGGTGAACGCCGGACACGGCAGCAATTACACATTTATCAAGCAGAATCTGTTTAGCGACTGGGATAGCGCCATGTAGCGTCCGATTCATCATTTTCACAGCCTCAGCGAACAGCGCCGGCGTTCAGCCTTGCACAGCGCCAGGTATGACCTCTCGCTACCTGTCGCTCTCCCATACATTTCTATGGACGATCCTTTCCTTCTCTTTAAACGTTTTTTTTTTCTTCAAAAAATCACAAATAATTCTGTGACCTCTTCTGGCATTGAATAAGCAGTTTCTTCACAATTTTTTCATTTTTTATATATTTCTTCAGAAATGACATCACAGCTCTGCCATTAAAGTGTTCATGTTACAATGTTGTTACAATGTAATTCCATATGTTTTCGCTTTGTTACTGGTGGATAGATGCTGAAAAACAGACTTTAATCACACCGCCTCCTGCGCTCTGGGCTTCAGAGAAGCATTTTTCAGCGCCAGAGATTTGTGAGGCTGTTTTTTTGCTGAATATGGTGTGAGTCGGTCGCTATGAGCAGTCGCTAACATGCGCTCCCATACAGCGCTGTACTGGTCAAATAGCGACTCCTCACAATGTATTCAACATTACTGAACAGCGACTGAGTCGCTATGAAGTAGCGACCCACGGCCGAGCACAGCGACTACTAGCGGGCGCTCTGAAAATGCCGCTACAGACGCTCATCTGTCGCTACCTGGCGTTAGTGATGAATCAGCCTGCCCGTGTGTTATGTGCTATATATACAATTAATAAACAACTCTACTGATACTATAAGTGCTAAAGTGACCAAGTGCAGGAAAAATGTAAGCAGTGTAAAGCTACATATGCATAAAAGGTAAGAAAAAATGACCAAACCAGGGGACACAGCAGGTTAACAAGAGGGACAACCAACCAGCCGTCACCGCGCCCCTCCCCCAGCCAACTTTTACTACAGTGTAGAAAGGAGGAAACACTTCTTTACTTTTCTTAGGAGTAAAAAAGTTCCATTGATTCATCGTTTTCTTATCTGGTGATTCAGTCACAGCGACATTCTCAGGCTTTATTCTCAGGAATTGAATCTTTTACTATCGTGAGAAGGTTTTTCTACCTTTATTGAATGGAGGATCATGTCTGTGAGGAACCTGTGTGCTGTGGTTGTACACCATCATTTTTATTAATAACCTGTTATAATAGATTAACTAATAAATGTGAAACATTTTTATTGGAATATTGTAAGTTTGATTATCTCTTGAGTCGAACTCCAAGGCCTTGGTTCTATAGTTGTGGGTGACAAACACCCGACACAAACAATGATTTCTCTTTGAATGAGAGGCGGTGAATTCGTACCAGCCTGACACCTGCTCATTTCTGAGGTTTGGCTCACAATAACAGGCTGATTCATTATTAGCGCCAGGTAGCGACAGATGAGCGGCATTTTCAGAGCGCCCGCTAGTAGTCGCTGTGCTCGGCCGTGGGTCGTTACTTTATAGCGACTTGGGGCCTTATTTAACAAGGGCTAGCGCCAGGTAGTGTCTGACGAGCGCCAGGTACCGCCAGCTAACGGCGGCTACCGACTCAAGTACGCCCGGCGGCGGTCACAATGACGCATTTATCACGCTAAATGAGGCTAGCGCCGGCGAGAGCGACAGCAAGCCGCCTGGAACGAACAGCGCCGCAGCTAATCCCATCACAGCGCCAGGTATGACCTGTCGCTCCCTGGCGTTGTCCAATGCATTTCAATGGAGCAATCTTTAATTAATCATAATTAATTGCTCTTAATTTTTTTTTTTTTTTTTTTTTTAATGTCAAAAATTCTGAGACCACTTCTGCAATGTTAGGTTTTTTTTTTAAAGGTAAAAAAAAAAAAAAAAAAATTTGTGCAGAATTGATATTACAGGTCTGATATTAATGTATTCATATTTCAAAATGTTAATAAAAACTTGTTTAAATTTCAAATCCAAAAATATGGTTGTTTAGGGGTTAAAAACTATTTTACACCCATCGCCGCCAGCGCTCTGGGGTTTAAACAAGGAATGGACAGCGCGAGAAAATTCGGAGCGTGATTTGTTAATGAATATGCAGCAAGCCGTTCGCTCTGGCCATTCGTTGTCAGGCGCACCCATACAGCGCGGAACCTGTGAAACAGCGACCCCTAACCACGTATTCAACATTACGCACACCGACTGAGTCGCTGTCAACAAGCGAACTACGGCCAAGCACAGCGAATACTAGCTGGCGCTGTGAAAATCACGCTACTGGCGCTCATCTGTCGCTACCTGGCGCTATTAATGAATCGGCCTCCCCGTCACTGTTCAGTAATGTTGAATACATTGTGAAGAGTCGCTATTTGACCAGTACAGCGCTGTATGGGAGCGCATGTTAGCGACTGCTCATAGCGACCGACTCACACCATATTCAGCAAAAAAACAGCCTCACAAATCTCTGGCGCTGAAAAATAGTTGTTTGAAGCCCAGAGCGCAGGAGGCGGTGTGATTAAAGTCTGTTTTTCAGCATCTATCAACTAGTAACAAAGAGAAAACATATGGAATTACATTGTAGCAAAATTGTAACATGAACACTTTAATGCCAGACCTGTAATGTCATTTTTGAGGAAATATTTAAAAAATGAAAAAATGCTGAAAAAAATGCTATTTCAATGCCAGAAGAGGTCAAAGAAAAAAAAAAAACCCCGTTTAAAGAGAAGAAAAGGTTCGTCCATTGAAATGTATGGGAGAGCGACAGGTAGCGAGAGGTCATACCTGGCGCTGTGCAAGGCTGAACGCCGGCGCTGTTCGCTGAGGCTGTGAAAATGATGAATCAGACGCCACATGGCGCTATACCAGTCGCTAAACAGATTCTGCTTGATAAATGTGTCATTGCGTGCCGTGTCCGGCGTTCACCAGTCGCTACCTCTCATTATCCAGGCGCTACCTGGCGCTATCCCTTCTTAAATAAGGGCCTAAGTGTGTGGTCCGGTTACTGGTTCTTTGTGAAACCCTACAATATGCCGCTCCCCCCACCACAACATCCTGTAATGTAATGTAATGTAATATTTATGACCTTTGTAGGTTAGCATAACAAAGCTTGTTAACATGTATAACAATATATTTAAGCCTCTGAGGAAGTGGGGTGACCCATGAAACGCGCCAGGCAATAGAAAAGAACAAAGAACTTTATTGAGGATAATTAGAACATGTATCAGTTTATATGTAAAAGGTGGAAAACAATATATAGATAATAGATAGGAATGCAAACTAAATATGTAGATTTATATTTTGTAATTATATGCAGGAATAACATTAGGAGACATTTAGGTGATCAGGAGCTAATCTCCTTATCCTGCTTGTAAGATTGCCGCTAAATCAATCATTAGCTTACCAAGAACATTAAAGGGGACCCAGGTTTTACTCCTTTTCTCTCGGGTGTCATGATTTGTTGTGGCCGCTAAGTGAGACCCCCGGGGCCACCTAAAAAAACCTTCCCGATGGAAATGCATGTGCGGGCCAAGCAACCCCCAGCCCATGTCCTCACCCTAATGATATAACCTCAGTCCTGGAACCAAGCACTCTATTAGGGTATAAGGGAGGATACAGGAGGAGAAGAGCTTACACTCTATTAGGGTATAAGGGAGGATACAGGGGGAGAAGAGCTTACACTCTATTAGGGTATAAGGGAGGATACAGGAGAAGAAGAGCTTACACTCTATTAGGGTATAAGGGAGGATACAGGAGGAGAAGAGCTTACACTCTATTAGGGTATAAGGGAGGATACAGGAGGAGAAGAGCTTACACTCTATTAGGGTATAAGGGAGGATACAGGAGAAGAAGAGCTTACACTCTATTAGGGTATAAGGGAGGATACAGGAGGAGAAGAGCTTACACTCTATTAGGGTATAAGGGAGGATACAGGAGGAGAAGAGCTTACACTCTATTAGGGTATAAGGGAGGATACAGGAGGAGAAGAGCTTACACTCTATTAGGGTATAAGGGAGGATACAGGAGGAGAAGAGCTTACAATCTATTAGGGTATAAGAAGGATACAGGAGGAGAAGAGCTTACACTCTATTAGGGTATAAGGGAGGATACAGAAGGAGAAGAGCTTACACACTATTTGGGTATAAGAAGGATACAGGAGGAGAAGAGCTTACACTCTATTTGGGTATAAGGGGGGATACAGGAGGAGAAGAGCTTACACTCTATTAGGGTATAAGGGAGGATACAGGAGGAGAAGAGCTTACACTCTATTAGGGTATAAGGGAGGATACAGGAGGAGAAGAGCTTACACTCTATTAGGGTATAAGGGAGGATACAGAAGGAGAAGAGCTTACACACTATTTGGGTATAAGAAGGATACAGGAGGAGAAGAGCTTACACTCTATTTGGGTATAAGGGGGGATACAGGAGGAGAAGAGCTTACACTCTATTAGGGTATAAGGGGGGATACAGGAGGAGAAGAGCTTACACTCTATTAGGGTATAAGAAGGATACAGGAGGAGAAGAGCTTACACTCTATTTGGGTATAAGAAGGATACAGGAGGAGAAGAGCTTACACTCTATTTGGGTATAAGAAGGATACAGGAGGAGAAGAGCTTACACTCTATTAGGGTATAAGGGGGGATACAGGAGGAGAAGAGCTTACACTCTATTAGGGTATAAGGGAGGATACAGAAGGAGAAGAGCTTACACACTATTTGGGTATAAGAAGGATACAGGAGGAGAAGAGCTTACACTCTATTTGGGTATAAGGGGGGATACAGGAGGAGAAGAGCTTACACTCTATTAGGGTATAAGGGGGGATACAGGAGGAGAAGAGCTTACACTCTATTAGGGTATAAGAAGGATACAGGAGGAGAAGAGCTTACACTCTATTTGGGTATAAGAAGGATACAGGAGGAGAAGAGCTTACACTCTATTAGGGTATAAGGGGGGATACAGGAGGAGAAGAGCTTACACTCTATTAGGGTATAAGGGGGGATACAGGAGGAGAAGAGCTTACACTCTATTAGGGTATAAGGGGGGATACAGGAGGAGAAGAGCTTACACTCTATTAGGGTATAAGGGGGGATACAGGAGGAGAAGAGCTTACACTCTATTAGGGTATAAGGGGGGATACAGGAGGAGAAGAGCTTACACTCTATTAGGGTATAAGGGGGGATACAGGAGGAGAAGAGCTTACACTCTATTAGGGTATAAGGGAGGATACAGGAGGAGAAGAGCTTACACTCTATTAGGGTATAAGGGGGGATACAGGAGGAGAAGAGCTTACACTCTATTAGGGTATAAGGGGGGATACAGGAGGAGAAGAGCTTACACTCTATTAGGGTATAAGGGGGGATACAGGAGGAGAAGAGCTTACACTCTATTAGGGTATAAGGGAGGATACAGGAGGAGAAGAGCTTACACTCTATTAGGGTATAAGGGAGGATACAGAAGGAGAAGAGCTTACACTCTATTAGGGTATAAGGGAGGATACAGGAGGAGAGGAGCTTACAATCTATTAGGGTATAAGGGAGGATACAGGAGGAGAAGAGCTTACAATCTAAGCCTACAACCTCATATCACTGCCTATGGCTGCCTCTGTATTTATTAAGCTAAACATTTATGTAAATATTATATTGAGAATAATGTAATTGGGTGAAATCTCTCCTGTGGGTGTCGCTCAGCCAATCACATTACCAACCCAGGCTGGCAGACAAATGGGATTGGAGGAATCAATTGCAGTCACAGAATGGTGTAATGGCGCCCCCTTGTGTGAGAATGGGAGATGAGCACTAACCACCCCTTTATATACAGAATTCACCTTTTAAAAATATATTTCAATATAAATAAAGGCGGGTCTGTATCTCTGTGCACAGCTCCCATATCTGCACATTGGAGGTGTCATCAGTAAGCTCTCTCTAATGGAGGTGATAGCAGATTGTCTGACCATAGTGCAGTTCAGTTCCACTCCAGATGAACCCAAGTAATCCCAACATCAGTGCACTGAGGCATGCTGGGATGTCATGTGCTATGGAAGTGAAAAGAGTGAACACAAGAAGGAGGAGCTTCACCAATCCCCGCCCCCTCCTGTGTGACTAATAAGAAAATGGCTCCAATGATAGGCCAGTGATCACAGCCAATCACAACGCTCACTGAGGGAGCTACTCACATAAATGTATTTATAATAGAAAACCTGAGTCCCCGCCCCTACATCCTTCTATTGGCTGAACATTCTAGCAAACTCTGTGTGATGTCACCAGGCTGTGGGCGGGGTTATTCACATTTTCTGACTGACTGTAGATATTGTTATAGGATCTGTTACATCTAACCCGGCATGGAGGGGCTCAGTGAAGGTGGTGGTGAAGGTGTGGAGGTGTCTGATCGGGTCACTCAGCTCATAAAAAGAGATCTGCCCGGCCTCATAATCCAGATACACCCGGAACCTGTTACTGAGGATCTTGGAAGGGAACCGGATCCATTTACTGTCATGTCTCACATAGTACTGATCACCCAGCCTCACCAAACACCAGGACTTCTTATTATATCCGATCTCTGACTGACCTCCTCTCCGCTCTATACTGGGGTAACACATCCCCACACTCCACCCGTATCTCCCAACATCTACCTCCCAGTAATGTCGCCCCGAGGAGAAGCTCTGACGGCTCAACACCTGAGATTCATCCATAAACCTCTCCGGTGTTTCTGGGCGATTCTGGTCGGGTCCCCGGGATGCAGATTTCAGATCATCTGATATAATAATCCGATTATTAGCCGTGTTCACATCCAGTGATATCTCTGCAGCTTCCGCTGTATAGACTCCTCTTTTTATCCATTTTATTATATCAGACATCCCTGTGTGTACTGTGTGCGAGATCCCAAACACATCCAGATCATCTCTGTCTCTGTCCCCCTCCTCAATTTCTGCCTCCTCATCCTCCCCCTCCTCTTCCTCCTCCTCCTCTTCCTCCTCCTCCTTCTCTTCCTCCTCCCCCTCCTCAGTGTCACACAAGTCACCTGTGTCCTGGTCCTGTAAGACAGTCAGCGGGTCAGTGGTGTTACACATCTCCTCAGTGTGACCCATCTTGCTGGACAGCTCGGCCATCTTTATTTCCAGCTGCTGGATGATATCAGAGAGGTGGGATGAGAGCCGCTGTGTCTGTTGGGAGATGTCACTCAGGACTCTCTTCTCCAGGTCATCCAGCTGTCTCCTGATCTCTCTAAACAGGGCGTTGACTCTCTCGCTCTCACCAGCTGAGGTCTCTTGTACCCGTGTCTGGTGTCCCCGCAGTCTCTGGACTCTCTTCTCAGTCTTCTCTCTCTTTGTCATCATTTCCTGCAGAAGTTTCCTCAGTTTCCTCTTCTTCTCCTCAGAGGCCTCCTCCAGTGATTGCATTTTATGGCCATTGTGTGGTCCAATCAGACAGCAGGACACACAGATACAGGCGGCGTCCTGGGTGCAGTAATACATCAGGATCTGCTTATGGACGGAGCATTTCCTGGTCTCTGGGTTAGTGGTGGGGTCGGTCAGGACGTGCTCCGGGGACTGTTTGTGGACTCTCAGGTGTTTCTCACACAGAGACACTTCACAGAGCAGACAGGACTTCACAGCAGCTACAGGAGAGTCAACACAGTGACTACAAAGGGTTACACCCCCCTCCGGACCTGGCTGAGCAGACAGGAGATTCTCCGCTATGTTGCGCAGTGTTATGTTCCTGTTAAGCGCCGGACGCTCCTGAAACTTCTCTCGGCATTGAGGACAGGAATATACTGCAGCCTCCTCCTGTGTCTCCAGCACACGAGCAATACACACCCGGCAGAAGTTGTGTCCACATTTCAGGGTCACGGGATCGGTATAAACGCTCAGACAGATGGAACATTCCAGCTCTTCTCTCAGACCTGCAGACGCCATCGCTGCCGACAGAAGCGAGAAATGAAACTAGAAGAACCTGACGCTGAGAATAAAGAGGGAGGAGGCGTATTATTCTACAGGGGCGCGGCCGGGGCTGGGGAGATCGTATCATTGGCAAATAGTAGAGCACAGATCATACAGAACTACATGTAATATAATATAAACTAGCTGCGGGTTAATGTTTGGTAGAAAAAGGGGCGAGGGAGGGGTAAGGGTGTTACACAACAGCAATAAACTGATCCAGTTTAGTTTCATACAGTTACATGTATTTATCTGTGACATCGTTCTGATGTGTGTTATACGGAGAGCACTTAGGGCCTTATTTATCAAGGGATAGCGCCAGGTAGTGTCTGACTAGCGCCAGGTACCGCCAGCTATCGGCGGCTACCGACTCAAGAACGCCAGGCGGCGGACACAATCACGCATTTATCACGCTAAATGAGGCTAGCGCCGGCGAGAGCGTCAGCTAGCGCGGGATTCATCATGTAGCCGACTGCAACGAACAGCGCCGCTGCTAATCCCATCACAGCGCCAGGTATGACCTGTCGCTCCCTGGCGCTCTCCAATGCATTTCAATGGAGCAATCTTTAAATAATCCTAATTAATTGATTTTAATTTTTTTTTTTTATTGTCAAAAATTCTGTGACCACTTCTGCAATGTTAGGTTTTTTTTTTAAGGTAAAAAAAAAAAATAAATTTGTGCAGAATTGATATTACAGGTCTGATATTAATGTATTCATATTACAAAATGTTTCTAAAAACTTGTTTCATTTTTTAATCCAAAAATATTGTTGTTTGGGGGTTAAAAACTACTTTACACCCATCGCCGCCAGCGCTCTGGGGTTTAAACAAGCATTTCACAGCGCAAGAAACTTTTGAGCGTGATTTGTTAATGAATATGCTGGAAGCCGTTCGCTCTGGCCATTCGCTGTCAGGCGCACCCATACAGCGCGGAACCTGTCAAACAGCGACCCCTAACCACGTATTCAACATTACGCACACACCGAGTCGCTGTCAACAAGCGAACTACGGCCAAGCACAGCGAATACTAGCTGGCGCTGTGAAAATCACGCTACTGGCGCTCATCTGTCGCTACCTGGCGCTATTAATGAATCGGCCTCTTAGCTTTCCCTGTCAGTCTCCTCCACACTGATATTTATTTTGCATATTTATATAGCACTGACAATGAAGACTTGAGAAACCTTGTGGAAATTGGTGAGATCATGACACGTTCCGTCAGTTTAGCCGCTTTCTGCCATCCACAAACTCTCTCGCTCTCGGTTTCCTAAATCAGACCCATAACACAAAGTCGTTACAAGCATGTAAGAATATCATGTGTAAATGCAAGGCTGGCTTTAGGATGGAAGGCGTCCTGTGCAGGACTACAGGATGGTGTCCCCCCAACCCCCCTCCTGTGCTTCCTCACTACCAGCCTACTGTACTGCCCCACATGGTTGCCGACAGCCACCAGGGATCACTGGAAGCCCCCTGCACATAACCTAGCATCAAGCCTGATGCCAGGCAGGGGTACCCACTCGCTGAAGTGTTCCCTAGCCATTGGCTGCCAGTTCCACTTTTCCATGTGACCACCCATGTGAGTCGTTGAACTGGCAGATGGTGGGGAGGCAATGCAGAAGTGGCAGGTTCTGCAATGCCGCCATTAAATTTGACTAAAACCTTTGCCGGCCCTGAAGTGTAAAAGAACAGAGGTGGGCATGGCACCCCTTCCTTCTGACCCAACCGACCATGCATCCCCAGCAGCTCCAACTGACCACCGACCCCCCCAAAGGAACCTGTAAACTGAGCGGATGAGTGAAAGGCAAACCAGTAAACTGAGCGGGTGGGGGCAATCAGGCGGGTGGGTTAGGGCATCAAGCGGACATGGCCAGCTGCATGGTGCCCCCCTGACTATGGCACCCTGTGCAATGGCTCACCTCGCACACCCCAAAGGCCGGCCCTGCGTTCATGGCTATTCACATAGCCTGCAGCATTAGTTACGAGGTGGCCTCTCATCCCCCAACGTGCCCGGTGCAAGCCCCAGAAGTCCTTTATGTGGTAGATTTCGAATGTGCAGCCCCGCTCAGGGGCAAGGAAGGGGGCATCTCATAAAAAGAACTTTGTGTCTTCATGCGACTTTCTCTGCTGCCTTAAAGGAGAACAAAACCCACCAGCGGCTGGCCTAGAATCTAAAGGATTTCAGGTCTGACCATTGATGAAACTGTGTGAAACCCCCCCCAGGGCACCGGTAATCACTAAACAGCCATACATCAGCAAGGCTGCTCTGATTGTTTACTATGGCGATCACAAGTGGCCGCATCCTTGGGCTGTGCGTGCTCTCCCGTCCTTGCCTTTCTAATAGTCTGGGGAGCCAGTGCAGGGCAGCAAGTTATGTGGCCACTCTCTCCATTCACTCTAATCAGACCCGCTTGTCGAATTCCATCACTTCAGAAGGCGGCTCTGATTGGACGGGAGCCCGCGCAGGTGAGAGGTGAGTCTGAATGCAGTGATGGGGGGGTTTCACACAGTGGGGCATCCCAATGCAGAATGCCCAGGGGGAACGGAACAAAACCCAGGAAAGTAAAAATCACAGGTTTTGTTCCACTTTAAAGCAGAACAAAACCCATGAATTTGACTACCCCGGGATTAGTTCCGTTCCCTGGAGGCATTACGAATTGGGATGCCCCACTATGCGAAACCCCCCAGAACGACCAGTACAACTCACCTCTTCCTGGTTTCAACAGTGCATGTGCGAGCGTGCAGCCAATCAGAGCCGTTTGCCGGGTTTACATCCTTCAGCAAACGGCTCTCACTGACTGCCGGCGCCGCCAGGAATGTGGCAGCGAATGCTCACCTTTAATAACAATGAGATCTATTTGCCGAATGACATAGTCACAGCAGACTGCTCTCATTGGACAAGAGCCAGCGCATGTGCCGTTGGACGGGGAAATGTAAGCAATTACCGGCACCCTGGGGAGTTTCGGGATGCCCCAGGGAATGTCAGCTGCTGGCCTTGAAAGCTTTTAGATACCGGGGCGGCCGCTGGTGGGTTCTGTTCTGCTTTAAGAAAGACCTACACTCGCAGTCGGCTGCCAGCGGGGATCGTGTGCCTCAGACCTGACTGAGTACCCAGCCCTCACCCTATAACTGACCCGGAGCTTTTCCCAGGAGCAGGGTATCCCAAGGGGCATGCACATTGGGTTGCGTTTGTTACAACAGTAAGAATTACATAGAACTATCTACTCTACAAAAAGCACTACATACAACTCTGTACAGCAAAGTGGATGAACGGTGATTGATGCACCTCACTGCTTGTTTTATTGCACTGGGAAAAAAGCTTCTTCTTAGTTCTTGTCTTATGGACATCAGAGCACTTTCAGGATGGGAGCACAGAGAAGACATTGTGGTTTAGGTGACAAGGAGCAGCCTCCAGGTTAGTGATCTCTGAACGGATGGCGAGCTGTACGTAGTCTCTTCTGTAGAGTCAGCTTGTTCTGTCTGATACAGTTCCCAAACCTATGATCTGATATTTCCCATCAAGATCTTTAAAGTCGATTTCAATGGAAAAAGTGCTTCCGGGTCTTGTTTCCATGCTGTTGGTGTGGCAGGCAGGGATGCCACCTTTCTCAACAAAAAAATAGCAACTAACATTACAGGGGATGTGGTCTTGTAGTGGGTGTGGTCTTGTAGTGGGTGTGGTCTTGTAGTGGGTGTGGTCCAAACACGCAGTCGGGTGATTTAGCTGAACCTTATACATAAAGCAGATGAAACCCTAAAATGGGTCCACCGCTCATCCTCTGGGGCCTCTCTGCCGAGCAGCTGGGCGCAGCTTTTGGCTCGGTGGTGGCCCGGTTTTCAGAAGTGACGGGTGAAAACCATGGGCAACACCTAAAAGTAGAAAACATCAGAGCCCTGTCAGTGAAATAGGCCCTGATAGTGTATAGGAACCATTAAATAGAGTAGTTAAACCCGTGAGATGCAGTTCTTAGGCCTATTGCGTCATGAAACCACATGATGGCAGTATTGCCTAAGAAATGAATTAAACAGTACTTAAAGGCGCAGTATCGCGAAATTTGCATTAAAGTGGACCAACACCCTGAGGTGATTGGCCCGGGAATCTATAAGATTCCCGGGCCGATCACCTCACACACCGCGGGACATCCGAGATCGGGATGTCCCGCGGGGTGAACCCCCCCCAAACACCCCAAACCACCTTACCTTCTCTTTGCCGCCTCCCTCGCGCCCCTCTAGGCGTGCGCGCGCCCGCGCTGGCCGTCTCTGAATGGCCGGCGCGGGCGCGCACACGCCAAGAGTGACGCGCGGGAGGTGCCGACGGGCAAGCTGCTTGTCCGTCGCTGTCAATCAGCTTGCCCGTCGGCGCCGATTGGACGGCGCGGCCACGTAGGAACGGGGAGAGGTGAGTTCTGGGGGGTTTCACACAGCGGGGCACCCCCGATCGGGGTGCCCCGGGGAAGTGGACCAATACCCAGGATAGTCAAAATCCTGGGTGTTGGTCCACTTTAAAAAAGATAAATAATTAAATAGCCACACAATAGGTTCTAACATGTGTATAAATAATCTGGCGATAGAAAAAGGAAAAAATATCTGCCTTTCTTTTAAATTGTATAATTACAATGGCTCAGTCCATTTGCTGAATAGGGGGATCTGCTGGGTTGTATTTAGTGAGCTGCTTCATTTAGCCCACTGGTCTCCTAGCAACACTTTACCTTAGAGGCTGACACTGTAATCAGTGGTAACGGCTGTGTGTGTGTGAGGTGCTGCTTTTGTTATGAGACCATGTGACTCAAATGTGTAAAATCTATACAAAATAAACTAAACTGACTGAAATTCTTCTTTGAATAACTGTGCAGGAAAATCTAAAGGTATTAAAGTGGAACAAAACCCTGAGTGGCCGACCCTGAAGTCTATAAGACCCGGCCATTGACCTTCCCCCTTGGGCATCCTAAATCAGTATGCCCCACTGTGTGAAACGACCCCTGGATAACCACAGATCCCCCCATTTTTCTGGCGCGCTCCCGCAGATAGTCATTTAGACAGGCCGGGCGGCCAGGAAGGTTACTGCTCAGGCTCCCCATCTGTGTGCAAACAGCGCTGATTGGATGAGAGCCCGCGCATGCGCTGTGGGACAGGGAAAGGTACGTTTTCACAAGCGAACTTGGGGATTTCACATATCAGGGCATCCCAATTCGGGATGCCCCTAGGGGCACAAAACAAAACTCCAGATAGTGAAAATCCTGGGTTGGGCTTTGCTCAAAACACACAAAGCTGAAAGAAAGATCATATGGAAAAATGTGTTGAGAAAAGAGAGAGAAAATGGTAAACTGAAAGATTCTGCAGCAGAGCCAACATGAAGGGAAAACTGTCAAAATCAGCTAAATGACTTCGAGAGCTTTTCTCTCTGTTTTAGATATATAAGTTCTGGCCAGGCAATGTTGCAATGTTGTTATCTTATGCTGGACGGCTGCCAGCACTGAACAGCTGGTACTTTGATACATTGTTTCACCCCTCTCCTCAGCATGGAACAGGCCAGAGTGTCGGGCTCCGACACTCAGAAGACATAAACATGAGCTATTAGTCTCCAGCTGCTCAACACACACATCATTTTTTTCTAAATTTGTAATTCTTACTCCAACACTTACCTACATTCAAAGTACCATTTAAATATAAGTCACCAAGAAAAATTCGCGATACTGCTCCTTTAAATGGTCTGGGAGCCTTTTTTAAGTTTGTAAATAGAGACTAAGCCAGATGGCATTGGCAACATTCACCGCCCTGCCATTGGTTGGTACTCGCAACAGTGTTTGGAAAGGCAACAATACTAAGGTTACATAAGGAGGAGACCTACCCTTCTAGAGTGTTCTGCTAAGTTCTACTGAGTCATGAGGGGAGACAAGACAATGTAGTGTGGAGGAGCTGAGAGACAGCCATGGAGGCTATTTCAATAGATTGTCCTCGTAACCTGTGGATTATGCTGTACTGACTGTTTGCTGTGTTTGCCATGGAAGGTAGCTCACCAATAAAGACCAAATTGAGTTGAACCATGATTGTCATCACTGGATCCAAGCGACGTTCTAACCAGTAAGTGCACCTCCACCAACACATACCGCACCCACATGGGATGCCCTACCCTAGGTCCAATTATCCACCTCACTCCCCAGAGCGCGTGCCCACAGCCAGGCACACGCCCGCTACACAAAGAAAAACAAGTTTTTTACTGCCAATGACACGCCCTGCGGTACTTTTTGAGAGAGCCTGTTGACACGCTGTTCGGGCGCGTGCGCTCCAATGCCAAGCCATTCAGAAAGTATATGTGACCGCAGGTGAGCCGGGCATCACCGCCGTCCAAGGGGGATTTCACACAGCGGGGCATGCAATGTAGGCTGCACCCAGGCCAAACTAGCGGCAGGGTCGGGAATCTTTTAGCTTCCAGGGCCGGTCTGCACTGTTTTTGACCCTTGTTGTCAGATGCACAGTCTTTACTGCTGCCGCTGATCGCCCTCTGGTCTCACATCTCTGCTACTGCAGATAGGTCCTCCTCTGTTGCCTCCACCTAGGGGTGTACATAGCCACGGGGATGGCGGGGATGAGATCGCCGATACTGATTCAAACTACCGGCATCATGCAATCCAGCTGTGCGGGACTGCAGGGGAGTATATGATTTTTTTGTGTTTGCCCATACAGGGACTTAAAGTGGATCAGAATCCAGGCCAGATGACCCTGGAATTATAGATTCCAGGGCCGCTTGACTCCCTCCCTCTGGGGCATCCAGATTCGAGATGCCCCGCAGTGTGAAGCCCCAGCTCATATCAATGGCATTTGAGCTAGCAGTTGACACTCCCTTTTATCCCTTTAGCAGGTTGTGCGAGGCATTTGTAAAATGGCCGGTTCAGGCATGCCCCCCCCCCCCCCTTTTGAGGGTAGCAGGGATGATGCCGCGCTCGGCTGCACTCAGCTAGACTCGGCTCTCTGCACCCGGGGCAAGAGCCCCCCCTGCTCCCTCAGCTACTTTCAGTTTCCTCTAAAGTCATTTGAGTTACGGGAAACGTAACTTATCTAATATTAAGACCAGCCTCTACAATGAGGCCGTTTCCAGTAACTCAGGAATTTAGGAGAAATCGAAAGTGAAAGGTAATAGAAACCTAACTCCCGAGTAGAAAACAGGAAATTTAACCCTTTGCCTGAAATGGCCCTTTAATGGTGTATCAGTAAATGCTGCACAAAGCTGTGTGAGCACAGTACAGCCAAAGGGCAACAAAGGAAAGTTTTGTAAGAGGCCTGATTCCAGGGAAACCAAACACACTTTCTAGCTTTCCTTTTTGCCCTTTGGCTGTACTGTGAACACATTGTTTTGTGCCTAATTTACTGATACGACATTAACGGGACCAGGGCGGGCTCCAGCTTTGTGGGGGCCCTTGGGCAGGAGAGTCTTAGTGGGCCCAAAAGTAGTGACGTCACATGATGTCACCATATGACAAATGTGTTGTCTCCAGCTGCTGATCGCCCTCCGGTCCTTGTCAGTCATCACCTGGTTCTCGCCACCTTCTGAGCTTCCATCAGTTTCCCTCCATTTCAGGCCACCTTCTCCATTGTTGCTGACCATCCCTTGCTGCCGGCCATGAGCAGGTCTGCACCCAGCACCCGGCATTCGGTGGTTCGGGTCCACTGTAAAATAATACCATGGTGAGCCTGAGTGGGCCCCTGAAGATACCCGGGGGCCCTGGTAATTGCCCAGGTTTGCCCTGTGCTGGCGCTGGCCCTGAAAGGGACATTTCAGGCGAAGGGTTATATATGCTGCTTTCTTTCGCCGTGCTGGCTGTCAGGGGACGGCATCCTTCATTTACCAGCACTTTGAAACCCTATAGAACTTGCTCCCCTCTGACTGATTTTTCTATGCCTTTTCCCAGTTTGAAGTTGCAGTCCTCTATAGAGATAATTCAGAGAGTAGCAGCAGCTTATCCTAGCATGAGAGGCCCAGCAGAATTAGGAGAGTTCATTATGGCTAATTGCTTTCCTCTTCTGGAACGTAAAATAATCCTGTGTGTTAGGATTGCGCCCCCAGACCTGTCATTTACTTATCAGCACGCTGCTTCCAAGTTTCTTATATTCCTGTGGCTCTCCTGCACTTTAGTAAAGCTTTTATTAGACTTTCTCACTACAAATCCCAGAATCCTTTCACAGGTAAGCTCATTGATGTAAGCAGGAAATCGGATATTAAGGTAATACCAGTCAAGTACGCTGATTAGACCGATGGATGCGCATGCACCGTAGGAATGGGGAAAAGTGAGGGGGAGTGGATGACCTGGAGCTTTTCACATAGGGTTACCCGAGGGCATGGAACACAGAATAGTCAAAATCCTAGGTTTTGGTCCACTTTAAGGTGGCGGTTGAGCTCCAGACACCGATTTTACAAGGTTTTCACCACTTGTCAGCAGGGATTTTCCTCATTGCAGACCACAGTCCCGTTGCAGTAAAAGTGCCTTACACTCTTCACCTGTCTGCTCATGGCCACCAGTCTCTAGAAACCAATCAGGTGTGCTCATGGCCACCAGCCTCTAGAAACCAATCAGGTGCGCTCATGGCCACCAGCCTCTAGCTACCAATCAGGTGTGCTCGTGGCCACCAGTCTCTGGAAACCAATCAGGTGCGCTCGTGGCCACCAGTCTCTGGAAACCAATCAGGTGTGCTCGTGGCCACCAGTCTCTAGCTACCAATCAGGTGTGCTCGTGGCCACCAGTCTCTAGCTACCAATCAGGTGTGCTCGTGGCCACCAGTCTCTAGCTACCAATCAGGTGTGCTCGTGGCCACCAGTCTCTGGAAACCAATCAGGTGTGCTCATGGCCACCAGTCTCTGGAAACCAATCAGGTGAGCTCATGGCCACCAATCCCTAGAAACCAATCAGGTGAGCTCATGGCCACCAATCCCTAGAAACCAATCAGGTGTGTTCATGGCCACCAGTCTCTAGATACCAATCAGGTGTGCTCATGGCCACCAGTCTCTAGATACCAATTAGGTGTGCTCATGGCCACCAGGCTCTATAAACCAATCAGGTGCGCTCATGGCCACCAATCTCTAGAAACCAATCAGGTGTGCTCATGGTCACCAGGCTCTAGAAACCAATCAGGTGTGCTCTGTCAGGGATTTTCCAGCGGAGAAATCCCAATTGTAAAAAGTGACCAGAAATTGAGACTGTGAGGCAGAAATGGATATGGGGCAAACCGTGTTTAATAGTGAAAAAACTGTGGTAACTAAACAACAGTGGTAACTACATATCAAACACACTACAATCAAACAGTGTACAAATCACAAAGGGGAACATATATGTATAAGGGAACTATACATATATACAAGTGAGATTAACACGCTCTGGCTGAACATACACAAGATGGAGTCCGGCAACAAGCATGCATAAGGATCAAAGAAAAGTCCAAATTCCAAGGTGGAAACACGGCTGGGATAGGGGAAGCAAACACAAGAGCTGAGGCAGGAGTCCTGGGTGCAAGGTTCAGATTTCAGAGTACCTGGGATCTAGGCACAGCATTCTGGGATAAAGATGACATAACAAAATGCTAATCCGCTGCCTGAATGGGCTGATCAGCTTATATAGGCTGAGGAGTCACAGGTGCTGGCTGATTGCCAGCAGCTCTGCAGGACAGAGCCATCTCCTGGTGGATCAGCACAATGCAGGGGAAGTTCCAGAGAAAGAGCCAGCCAGCAGTATTGACCAGCAGCACACTCAGAAGCCTAAGGAGGAACTCCAACCCTGACATTACCCCCCCTCAAAAAAAGCGGGCACCGAAAGCTTTAAATAACAACTCCACTGGAGATGCTTCAATCAGCATACGAGAAAAAATCCAGAAAGGTAGCATGGGACCAGACATATGATCTGGATGGGTAAAATTGGCAGAGATCCCATGAGAGGCGGGCCGGACAGGGGCGATGCAGGCAGAAATCCAGACAGGGGCGATGCAGGCAGCTCACACCCAGGGAGCTGGCAGGCGGGAAGCTCACACCCGGGGAGCTGGCAGGCGGGAAGCTCACACCCGGGGAGCTGGCAGGCGGGAAGCTCACACCCGGGGAGCTGGCAGGCGGGAAGCGGCCCCCGAAGCAGGCGAAGACCCGGCAGGCGGGAAGCGGCCCCCGAAGCAGGCGAAGACCCGGCAGGCGGGAAGCGGCCCCCGAAGCAGGCGAAGACCCGGCAGGCGGGAAGCGGCCCCCGAAGCAGGCGAAGACCCGGCAGGCGGGAAGCGGCCCCCGAAGCAGGCGAAGACCCGGCAGGCGGGAAGCGGCCCCCGAAGCAGGCGAAGACCCGGCAGGCGGGAAGCGGCCCCCGAAGCAGGCGAAGACCCGGCAGGCGGGAAGCGGCCCCGAAGCAGGCGAAGACCCGGCAGGCGGGAAGCGGCCCCGAAGCAGGCGAAGACCCGGCAGGCGGGAAGCGGCCCCGAAGCAGGCGAAGACCCGGCAGGCGGGAAGCGGCCCCGAAGCAGGCGAAGACCCGGCAGGCGGGAAGCGGCCCCGAAGCAGGCGAAGACCCGGCAGGCGGGAAGCGGCCCCGAAGCAGGCGAAGACCCAGCAGGTGCGGGCCCCGAAGCAGGCGAAGACCCAGCAGGTGCGGGCCCCGAAGCAGGCGAAGACCCAGCAGGTGCGGGCCCCGAAGCAGGCGAAGACCCGGCAGGCGGGAAGCGGCCCCGAAGCAGGCGAAGACCCGGCAGGCGGGAAGCGGCCCCGAAGCAGGCGAAGACCCAGCAGGTGCGGGCCCCGAAGCAGGCGAAGACCCAGCAGGTGCGGGCCCCGAAGCAGGCGAAGACCCAGCAGGTGCGGGCCCCCGAAGCAGGCGAAGACCCAGCAGCTGCGGGCCCCGAAGCAGGCGAAGACCCAGCAGCTGCGGGCCCCGAAGCAGGCGAAGACCCAGCAGCTGCGGGCCCCGAAGCAGGCGAAGACCCAGCAGCTGCGGGCCCCGAAGCAGGCGAAGACCCAGCAGCTGCGGGCCCCGAAGCAGGCGAAGACCCAGCAGCTGCGGGCCCCGAAGCAGGCGAAGACCCAGCAGCTGCGGGCCCCGAAGCAGGCGAAGACCCAGCAGCTGCGGGCCCCGAAGCAGGCGAAGACCCAGCAGCTGCGGGCCCCGAAGCAGGCGAAGACTCCGCAGGTACGGCAGTCCCTCCAGGATCAAAATCAAGAAAGCAATGGCCAGGGGGACCCATTTGCAACCCGAGGTGTTTCAAAACCACGAGCACGTGGGGAATCTTCATATCCTTCTCTAAGATTACTCGAAAGATGGTGATCAGGTTCGGGCTTAGGGCAGATATTACTGGAGCCCTGAGGGCACGCCGGTACGGAGGCAACAACTGAGCACGCCGGTGCGGAGGCAACAACTGGGCACGCCGGTGCGGAGGCAACAACTGGGCACGCCGGTGCGGAGGCAACAACTGGGCCGGGCAAGGCAGGCACTGACATCAGAGGCTCGGGCAAGGCAGGAGAACCAACCTCAGGCGCTCCTACCTCAGGTGAACTAGGAGGGAACTCGACAGGAGGAGGGAACTCGACAGGAGGAGGGAACTCGACAGGAGGAGGGAACTCGACAGGAGGAGGGAACTCGACAGGAGGAGGGAACTCGACAGGAGGTATAGACTGACAAACAGACATTAAGCCGGGCTTACAAACAGGTACAGGTTCAAACTCATAGGCAGAGAATGTGACAGGCTCAAAGACAGACATTGGGTCAGGGTCACAGACCGATTTAGAAGCAGACTCACAGCCAGGTTCAGGCATGGGCTCACAGTGAGGTTCAGGTTTAATCACTAGCGTTACTGGCTCGGGTTGGATTATTGGGGTCGCCGGCATGGTTTGATGAGAAACAGCAGACGGAGGCACCCTAGTGGACTGAACGGAGGACAGAACAGATGGAGGGTGGTCATCTTCTGAAACAGATATATCAACCCCGGCATCAGACCCACTGTCATCCTCATCCTCCACATTAGACTCAGAGGCAATAGATTTGGCTGGAGTTTCAGATTTCTGGGCTGAACAAAGTGCAGTCAGATTCAGGTCAGCCTCAGGAATACATAAGTAAGATGTGGCAATAAATTTAAGGAACTCTACAAAATTCTCACTGAGGTGTTTACTATGATTTAGACACGCTTCAGCCCAGAATAACAAATCATCTTTGAAAAGAAAATAGGCCACTTGACGACTCCAGGCTGTCATAGGAGACTGCTGGATGTAAGGCTCCTGTATTAACTTTAAAGCAGCCAGGAGAAACTGGGGGAAGGTAGCCAGAGTAAGCTCCTTATAACGAGGAGGAGGAACAAAGACATACCTATCTGTGGGACAGTCAGTGTCAATAGCAACTGCTGTCCTTGTGGACATCTTGGAACTTATACTAGACTTGCGTACGCTACGAATCTCAATATGGATAGATTGAATCATTCTGACCTACCCAGGCGAGAAACTTCCCTGGGCATGCAGGGTGGTGAACTGACCAAAAACAAATAGACAAGGACAGACAACCCGCCTGTGCCACCAAGTAGGCAAACTGCCGACCACGAGGGGCGTAGGCGATCCGGCACTTGAGTAGCCCGTAATCCACCCACTTCTTCGACAGAGCTTCTAAAGGTGAAGTTGCACAGGCCCCAGGTAATCACGTGGTGGTCACAGACTTGGGAAAGGGAAACACAGAAGAGACATATACAAGACAAACAAAGAACTGGGCCCCAGTACAGACCAAGACGGGGCTGGGCCCCAATACAGACCAAGACGGGGCTGGGCCCCAATACAGACCAAGACGGGGCTGGGCCCCAATACAGACCAAGACGGGGCTGGGCCCCAATACAGACCAAGACGGGGCTGGGCCCCAATACAGACCAAGACGGGGCTGGGCCCCAATACAGACCAGAAGGCTTTAAGCCCAAATTTCAAAACAAGAAGGCCGGAGGCCCAACTAAGACTAGAGGAACTACAAGACCCAGGACAGACAGCATTACAGACTCTATGAAAAGCAAAATCTAGTGCTGGCACTAAGACCCTGCACAACAAATCCAAATCAGTCTTTACAGTCTCCTGGTCTATGGGATTAGCATTCTGTCAGGGATTTTCCAGCGTAGAAATCCCAATTGTAAAAAGTGACCAGAAATTGAGACTGTGAGGCAGAAATGGATATGGGGCAAACCGTGTTTAATAGTGAAAAAACAGTGGTAACTAAACAACAGTGGTAACTACATATCAAACACACTACAATCAAACTGTGTACAAATCACAAAGGGGAACATATATGTGTAAGGGAACTTCACATATATACAAGCGAGATTAACAAGCTCTGGCTGAACATACACAAGATGGAGTCCGGCAACAAGCATGCATAAGGATCAAAGAAAAGTCCAAATTCCAAGGTGGAAACACGGCTGAGATAGGGGGAGCAAACACAAGAGCTGAGGCAGGAGTCCTGGGTGCAAGGTTCAGATTTCAGAGTACCTGGGATCTAGGCACAGCATTCTGGGATAAAGATGACATAACAAAATGCTAATCCGCTGCCTGAATGGGCTGATCAGCTTATATAGGCTGAGGAGTCACAGGTGCTGGCTGATTGCAGCTCTGCAGGACAGAGCCATCTCCTGGTGGATCAGCACAATGCAGGGGAAGTTCCAGAGAAAGAGCCAGCCAGCAGTATTGACCAGCAGCACACTCAGAAGCCTAAGGAGGAACTCCAACCCTGACATGCTCATGGCCACCAGTCTCTGGAAACCAATCAGGTGTGCTCATGGCCACCAATCCCTAGAAACCAATCAGGTGTGCTCGTGGCCACCAGACTCTAGAAACCAATCAGGTGTGCTCGTGGCCACCAGTCTCTAGAAACCAATCAGGTGTGCTCGTGGCCACCAGTCTCTAGAAACCAATCAGGTGTGCTCGTGGCCACCAGTCTCTAGAAACCAATCAGGTGTGCTCATGGCCACCAATCCCTAGAAACCAATCAGGTGTGCTCGTGGCCACCAGTCTCTGGAAACCAATCAGGTGTGCTCATGGCCACCAATCCCTAGAAACCAATCAGGTGTGCTCGTGGCCACCAGACTCTAGAAACCAATCAGGTGTGCTCGTGGCCACCAGTCTCTAGAAACCAATCAGGTGTGCTCGTGGCCACCAGTCTCTAGAAACCAATCAGGTGTGCTCGTGGCCACCAGTCTCTAGAAACCAATCAGGTGTGCTCATGGCCACCAATCCCTAGAAACCAATCAGGTGTGCTCGTGGCCACCAGTCTCTGGAAACCAATCAGGTGTGCTCATGGCCACCAGTCTCTGGAGACCAATCAGGTGTGCTCATGGCCACCAATCCCTAGAAACCAATCAGGTGTGCTCGTGGCCACCAGACTCTAGAAACCAATCAGGTGTGCTCGTGGCCACCAGTCTCTAGAAACCAATCAGGTGTGCTCGTGGCCACCAGTCTCTAGAAACCAATCAGGTGTGCTCATGGCCATGGAGGAGAAAGGAAGGACCATGTGATGTGCTTTCAGTGCTGCTCTTGGCCAATGCCACAAACATGAATTATGTGACAAATCCTCTGTGTGCAATAGCATTGCTTCCTGTACTCTCTATTGTGTGGCCACAAAAACAATGACCGGGATTTTAAAAGATATTAAAGAGATGCAACCCCCCATCTCAAGTTTATATAACTCAAGAGGTAGTGGTTTCCATGTTTATGGGGATCCCAAATTGGGATGTTCGCTGTGTGAAACCCCTGGATACTCACCTCTTCCCAGATTCCTTGCATCCCCAGCACACCTCTATCTGGGGTGCATTCCAGCACCAGCCCTTTGTGAATGGTCGCCATTGGCACGCCCACTGCTAGAGAAGAGCAGGGATGTGGCCGATGGCACTGACGTCACTGCGGCAAAGAAAATTTGAATTGGATGAACAGCCCTGATTGGCCGAGGCAGCTCAAGTGGGGATCAGGAGGAGGTGAGCTTTCGGGTGATATTGGGGGGATACACACAATGGGGCATCCCAAATCGGGGCCAGAGAGGAACAAAACCCAGGAAAGTGGAATTCTTGTTCCTTGTAAAGCAGAAAAAAAATCTTTGTGTGTCCCCCACACCCCCACCTACCATTCCCGCCGGGGAACCTTGGCCCATCCACCCGCCCTGGTCACACCCACCTGGCAATTTTGAGATTGTCCATTGGCTGTGTGCAGATTCCATGAGCTGTCAGACAGTGTCCGATCAGCAGCACGTGTGAATTGCTGCCATCCGGCGCACATGATAACTCAGTGTACCCCTGAGCTAGAATTAAAGTGATACTAAAGGCCAGCGCCCAGTTGCTCATTGTACTGTCCTAAACCTCGATCCGTAGTTCCTAAGTTATTAGTAAAAGTATTAGAGCACTGGAGACGCCTGAGCGAGCCAATCAGCCAATCAGCGCACTCGCTCTCGTACAAGTCTGAGCCGTGGGAGCGGAAGTAAGGTGAGTGAAACGGGGCGACCTAGGGGAGCACACACAGCGGGGCATCCCGATTTGGAGGAACAACACACAGGAAAGTCAAATTCATGTTTGTTGTTCCTTTATAATGACGTATCAGTGAATTAGGCACAAAACTATGGCTACACAGTACAGCCAAAGGGCACAGAAGGAAAGATAGAAAGGGACGCCCCCTGCGCTGGGGCAGAAGGGCAGCATGACTGCGGGCGCCATGCCTGGATGTGAAAGGTGGACAGGTTAGTATGGGGAGGGGTCGTTTAGAAGGGGTTAATTCTGGGATGTATGCAGGATGTGGCGAGGAGGAAGGGGAGGTAAGTAGCTAGGGGGTACTTAAGGCAGAGTTGCCTTGTGTTACCCCCTCTTTGCTCGCTTGGACCGCAGAGCAAGAAGTTCAGTATTTCTTGCTCTCAGGTATGGAGGAACTGTTAGTGAGAGCGCGGGAGGAGGCGGCTCTGCAGGGGGAGGACTGGCTGCGCAGCGTGATGGGCGGCTTAGCTCCTCCTCCTGCTCCTC
This sequence comes from Gastrophryne carolinensis, assembly GCA_027917425.1. NCBI lineage: Eukaryota > Metazoa > Chordata > Amphibia > Anura > Microhylidae > Gastrophryne > Gastrophryne carolinensis. Next base: position 7,739,570 of record CM051238.1, on the reverse strand, counting down.
GTCCCCGCCATAGCCGACGCGTCGCTGCCCGTCTCAGCCCCTCTCCTCCTCGCTCCACGCCCTGTGGCTCCATCCGCTCCGTGAGAAGCCGGTCGGCTCCTTCCAGCAGCCATCGATGACGTACTGGGGGCGGCCGCTGCTACTGCCGCCCTGCTGGTGGGAGGTTGCAGCGGCCAAATGTCTTGGCAGGCGCCGGGGACGACTCTGGTGTGCTGCATCCTGCATGTAGTGTTGGCCAGGGGGCAAACACAGTAGGTGGGAGTCACAGCAGCGACTCCCACCAAAGCAACACATATTACCCCATCCCTCGCATAACGCGTGAGGCCGTCAAGGGTTGGTTTTGGGAGGGATTCCAGGATGGGCACATTTTCTGCCCCCGGCTCGGCATCCCTCCCGACTCCTCCCCTGCCGTCCTTGTTCCCTATAACGACGGCACAGTGCGCCCTGCTGGCCGATAGCTTTCGGTGGGACGCCCTGTCGGGCAGGCTGTCAGCCAGGCCCATCAGATTTCCCCCATGTCTCCCCTCTCCCTTCAGCGCTCCCATGAAAGTCTTTTTGGTTTCCCTGGAATCAGGCCCCTTACATATTATTCTAAGTATGTCACACACCCCACTTCAGAATCAATTCATTAAGCATGGGTACTCACCGCTAGGTGGCGCTGCTTTGCAGAGAAGTCCAGAAAAAGCAAGCCCCTCCCGGTCTATACATACCTGGTATCTCCTAATAATTCCAGTGTTCTTCTCTGCAACGTGGCGACAAGACAGAAGAAAGAAGTCTCCTGCTTGCAGGTAGCCGGGGTATCACCCCGGCCCCCCCCCCCCCCACGGTCTATTTCTGCCCGGCTCTTTTGTCCCTTATCCCCTTATTTAATGGTAGCCTCCCAGCTTAGGCTGTAGGCTGGGCAAGGGTAGATGGCACATTGGTGCCTAGGAGATTAGCTCCTCCACTCGATCCTATATTATGGGGCATAGTGGTGATCCGGTGTGGTGATCCGGACATGGGATGCCCCAGCCCTTATATTCCCCTTAGTGTTTACCTAATCCTTATACATGGGTGTGTATGTGTGTGTGTGTGTGTGTGCGTGTTTCTTTGTCTGGGACGGGCGGTCTTGGTATGGGGCCGTCCTGTTTTCGGGGGCTTGGGCTCCCTGAACCCCGGTATTTTGGCCAGGTGGGGTCGGGTCGGGTGGGGGTGCCCGCCGGCCTGTTACCCGCCGGTTTCATGCCCTGTCTGCCAGTGGGCAGACTTTGTTTTACGGTGGGCGGGGCCCGCCTGTGTGGGAGCGCCGGGGACCCTGCCTTAGGCGGGCGGGACCGCGCGGCATGTGGGCCACGGGCCCGCTCGATGGCTTATGCGGGCGCCATTCCCTTGTGGCGCCCGCGGCTCGCGCGTTTTTGTTTTGAGGGGCGGGGCCCGCGCCAAGCGCGTCCTGCGCCATGCGCAGCCCGCGCCGTGTCTGTCAGAAGCGCGTAGTGTCCTGTTAGATGGGGAGGGGCGGGGCTACACGGGTCCCGCGCTCGCTGAGGCCGCCGCCTCTCCTCTCTGTCTTTTGCCGTCCAGGCGCCATTTCGCGGGGGCTCAGGTAGGCTCTTGGCCTTAAGTACAGCGTCGGAGCGTCCTGTTAGAGGAGCGCTCAGTGAGGGGGGACTGCTATGTCTGCTTTGTTTTATTATTGGGGCACTATCCAGCTGCCTGTATTATGGCTGTTATTGGGTCTGCGCCCCTCTCCCTCTCCTGTCTCTCTCTCTCTCTCCCCCCCCTTCCCCCCCCCCCTCTCGTTGGGGGCGACGGCAGGGTGCTCCAGCCAGGCTTTGGGCGTACTGGCTGGCAGTTTTTTATATATATTTTACTGTTGTAATGCCTGTACTCTTGGTCAGTGTTGATTGATTGAATGTTTTTTTGTGTTTTTCAGATAATATCCGGGATTCCATCATACAGGGCTCTCCCGGTCTTATATACCTGGTTGGTTGGGGGTTGTCTTAGAGTCCCTTGCAAATTCCCAGGGCTTTTTCATTTAATAGTAGTATACTCATACATATATATATATATATATATATATATATATATATATATATATATATATTTAAAGTTACACATATATATATTTATCCCTATTAAAACCCCAGAGGGGCATCCCGGGTCGCTTACTGCGTAAATCCCTGAGGGCTGCGAATACCATAAATTCACCATTATGGAGGCTACCAGAGATACCGGAACTAGTCCTTCGGGGCAGTCCAGGCTGTGTGGGGGATGTGGGACTCCGCTCCCAGGGGATGATGTGATCGTTTGTATTCCATGTGCGCAGCAGAACATTGAGCGCCAGTCCGACACCTCGGTGCCTGGGACTTCTTCTACCGCGCCTTCTCCCTCCCCTCCTCGCCTGTTCCGGACCCCGTGCGACGTGGTCGTTGGGGGTGATTCGCAATCTGAGGTAGGCGCCCGGTTGGCCAGCCTCGAGAAAATGTTTTCCGCTATGGCCGCTCAGAAGGCTCCTGCCAAGCGAAAACATCTGTCTCCGCCTCCGCAGGACTCCGATGAGGAAGTTGAGGTACTGGATTGGTCGGATCGTCCCCTCGAAGAGGGAGAGCTTATTGAGGAGACGGAGGATTCAGAGGTTCAGCAGTTGTCTAGCGCTGAGGGGGACTTGATAGAGGGGCCCCCTCTTGATACGCCTACTATTCTGGCTCAAATGTTTGAGGTTTTGGATTTGGATCCGCCGGAAGTTACTCCTCGGCCTAAGGGTCAGCTTTTTGGGGGTTCCAAGCAGCGCTTGGAGTTTCCCAGTCAGCAGCATTTTGAGGACGTGGTCCTTAAGCAGTGGGAGCAGCCTACGCGGCTTGTTGGGGTCCCGCCTAGTTGGGACAAGAAGTATCCTTTTCCAACGGATTTGTTGAAGCGGTGGTCTGTTTCCCCCGAGGTGGATGCTCCGGTTTTGGGGCTGTCTAATTCGGCGGCTGTTCACTTCCCTGATACTACTTCTCTCAAGGATGGCGAGGATCGCCGGATTGATCAGCTGGCCCGTCATGGCTTTGTCTGTGCGGGTTCGGTTTTGAGGCCTGTTTGTGCTTCCGCCTTTTTGTCTTTGGCGGTTAGGTCCATGGTCAGGGATTTAGGTGTGGACCTTGATCCTACCTGTGAGGAGTCTCTGGCTCTTAAGCGTTGTGAATCCTTTTTGTCGTTTATCCTGGCCGCTCAGGAGGATGCCATGTTGATGTGTGGCAGGGCTACGGCTCTGCTGGTGGCTATTCGTCGTTCAGTGTGGCTGAGACAGTGGACGGCTGACTTTAATTCTAAAAGATCGCTTACGGCCCTTCCCTTTCAGGGTTTGAGGCTTTTTGGTGAAAAGCTGGATTCTGTTGCCAAGGGGGGCAAGCTACCTCAGCGCAAGAAATTTCGCCGTTCCTTTCGGGGGACGGCCTCTTTTACTCCGTCCTTTCGGGGAGCCAGAGCCGGCAGGGGTGCAGGCTTCCCGGCCTCCAGGGGCACCAGCTGGAATAGGGGTAGAGGCCGTGGCCGTCCCGTTCACGCCTGGGGTTCCAAGCCCAAGCCTGCGGCCAAGCCCGCTCAGCAATGAGGGGGCGTCCTCACCCGTACGGGTGGGGGGACGGTTGCGACTCTTCTCCCGGGTCTGGGACCAGGAGGTCTCGGACAGGTGGATCCGGGAGGTGGTGTCGGCCGGTTACAAGCTGGAGTTCGAGTCCCGCCCTCCTCTAAGGTTTTTCAGGTCTCGGGTGCCTTTGGATCCTTTGGCCGCGCAGGGGCTCCTGGCGGCGGTAAGGAATCTTCTGGATTTGGCAGTCATCTGCCCGGTTCCTCCTTCGGAGGTGGGTCACGGGTATTATTCCAATCTCTTCACTGTGCCCAAAAAGGATGGGTCGTTCCGCCCGATCCTGGATTTGAAGTTTCTCAACAGGTTTATTCGTCCCCGGAAGTTCCGCATGGAGACCCTGCGGTCTGCGATCGGTTCGCTTCGGCAGGGGGACTTTATGACGTCCATAGACATCAAGGATGCTTACCTTCACATTCCGATTTTTCCGGCTCACCAGAGGTTCCTTCGCTTTGTGGTGGAGGATCGGCATTTTCAGTTTGTAGCTCTTCCGTTCGGCCTCACATCTGCTCCCAGAGTGTTCACCAAGGTGTTGGCGGGAGTGATGGCCCTGCTCAGAGCTCAGGGGATTCGCATTGTGCCTTATCTGGACGATCTTCTTATCATGGCGCCTTCTTTCAGTCAAGCGGAAGGGGACACCGGTTTGGTGGTGTCTCTGTTGGAGAGGTTCGGCTGGGTGATCAATTACCCCAAGTCCTCTCTGGTTCCGGCCAGGGTTGTGACCTTTCTGGGGATGTCGTTAGACTCCGGCCAGCACAAAGTGTTTCTCCCTCAGGCCAAGGTTCTGTTGATTCAGGAATTGGCTCAGCTTCTTCTTTCCTATCCTCGCCCGTCCATCCGGCTAGGGACGAGGCTGGTTGGGTTGATGGTGGCCTCGTTCGAGGCGGTTCCTTTTGCGCAGTTCCACACGAGAACGCTTCAGCTTCATCTTTTGGCGTCTTGGGATCGGCGACCGCGGTCGTTGGATTGGTCCTTCCAGATGTCCTCTCGGGCTCGGCAGTCCCTTCGGTGGTGGTTGGTCTCGGACAATCTTCTGAAAGGCAGGTCGTTTCTGACTCCGGTTTGGGAAACTGTCACCACGGATGCCAGCCTGTCGGGATGGGGAGGTTTCTGGAAGGATCTTCAGTTTCAGGGGCAGTGGGACCCTCAGGGGGCCCACCTGTCCATCAATGTTCTGGAGTTGCGAGCCATCAGGTTGGTTCTGTCCCACTTGACACATCATTTACAGGGCCGGCCGGTGCAGGTTCGGTCGGACAATCGGACGGCGGTTGCTTACATCAATCACCAGGGAGGGACTCGCAGTCTGGGTGCCCACAGAGAGGTGTCTCTGATTCTAGTTTGGGCGGAGACTTATGTCCCTTGCATCTCGGCAGTTTACATTCCAGGAGTGGAGAACACGGAGGCGGACTTATTGAGCCGGTGTGCGTCCCGCCGGGGGGAATGGTCTCTCCATCCCCAGGTGTTTCGGTCGATGTGTCTTCGGTGGGGGACACCGGAGGTGGATCTGTTTGCCTCTCGTCACAATCACAAGCTTCCAACATTCGTGTCATTGTCTCGGGATCCTCTGGCTCTGGCGCGGATGCCATGACACTGAGCTGGAGGGACCTGGGGTTTCTTTATCTGTTCCCGCCGATTCCCATGCTAGGCAGGGTTCTGCGGAAGCTGGTCCAGGAAGGAGTTCCCGCCATTCTCGTGGCTCCAAGGTGGCCAAGGCGGGTGTGGTTCGCAGACATCGTTCGTCTGGCAGTGGATCAGTTCGATCTGCCGCTTCGGCCAGATCTTCTCACTCAGGGTCAATTGCGTTACCCCAGTTTACCAACGCTGGCTTTGACGGCTTGGCTGCTGAAACCTCCGTCTTGAAGGAGGAGGGTCTTTCAGATTCGGTCATTCGGACTCTTATCAGTGCTAGGAAGAGATCTTCTTCTGCTATCTATTATAGGGCTTGGAGATCGTATATTGACTGGTGTGAATCTAGATCTTTGCCCTGCCGGGTCTTTTCCGTTTCTAGGATTTTGGATTTTCTTCAGTCAGGGCTGGACTCTGGTCTGCAGCTGAGTACTTTGAAGGGGCAGGTTTCTGCCTTGTCTGTCTTTTTTCAGAAGTCATTTGCTAGTCATTCCTTGGTCAAGACTTTTTTCCAGGGGGTTTCGCATCTGCGGCCTCCTAGGAAGCCTTTGCTCCCAGTTTGGGATTTGAATTTGGTGCTCTCGGCGTTACAGGCTCCTCCCTTTGAGCCTTTGCGGGATATTGCTTTGTCCACTCTGACTCAGAAGGTTGCCTTTCTGGTGGCCGTTACTTCGGTTCGGCGTGTTTCTGAGTTGGCGGCCTTGTCGATTCAGGCCCCTTATTTTGAGAAGCATCAGGACAAAGTGGTTTTTAGATTCAAGACGGATTTTCTTCCTAAAGTGGTCTCTGCTTTCCATCTTAATCAGGACATTGTTCTTCCTTCTTTGTGTCCTAAGCCTAAGAATGACAAGGAGCATGCTCTGCACTGCTTGGATGTTGTTCGTTGTGTCAAGGTTTATTTGCGTGCTACGGCTTCTTTTCGTAGGACGGATGCCTTTTTCGTGGTGCCTTGTGGGCCTAGGAAGGGTTTGGCCCCGGCCAAGTCTTCTATTAGCAAATGGATTCGTCAGGCGATTGTTGCAGTCTATTCTGCCAAGGGGAAGGATCCCCCTTTTCGTGTTACTGCTCATTCTACTCGTGCAGTTGGTGCGTCCTGGGCTTTTCAGCACCAGGCTTCTGTTGAACAAGTTTGTAAGGCTGCTACCTGGTCTTCGGTTCATACCTTTTCAAAGTTCTATAAGGTTGATGTGCGGGCTTCAGCGGATGCTGTTTTTGGTCGCAAGGTTCTGCAGGCTGCAGTGGTTTGAATGTTTTTGCATTATTGCCTGGTTGGATACCCCCCCTTTTTTGGACACTGCTGTTGGATGTCCCATGCTTAATGAATTGATTCTGAAGTGGGGTGTGTGACATACTTAGAATAATACCATTTTGTGAATACTCACCTGTAAAATGGGTATTATAAGTATGTCACACACCCCACTTCACCCGCCCTTTATTTGGTATCCTGGGTCTTTATATGGTGAAGTTGTTGTATTCACGGTTGAGGGTTACTTTTTGTTATTTGGTCTCCTGGTATCTTGCCTTTATTGCTGTTTGAATACTGGGGAATTGTTAGGAGATACCAGGTATGTATAGACCGGGAGGGGCTTGCTTTTTTTGGACTTCTCTGCAAAGCAGCGCCACCTAGCGGTGAGTACCCATGCTTAATGAATTGATTCTGAAGTGGGGTGTGTGACATACTTATAATACCCATTTTACAGGTGAGTATTCACAAAATGGTATTTTTCCTTTGTTGCCCTTTAGCTGTACTGTGCTCACACAGCTTTGTGCAGCATTTACTGATACACCATTAAAGGGGCATTTCAGGCAAAGGGTTACATTTCCTGCTCCACTCCATTTACATTAACTTTCCATTTCCCCAAAACTCCTGAGTTACTGGAAATGGCCTCATGTCTATCAGGACGCATTACAACAGCCCCCTCTTGTGGCAGATAAGTAATTAGGTTGTCTTCTATGAGGCCTTTCATTAATAGCGCCAGGTAGCGACAGTTGAGCGACTGTAGCAGTATTTTCACAGCGCCCGCTAGTAGTCGCTGTGCTTGGCCGTTGTTGATCGCGACTCAGTCGGTGTGCAGTAATGTTGAATATTGGGTGAGGAGTCGCTATTTGACAGGTTCCGCGCTGTATGGGAGCGCATTATAGCGACTGGCCATAGCGACCGGCTCCCAGCATATTCATTAACAAATCAGGCTCAAAAAATTCTCGCGCTGTGAAATGCTTGTTTAAACCCCAGAGCGCTGGCGGCGATGGGTTAAAAGTAGTTTTTTAACCCCCAAACCACCATTTTTTTGGAAACAAAAAAAAACAAGTTTTTAAAATACTTTTGAAATATGAATACAGTAATATCAGACCTGTAATATCAATTCTGTACATTTTTTTTTTTATTAAAAAAATTATTTAAAATGGCAGAAGTGGTAACAGAATTTTTCACATTAAAAAAAAAAATTAATTACAATTAATTATGAATATTTAAAGATTGTTCCATTGAAATGCATTGGAGAGCGCCAGGTAGCGAGAGGTCAGACCTGTCGCTGTTCAAGGTCGGACGCTGGCGCTGTGGCTGAGGCTGGAATAATGATGAATGAGTCGCTATATGGCGCTATCTCAGTCGCTAAGCAGGATCGGCTTGATAAATGTGTGATTGTGGTGGGGAGCCGGCGTTCTCATGGCGGTGACCGTCATTACCGGCCGCTCACCAGTCGCTACCTGTCGCTATTCCTTCATAAATAAGGGGCTATGTTTTTTAAATGTCCTACATGTGATATGTATTTGTGAGATTGATCTAATAAATTTATATTTTTATATATAATTTTGATGTGTGTGCGTTAAGTCTCTGGTAGGTTTCTATAGGGGTTGTTTATAGGCACTTCCCCTCTCTCTTTTGTGTATATATATATATATATAGGCCGCTATAGGCGAGCAGGGATGTGGCCGCAGTTTAATGTGGTGTGGGCTCTGGGAAAGGGGTCATTGGGGGAGTTTACACAGGGGGCATCCCCATTTGGGGGGGTCACATGGGGGCATCCCAACTTGGGGGAGTTTACCCAGTGGGGCATCCCAACTTGGAGTGCCCCACAGGGTTTTGTTCCCTGCATCAGGGGCAGCAAAATGGGATGCCCCCCTGTGTGAATCCCCCGTTTTGCCTTTTTCCCAGACTCCACATTACACTGCGGCCACATCCCTGCTCGCCTTTAGTTGGGGCCTGTGCTGGTTATTCAGAATGTGTCCCATCTAAAGGCGAGCAGGGATGCGGCTGCAGTGTAATGTGGTGTGGGCTCTGGGAAAAAGGACAAATGGGGGGATTCCCACAGGAGAGGAAACCCAATTTGGCATGCCCCTGGAGTAGGGAACAAACCCAATTCGGGATGCCCCACTGTAAAACCCTCCCTATTGGCCCTTTTCCCAGAGCCCACACCACATTACCCTGCAGCTGCATCCTTACTATGCTTTTAGCTGGGACGCATTCTGAATATCCAGCACAGGCACGTCCCCAACTAAAGGCGAGCAGGGATGCGGCTGCAGTGTGATCTGATGTGCGCTCTGGGAAAAACGCCAATCGCTGGTATTTCACACAGTGGGACATCCCACTCTTCCCAGTCCTATGGCACATGCGTGCACTATCGCTCGGGTAGAGTTGTTTGCTGTGCATATGTAATGCTTGCAAATGGCCCCAGCAATCAGGAGCTCAGCGGCCATGCTTCCCCCGCCTATCTTTTTGTGGCAGGGGGCAGGTTTTGCACAGCGGGTCATCCCAGTCTGGGATATCCTGCAGGGGAAGGCCAGTGGCCAGCCCTGGAATCTTTTGGGTGTCAGGGCCATGCCACCAGGGTTTTGCTCTGCTTTAGAGAGGAACAACACCCCCACTCACTGACTGCAACGAGGGATGCCCTATTCAATTCTTAGGTGGTGTTTCCCTTTAAGGGCGTGGATGAGGGTGTGGCTAAGGGTGTGGTTGGGGGCGTGGCTTCTTGTGTCCCTCTTTCAAAAGTTGGGAGGTATGGCGTATTGCAAGCTCGGGGCCTGTGTTGTAGTCACTCCTCCGGCCATTTCTCTGCTCTGTCATATTCATATTTACACTCTTTTTGCTTCCCCTGAGCATCTCTAACAGCGTCATGTAGCGTCACATGTATTATTATAGGCAGGTCAGTGTATAGCACCTCTAACAGCGCCATGTAGCGTCACATGTATTATTACAGGCAGGTCAGTGTATAGCACCTCTAACAGCGCCATGTAGTGTCACATGTATTATTATAGGCAGGTCAGTGTATAGCACCTCTAACAGCGCCATGTAGCGTCACATGTATTATTACAGGCAGGTCAGTGTATAGCGCCTCTAACAGCGCCATGTAGCGTCACATGTATTATTACAGGCAGGTCAGTGTATAGCACCTCTAACAGCGTCATGTAGCGTCACATGTATTATTACAGGCGGCTCAGTGTATAGCACCTCTAACAGCGTCATGTAGCGTCACATGTATTATTACAGGCGGCTCAGTGTATAGCGCCTCTAACAGCGCCATGTAGTGTCACATGTATTATTACAGGCAGGTCAGTGTATAGCGCCTCTAACAGCGTCATGTAGCGTCACATGTATTATTACAGGCAGGTCAGTGTATAGCACCTCTAACAGCGTCATGTAGCGTCACATGTATTATTACAGACAGGTCAGTGTATAGCGCCTCTAACAGCGCCATGTAGCGTCACATGTATTATTACAGACAGGTCAGTGTATAGCGCCTCTAACAGCGCCATGTAGCGTCACATGTATTATTACAGGCAGGTCAGTGTATAGCGCCTCTAACAGCGCCATGTAGCGTCACATGTATTATTACAGGCAGCTCAATGTATAGCACCTCTAACAGCGCCATGTAGCGTCACATGTATTATTACAGGCAGGTCAGTGTATAGCACCTCTAACAGCGTCATGTAGCGTCACATGTATTATTACAGACAGGTCAGTGTATAGCGCCTCTAACAGCGCCATGTAGCGTCACATGTATTATTACAGGCAGGTCAGTGTATAGCGCCTCTAACAGCGCCATGTAGCGTCACATGTATTATTACAGGCAGGTCAGTGTATAGCGCCTCTAACAGCGCCATGTAGCGTCACATGTATTATTACAGGCAGGTCAGTGTATAGTGCCTCTAACAGCGCCATGTAGCGTCACATGTATTATTACAGGCAGCTCAGTGTATAGCACCTCTAACAGCGCCATGTAGCGTCACATGTATTATTACCAGCAGCTCAGTGTATAGCGCCTCTAACAGCGCCATGTAGCGTCACATGTATTATTACCAGCAGCTCAGTGTATAGCGCCGGCGCTCTAGCTTCCAGCGCCAGGTATTACCTGTCGCTCAGTGTCGCTCTCCTATACATTTCAATGCCATTCATTTGCTTGTGTTTAATCAGCATGTTTGACATTTTTATGTTTTTTGCTCCAATCATTGTGTGACGTCTTCTGGCTGCAAACAAACACTTTTAGAAACTTTTTGGACTTTTTATATTTTTATGCAGAATTGTCATTACAGGTCTGGCACTAAAGTGTTAATGTCACAGTGTTATAACAATGTCATTCTATGTGTTTTCGCTTGTTTACTGGTGGATATGTGATCAAATACAAACTTTAATCACACAGCGTCTGGCGCTCTATGCTAAAGCGCCCCGAACGAGAACGACGACGCTGTGTGTGTGTAGTTTTTTGTTAAATATGGTGTGGAGCGCCGAGTGCCGGACGCACTGAGCTGGCGCAACCTCTCGCTCACTGCAGCGCTGTACTGGTGTTAGAGCGCACAACGTACATCACATTCATCAATGCCTGCCAGGTTACTACAGCGACCGAGGCGCTCTGTTACAGCGTCCCATACCCGCTTACAGCATCTACTAGCGGTCGTTCTAACGCCGCTATACAGACACTCATCTTCCGATACCTGACGCTAGTAGTGAATCAGCCTCAAAGTATTTACAGGATGTGCTGTTCCTGGTATAATTGGGAAACACATATGATTAGCATATGGGCGTGCTTATAATTCCCTTCTATGCTACTGTAAGCACTATAGTCCTCAGTATGTGGACACGCCCACTTCTCAGGGTTATCTGAAATACAGCACAAAGTTAAAGTTAGTTTTCTCAGCTTTGGAGGCTCTGTTTTTAAAAATTTAAAAAGCTGGGATTATCAGGACCTTTAGAGCATACTACAGTATATAATAATATATTTATGCATAAAATAGGAACAGTATTAATAATATTTAGCAGCATATGGCCCCAAAGGGACACGGGGAGGCCGATTCATCAATAGCGCCAGGTAGCGACAGATGAGCGACTGTAGCGTGATTTTTTCAGCGCCAGCCAGTATTCGCTGTGCTTGGCCAGCATTAGCTTGATGACAGCGACTCAGTCGGTGTGCGGTAATGTTGAATACGGGCTGGGGGGTCGCTGTTTCACAGGTCCAGCGTTGTATGTGAGCGCCTGACAGCGAATGGCCAGAGCGAACGGCTAGCTTCATATTCATCAACAAATCACGCTCCGAATGTGCTGTCGCTGTCCATTCCTTGTTTAAACCCCAGAGCGCTGGCGGCGATCTGTATTAACTAGTTTTTAACCCCTAAACAACCATATTTTTTGAATGTAACATTATACATGTTTTTAGAATCATTTTGTTATATGAATACATTAATCTCAGACCTGTTAGATCAATTCTGCACATATTTTTTTTTTTTTTTTTACTTAAAAATAAATCCTAACATTGCAGAAGTGGTCTCCGATTTTTTGACATTAAAAAAATGAAAAAAAAAATTATTATCAATTAAACATGAATTATTATAGATTGCTCCATTGAAATGCATTGGACATCGCCAGGGAGCGACAGCTCATACCTGGCGCTGTGAGGGAATTTGCAGCGGCGCTGTTCGGTCCAGGCGGCTTCATGATGAATGCCGCGCTAGCCGTCGCTCTCGCCGGCGCTAGCCTCATTTTGCTTGATAAATGCGTCATTGTGACCGCCGCCGGGCGTACTTGAGTCGGTAGTCGCCGTTAGCTGCCGCTACCTGGCGCTCGTCAGACACTACCTGGCGCTATCGCTTGATGAATAAGGGCATAACAATATATGAAACAGATCACTATTAAGAATGTCTTAGTGTTGTCTACATTAAATAATAAAGGAAAGAATTCAGCCCCTTGCAGTGACTGGTTGGGCTACTAAGTATGTATTTGGTACTGAGTGGTCGTTTATGAATTATATATGATATATATATATATATATATATATATATATATATTTGCTTAAAGGGGCGGTTACACCTAACCAAAAGGTCAGGTCGCCTCTGTTTTGCATATTGTTGTCTACATGGAGCAAGGGTTCAAACCCTATCACAACTTTTTGCACTACTGATTTCACTCAGAAGAGACAACGGTCATGGTTATACCTGTACTTGTGTGATTCAAACATCATACTGTACGTAATGTAATATTTATGACCTTTGTATGTTAGTATAATTTAGCTTGTTAACATTTATAAGAATAGATTTAAGCCTCTGACGAAGTGGGGTAACCCATGAAACGCACCAGGCAATAGAAAAGAACTTTATTGAGGATAATTAGAACATTATTTGTAGCAGTTTATATATATATATTTATAACAAATACTATTAAAAGATGGAAAACAATATATAGATAATAGATATGAATGCAAACTAAATATGTAGATTTATATTATGTAATTATATGCAGGAATAACATTAGTAAACAAACATGTGATCAGGATCTAATCTCCTAGATTGCCCATAAATCAACCGATTATTAGGTTACCAAGAACATTAAAGCGAACCAAACTCAGGTTTTAGATCTTTTCTCTCGGGTGTCATGATTTGTTATGGCCCGCTAAGTGAAACCCCCGGGGTCGCCTAAAGAAACCTCCCTGATGGTTTTATAATGCATGTGCGGGCTCTCATCCGATCAGCGCTGCTTGATGACAGAGCCCGGCAGGGGCGGACTGGCCATAGGGAAATGCCCGGTGGGCTGCACTGCTTTGGGGCAGTCTGGGCTGCTTCCTTTACTAACACTCCCATCCAATCCCAGCCCCACATCCCCTTCCCCATTCTATCCCCTCACCCAAGCAACCCCAGCCCATGTCCTCCCCCTAATGATATAGCCTCAGTCCTGGAGCCAAGCAACCCCCAGCCCATGTCCTCACCCTAATGATATAACCTCAGCCTTGGAGCCAAGCAACCCCCAGCCCATGTCCTCACCCTAATGATATAGCCTCAGTCCTGGAGCCAAGCAACCCCCAGCCCATGTCCTCCCCCTAATGATATAGCCTCAGTCTTGAAACCAAGCAACCCCCAGCCCATGTCCTCCCCCTAATGATATAGCATCAGCCTTGAAACCAAGCAACCCCCAGCCCATGTCCTCCCCCTAACGATATAGCCTCAACCTTGGAGCCAAGCAACCCCAGCCCATGTCCTCCCCCTAATGATATAGCCTCAGTCCTGGAGCCAAGCAACCCCCAGCCCATGTCCTCCCCCTAATGATATAGCCTCAGTCCTGGAGCCAAGCAACCCCCAGCCCATGTCCTCACCCTAATGATAGAGCCTCAGTCTTGGAGCCAAGCAACCCCCAGCCCATGTCCTCACCCTAATGATAGAGCCTCAGTCTTGGAGCCAAGCAACCCCCAGCCCATGTCCTCACCCTAATGATATAGCCTCAGTCTTGGAGCCAAGCAAGCCCCAGCCCATGTCCTCCCCCTAATGATATAGCCTCAGCCTTGGAGCCAAGCAACCCCCAGCCCATGTCCTCACTCTAATGATATGGCCTCAGTCCTGGAGCACACTGGGTGACTGGCCAGGAAGCAGCAGATATGCCACTGGTTCGTTACCCCACATGACCTACACATGACCAAATGGGTTTACATGGCGGGCAGTGGTCACATGGGCTGATGTACTAGTGACCAGCTGCTTTGGAATGCTTGTGGGTGTGTGTGCAGATGTGGCTATTCAAAATACACCCCCGCAATCTAAGCTGGCCAGCAATAGTTTTAAAGCAGACCAAAACCCATTTTATTGCGGGGGTGTACACGGGGCTTGTCAGAATGGCTTAGCCGCCGGGCAGCTTTTTCTTTCTCCAGAAGAAACTGTCGGACGACTGTGCGATTCTGACACAGGTACAGTTCCCATGCAGTGTGCTCACTAGGAAGACAGACGGCAGCGTGCCAGACACATAAGAAACACGATGATGGTTTATTTGCTCATGGGAGAGAGATGGAAACCTGCACATTAGAGTATATGGAAAGTATACAGGAGAAGAGCTTACACTCTATTAGGGTATAAGGGAGGACACAGGAGGAGAAGAGCTTACAATCTATTAGGGTAATTAGGTGGGTGTGGTCACACACTGTGAGAGCCAGAGCACACAACTGCTCCTAATTACCTGAGGCCTGTGAAGCCTGGGCTTTCCTGGGAGTGCCTCCCCAGGCAGCATGGATGATTCCGGGGGTGAGTCGCGCCGGTACCCCCGAAGGAATATTAAACCTCCGGATCCCGGGACTGCTTCCACCAGCGGCGCTAGTAACACCACGGTGCCCCAGCCCGGTGAGAGTTTGTCAGCTTTTCGCAGCCGTGTATGCAGTAATTTGTGCATGGTGGCAAAGGAGGAGGAGAAGCTGTGCAAGATGAAAATTGCATTAAAGAAAAAGAAAATGGACACCAGCAAGGCGCGGGGATTGGATAAGCGGTCAAATAAAGCAGACTTAGCTGAGCTTGAATCAGCATGCCGGCAGCAGGAAAAGCTTGTTTCGTCCCTTAAAGCAAGCAGTGGGGCCTTTAAAGAAAAATATAAAAACGAGGAGCGATTTAAGTCCATGCAGCGCTCAGGCCCCACTGTGAAGGAGGAAGAGGCCGACCATGTGGATGAGACCCCGATGGTGGAGGATTCTCCAGCTGTACCTCCACCCAAAGTTGCAGCAGTAGCAGAGCCGGGAGCCCCGGAACCAGCATTGGAAGACTTTCTTGCTGAGGCAACACATCAGGAGTGCATGACATCGCTGGGCATCCAGGAAGCCCCTACTGGAGAAGATCTTCCAGAGGACAGCCGCCAGCCTGAGGAGCCCATGCCAGCTAAGGACAACGTCCATCTGTCCAGCCAGCCTGCGGAGTGCGCCATAGGCGCTGTGTCAGGGGGTATAGAAGACTGTGGCGCTCCTTGCTCTGAAAAGGGTGAGGTGGCGCCAGCCGTAAGTACCATCCTGGCACCCATCCGGGTTCCTGGGTGCGCCGAACTTGGTGGGCCTGGGGCCATGGGTGACTCACCCGCAGGTTTGGGTCTTGCTGGCAGGGCTTCTATTGATTCTGCTTCAGCTGCTTTGGGTGCTTTTTCTGATGTTGTTGCTCCTGTTGCTGCTGTGTCTGGGGTTGAGTCCACAGGGGTTAATTCTATTGTTGGACTTTCTGCTGTGACTGATGCTGTGACTGCTGCTGATGTTGTGACTGTCCCCTCACCTGCACCTCAGGTGGACAATAAGAAGACTGTGCCACCTAATGCTGGGGCCCCTGCTGTCCGCCCTGCCCTGTATTTTATCCAGCGAGGTGGCACAGGGAGTAGGGCCAATAATGCTGTTGGTGCTGCAGTGCAGTCCCCTGTGTCCTATGCCCAGGTTGCCAGGCGTGGTGGAGAAGCTGCTGGTGAAAGGGCATCTGTGCCCAGTGAGGCCAACGCCCCTGCCAGCGGATTCAATAGGCGCAACCTGGTCCAGCTTAGGTGGGAGGGGGAGGGGCCAGTTATCACCCGACGGGCGGTGGTGGATCTCATCCTTGGCATGGGATTCGCAGCCGCAGACATTTTTGCCCTGATCAGTCCAGTGGGGAGCGCAGAGCATGACTTGAGTTTCGTCAGACCAGAAGGGATGGATTTATTTTGGGAGCGGTACGAGCTGCTGAAGCAAGACCCTGCCTGGAAGGGGTTAACTCCCATCCAGGTCTCCAGACAGCAGCTCGTGAAAAATGTTACCATACTGGTTAGAAATGAGTCCATTCCCCCCTCTGATTTGGCTGTCTGGCTGAAGCGTTATGGTGATGTTCTCACTCCCCTGAAGAAGATCCTAGACGATCGGGATATCTGGACTGGGGGCTGGTCAGTGACCCTGAGGCTCCGCAGGAATGGCAACCAGGTCACCCACTTGCCATCTTCTGCCTATATTGGCCGTGACCGGCTGACCATCTTTTATCCTGGTCAGCCCAAGGTTTGCCATAAATGTGGGGCCAAGGGTCACTTCAGCTCCTCCTGCTCGCTTCTTAGGTGCTCGTTGTGCCAGGGCTTGGGACACTTGGCTAAGGACTGCAATACCATCCGCTGTAATCTATGTAACCAGCTTGGCCACCCTTATAGTCAGTGTCCTGAGGCCTGGCACAACCTGGACAGGGAAGTGGTGCAGGAAATGCTGCGGCTGGATAGGGAGGAACATTCCCATGCTGTCCCGTCTACAGTCCCTCCCCCCACTCAGCTGGGGGTTCCTGAGGCCCCTGCGCCCGCTCCTGTACCATCTGCAGGGGTCCCTAAGGTGAATCCCCAGTCTGCCCCCAAGTCAGCAACCACCAATGTAAGAAGTCATTTAATAGCTGAGGCGGCCCGGGGGGCTGGCACTGCAAGTACCAAGGGGGTCCCAGTAATTGTGGCCCCTGCTGTAAAACCTCGCAGGCTGGGGCTAGGTGATCCTGATCCTGCACCCCCTTCTGAGCAGGGTGGGAGTTCAGATCCCAAGACAGCGTGGTCTGGACTCTCCCCCGAGGATCAGGATTACCTTGCTCTCAGGTTTGCTACCAAAAAGAAAAGAAAAAAGGACAATGGAGTGCCAGAACCGGGGAAGAGCCATGGGGTGCAGCTCTTCAACCGGTTTGAGGTACTTTCTGAGGACTCAATAGAGATTTCTTCTTTTGATTCTGAGGCCTCAGATATGGAGGAGGAAACACCAGTCTCCTCCAGTAAGCGTGAGGGATCTGATAGTGAGGCCGGAGGGAAGGCTAAGAGACATTCTCCCGAATGACTCTGATGGCAGTTCCCCCTCCGATAAAGGTGGCAACCATTAATGTTGCCAGCATTAAATCTGTAAGCGCTCGTTTTATGGCCTTATTTTTTCTCAGCCAGTTTGATGCTGACATTTTGTTTTTGCAGGAGACCAGATTGGCCAGTCTGGCCGACCTTCACGCTGTGAAGCGGGAGTGGAGGCACGGACCCTCTTTTTGGTCTCTTGCGGCCGAGCCTTACAGCGGAGTGGCGGTGCTTTTTAAAACCGACATGGTAACTTGCCGGCGGGTCATTGAGGTTGAGATCGGGAGGTGCATGGTCTTGGACGTCATTGTAAGGGGGCAGGACCTGCGCCTAATAAATATCTATGGACCCCAAACTAAGTGGGACAGGAAATGCCTCCTTACAAAGATCAAGCCGTTCCTTTTTACGGCCCGGCCAGTAGTCTTTGGAGGTGATTTTAACACCGTGACTAGGCCCATGGACAGGAGAGGCTTCAAAGGCAAGCTGGGCTGCGATAGTCTCTTTTTGAATAGCATGGTTAGAGAGGCAGGTCTGGAAGATGTGCACATTAAGCACTCCCCAGACCTCACGGGCTTCACTTTTCAGCGAGGTAGCAGTCAGAGTAGAATAGACAGGTTTTTTTTGAAGGAGGGCTCGGCTTCTCAGCCTCCGCGGCTGCAGGCGGTCGAGTTCTCCGATCACCTTTTGCTATCGATGGTCTTGAATGCCTCTGATACACCCCCTAGAGGAAGGGGCATCTGGAGGATGAATTCGGCTCTCCTTGAGGAGGAGGGGGTAAGACAATCTTTTGAGGTTTTTTTTCAGGCACAGGTTTCCATTAAGGATTTTTGCAGCAGCAGGTCTGAGTGGTGGGAGCTGACCAAAATGAGAATTGCTGGGCTTTTCAGGGGCCTAGGAAAAAGAAAACAGCTTAATAAATACATTGCCTACCAGCGCTTGCGGAGGAAACTTGACATCCTTGTCTCGAATGGTGGAGATCAAGGGGCAATCTCTGAAGTCAAGCTTCTCCTCAGGAAGTGTCAGTATGACCGGCATGCTTCTCTGGTTCTGGAAAGGGATTATGGGAAATACCACTCACCCGATCCCTATCAGAATTGCAGACAGGCTGCAGCTCTCAAGACTGTCCTTGGTCTGAAGGATAGTACAGGTTCCCTGGTAAGATCTAAATCTGGGATCCTGGAGATCATTAGGTCCTTTTATGCTGACCTCCTGGGCAGAAAGGTTCTTGACCGGGCAAAGATGGAAAGTTTCCTGGATTCTACTCCAGGATTGGAAAATGGTGACCGTTCTATCACTAGCTTGACAGAACCGGTCACTGCCGATGAGGTGGTAAGTGCGATTGATCACCTTGCCATCAAAAAGTCGCCCGGGTCAGATGGTCTGACAGCTGAATTTTATAAATGTTTTAAGACCATCCTGGCACCACACTTGGTGGAGGTCTTTAATTGCTGTCTGGCAGAGGGTTCCCTCCCTCCCTCCATGAGGCGCTCGGCTGTGATCCTTCTGTCAAAAGGAAAGGACTCTTCGATGATTGAGAACTGGCGCCCCATCAGCCTTCTCAATGTCGATAGAAAGATACTGGCAAAGATTTTGTTCTGGCGCTTGTCGTCAGTAGCGGAGCAACTGCTTTCCCGTTATCAGCACTGCTCCATCCAAGGTAGAAGCACCTTCTCAGCGGTTTTAGCTGTCCGGGAAGCCTTGGAGCGGTGCAGGGCTGCAGGCTGGGGAAAGTACTTGTTGGCGTTAGATCAGGCAAAGGCTTTTGATAGGGTCAATCATGAGTACCTATGGCTGCTTCTTGGTAAGTACGGCCTGCCAGGGCGGTTCATTAATTGGCTACAAACCCTGTATGAAGGGGCTGAGAGCTTCCCTCTTGTTAATGGTTGGGTTGGAAGGCCTTTCAGAGTTGGCTCTGGTGTGCGACAGGGATGCCCCCTGAGTCCCCTACTGTATGTGTTTGCGATCGATCCCTTTATAAGGAGGGTCGAGAGCAGCATGTTATGTGGGGTTCCTCTGGGTATGCCTGGTGAGCCTCCTCTGAAGGTCATTGCCTATGCTGATGATGTATCTGTGATTGTCTCTGGGACAAATGAGGCAGAGGAGGTGGCCTCTCTAATAGCACAGTATACAGAAGCGTCGGGCTCCAAGGTCAATCACGAGAAGAGTGAAGTTTTCTGGATGGGTGAGGAGGGTGAGGGCTTCGAACTTCCGGACGCCTTCCCAATGCCCCAGCAGGAAATTAAGATCCTTGGCATTAATTTCGGTCCTGGTGATTATGGCCAAAAAAACTGGGAGAGCAGGCTGGAAATTGCCAATGCCAAGGTTGCAGTCTGGAAGAGCTGGAAAATGTCTCTCAGGGAAAGGGTTGACCTTATCAAGACCTACCTGATCCCCATTTTTTTATACGTCAGCTTCATCTGTGTTTTGCCAGTATCTCTCTACACCAGGGTCTACAGCGTGTTTTTCCAGATGTTATGGGGAAACCGCATGAACCTGGTGAAAAGAAATGTCACTTACCTATCCAGGCGGGAGGGTGGCCTAGGGATGGTCAACCCAGTAGTGTTTTTCTCTCTCTTGTTTCTGAAACATAATTTTGGAAGCATGTTGGCAGAGAGCCCGCCTGGCTGGGTGGGTATTTTCCAGTCCTGGTTTAAGCCCTTCCTGCGAGACTGGGAGAATGGTGGCCGGGTGAAAAGCCCTCGAGTTCCTCAGGCTCAGCTCCCGGCCTATGTTGCCCCGTGCTTGAAAATACTTCGGCAATGGCAATTGACGGCAGAGGACATGAGATCTACTCCGAGGAAGCTTCTGGTGAGTCGGGTCCTGGGTCTGGCTTTTCATGAGCCATTGTCCCTCAGGGATTGCCCAGGCTCCATCATGAGGGAGGGTTTGAGGCTTATTAACTCCTCAAGAATTCCTTTGAAGTACCGGGATATAGCCTGGCTCTCCTTCCAAGGAAAACTCTACCTTAGGGGGATCCGGAAGAGTCGCAGCCTGCCAGAGATAATTTGTCTCCGTGAGGAGTGTCAGGATGAGGTGGAGACTATGGACCACTTCCTGCTCCGGTGTCCCTTTAATGTAGATGTGTGTAAACAGGTGGGGTTGGCCCTCGGTGCCCCATTTTTCTCCCAGCTTTCCTATGCTGAGTGGGTGTATGGAGCATTCAAGAACAGAGGGGATTTTTGTTTGGACACTTTGTATCTAGTTAGTCTAGTGATTCGCTATTTCACGTGGAATGCACGGTGCCAGCTTTGCATTAGGAAGAAAGTCCTCCCTGTCCCGGTGGTGGTGCATGACATCCTGCATGAGGTGGGCAAGATCCGGGTGCTTGAGAGAGACAGGTGGGAACGGGGGGCCTGGCTGAAGGCGTGGAGGAACATCAGGCCTCCTTAGTTCTCATGACTTCCCTCTGGGTGGGCTTTTCTGTCTCTTATCACCCATAGATTTTTTTATAACAACGACAGATTTTTGAAGAATGGCTGCATGCACAGGTGACGGGGTCTCTTAGTCTTCCTGCGGAATTGTGTATAGTGTAGTGTTAGGTTGTAGATAGGATTGTATATACAATAATGGATATTATATGCCGAATTGTTAGGCCTGTTTCTTTTTTGTTTAGTTATTATTTATTTTATTTTATTTATTTATTATTGTAACTTTGTATATATTGTATATATTGTATATGATTGCTTGATTTTACTTAATAAAAAAAGTTACAATCTATTAGGGTATAAAGGAGGACACAGGAGGAGAAGAGCTTACACTCTATTAGGGTATAAAGGAGGATACAGTAGGAGAAGAGCTTACACTCTATTAGGGTATAAGGGAGGATACAGAAGGAGAAGAGCTTACACTTTATTAGGGTATAAGGGAGGACACAGGAGGAGAAGAGCTTACACTCTATTAGGGTATAAGGGAGGATACAGGAGGAGAAGAGCTTACACTCTATTAGGGTATAAGGGAGGACACAGGAGGAGAAGAGCTTACACTCTATTAGGGTATAAAGGAGGATACAGAAGGAGAAGAGCTTACACTCTATTAGGGTATAAAGGAGGATACAGAAGGAGAAGAGCTTACACTCTATTAGGGTATAAAGGAGGACACCGGAGGAGAAGAGCTTACACTTTATTAGGGTATAAGGGAGGACACAGGAGGAGAAGAGCTTACACTCTATTAGGGTATAAGGCAGGATACAGGAGGAGAAGAGCTTACACTCTATTAGGGTATAAGGGAGGATACAGAAGGAGAAGAGCTTACACTCTATTAGGGTATAAGGGAGGATACAGGAGGAGAAGAGCTTACACTCTATTAGGGTATAAGGGAGGATACAGAAGGAGAAGAGCTTACAATCTAAGCCTACAACCTCATATCACTGCCTATGGCTCCCTCTGTATTTATTAAGCTAAACATTTATGTAAATATTATATTGAGAATAATGTAATTGGGTGAAATCTCTCCTGTGGGTGTCGCTCAGCCAATCACATTACCAACCCAGGCTGGCAAACAAATGGGATTGGAGGGTTCAATTGCAGTCACAGAATGGTGTAATGGCGCCCCCTTGTGTGAGAATGGGAGATGAGCACTAACCACCCCTTTATATACAGAATTTGCCTTTTAAAAATAATTTTCAATATAAATGAAGGCGGGTCTGTATCTCTGTGCACAGCTCCCATATCTGCACATTGGAGGTGTCATTAGTAAGCTCTCTCTAATGGAGGTGATAGCAGATTGTCTGACCATAGTGCAGTTCAGTTCCACTCCAGATGAACCCAAGTAATCCCAACATCAGTGCACTGAGGCATGCTGGGATGTCATGTGCTATGGAAGTAAAAAGAGTGAACACAAGAAGGAGGAGCTTCACCAATCCCCAACCCCTCCTGTGTGACTAATAAGAAAATGGCTCCAATGATAGGCCAGTGATCGCAGCCAATCACAACGCTCATTGAGGGAGCTACTCACATAAATGTATTTATAATAGAAAACCTGAGTCCCCGCCCCTACATCCTTCTATTGGCTGAACATTCTAGCAAACTCTAGCTGTGGGCGGGGTTATTCACATTTCCTGCCTGACTGTAGATATTGTTATACGATCTGTTACATATAACACAGCATGGAGGGGCTCAGTGAAGGTGGTGGTGAAGGTGTGGAGGTGTCTGATCGGGTCACTCAGCTCATAGAAAGAGATCTGCCCGGCCTCATAATCCAGATACACCCGGAACCTGTTACTGAGGATCTTGGAAGGTAACCGGATATCTTCACTGTCATATATCACATAGTGCTGATCATCCCACCTCACCAAACACCAGGACTTCTTATTCCATCCGATCCGTGACTGATCTCCTCTCCGCTCTATACTGGGGTAACACATCCCCACTGCCCACCCGTTTCCCTCAACATCCACCTCCCAGTAATGTCGCCCCGAGGAGAAGCTCTGACGGGTCAACACCTGAGATTCATCCATAAACCTCTCCGGTGTTTCTGGGCGATTCTGGTCGGGTCCCCGGGATGCAGATTTCAGATCATCTGATATAATAATCCGATTATTAGCCGTGTTCACATCCAGTGATATCTCTGCAGCTTCCGCTGTATAGACTCCTCTCTTTATCCATTTTATTATATCAGACATCCCTGTGTGTACTGTGTGCGAGATCCCAAACACATCCAGACCATCTCTGCCTCTGTCCTCCTCCCCCTCCTCAGTGTCACACAACTGACCTGTGTCCTGGTCCTGTAAGACAGTCAGCGGGTCAGTGGTGTTACACATCTCCTCAGTGTGACCCATCTTGCTGGACAGCTCGGCCATCTTTATTTCCAGCTGCTGGATGATATCAGAGAGGTGGGATGAGAGCCGCTGTGTCTGTTGGGAGATGTCACTCAGGACTCTCTTCTCCAGGTCATCCAGCTGTCTCCTGATCTCTCTAAACAGGGCGGTGACTCTCTCGGTTTCACCAGCTGAGGTCTCTTGTACCCGTGTCTGGTTTCCCCGCAGTCTCTGGACTCTCTTCTCAGTCTTCTCTCTCTTTGTCATCATTTCCTGCAGAAGTTTCCTCAGTTTCCTCTTCTTCTCCTCAGAGGCCTCCTCCAGTGATTGCATTTTATGGCCATTGTGTGATCCAATCAGACAGCAGGACACACAGATACAGGTGGCGTCCTGGGTGCAGTAATACTCCAGGATCCTCTTATGGACGGAGCATTTCCTGGTCTCCTGGTTAGTGGTGGGGTCGGTCAGGACGTGCTCCGGGGACTGTTTGTGGACTCTCAGGTGTTTCTCACACAGAGACACTTCACAGAGCAGACAGGACTTCACAGCAGCTACAGGAAAGTCAACACAGTGACTACAAAGGGTTACACGCCCCTCCGGACCTGGCTGAGCAGATAGGAGATTCTCCGCTATGTTGCGCAGTGTTATGTTCCTGTGCAGCGCCGGACGCTCCTGAAACTCCTCTCGGCATTGCGGACAGGAATATACTGCAGCCTCCTCCTGTGTCTCCAGCACATGAACAATACACACCCGACAGAAGTTGTGTCCACATTTCAGGGTCACAGGATCGGTATAAACGCTCAGACAGACGGAACATTCCAGCTCCTCTCTCAGACCTGCAGACGCCATTGCTGCCAACAGATAATGGAAATTAAACTAGAAGAACCTGAGAATGACGAGGGAGGAGGCGTATTATTCTACAGGGGAGCGGCTGAGGCTGGGACGATCGTATGATTGTGAAATAGATGAGGGCAGTGCTCTGACTTACTGCAAAAGCTGTTGAAGTTTTGCTGTGTAACACAACCATGCTGTGCGCTGTGACATCACATAGCGTGAGGAATTCAAACGCTTCTCTCATTATCTTGTTCCAGGTTTGTGCCCAGCCCTGAGGTGCTGCTTCTAGTGTACTACAGACAAGCAGATCCTGAGGCTCCTGGAAATAACCTGCAGCTGAGCCCAAACCCCTGTGACAGGTCACTAACAGAACACAGCTCCCCTTAGACTATGATCACACCTATTCATGTGGGTGTTTTGTAATTCATTTTAGCTGCAATATTTGAAATGTTTTTGATGCGTTGATGTTGAATTATTGAAAAGAAAAACATTTTTTACACTGTATTATCCCGACCTCACAAGCAGCAAAAGAGATCCGCCACTGCTGTGTTGTCACAGGCAGAAAGGCCGACACAGAGGCAGCTCGGCAGCAGGCAGAGATGGAGTCAGAGGCAGCTCAACAGTGGGCAGAGATGGAGGCAGCCTGTAAGAAAGCAGAAGCACCCCAGAAAAGAGCAGAAATAGATACTCTAGAGAAACAATGCGAGCATGCCATGGCTATGGCAAGACTGAAGGTTTTAGAGCAAGGTAGTGAAAGAGACAGTACCCATTTAAGTGAAGTGTCAGCAGAGGATCTTGAGCGCACAAGGGACTATGTGCTAAGCCAAAATAGTGTGGCCATAAATGCTGCAGATGTTACTGGTAGTAGAGACATTTTTCCACAGCAGCAGGGGATAGATTCTTTGGCAGCACCCCGCTTATAAGGTCAGTACAATGCACCACCCACTTATCAACCTGATTTTTCCTCACATGTTCCTGCACTCGAGACCCCTGGACTTCAGCGAGATTTTTTCAAGGACACTATTTTTCAAGCCAATGCCCTAACATGGTACCATCCACCTCACCGCTACACAGTTCCAGTTGAACATGGCACTAAGCCTATGAACGTTTCCTGGTTGAAATGCTCATGTAGCCCCATACTTACCCATACCTGTCACTTCTCAGACGGAATTCCCTGCATAAAGGCAGAGAAATCAAGCATGTCAGAGGTCGCCAGAAACAGAAATGTGACCTTAGCATTATAGCAGCTGAGAAGCTTGATCTACTTGTAAAGTGGCTGGGCCCATAATCTACTGAATGCATTAAGAGACTCAGATCTGTTCATACTGACAACCCAGGAGCAGGTCTTATTGCGGCTTGGGAAAGACTTGAACAAAGCTTTGGCAGTCCTGAAGCTATAGAGAAAGCTCTTCTCAATTGACTACAGACTTTTCCAAAGATATCCTGTGAGGACAATCAGAAATTCTTAGAGGTCAGTGACCTACTGTTAGAGCTCCAATCTGCCAAGGCAGTCTCCCAGTTACTACGACTAAGTTGCTTGGACCGCTCATGGGGTAAACTCAATTGTTTCCAAACTGCCATACCATCTGCAAGAAAGGTGGGCTACACTTGGGTCAAGATATAAAAGGGAATATCGTGTCTCTTTCCCTCCGTTCTCCTACTTCTGTGAGTTCATCAGAGACATTGCAGAGACTAAAGCTTTTGCCTTGATGAACTTAGTGGACCTAGTCCACCCCTCCTGAATTTGACAGCTCCTACCCCAACTACAGAAGCTGCAGGGGTCAAGTGTCAGTGAAAAAGACAGATGTTCTTCCTAAACCTTCATCATCTTCTGACAAGGGCAACCAGGCGAACAAGTTTGAAAATCCTAACCGCCAGTGCCCTATTCACAAGTTGCCACATACCCTGAAGAAGTGCATCGGCTTCAGAAAGAAACCACTCAAATAACGCAAATAACTTTGTTTTTCAACAATACGGTTTTGCATAGCATACAGCATCATGCTGCCATCCCACGCAGGGGAGGTATATAGAAAGAGGGAAAAAAAACTAGCGACATACGTTTTCATAGTATTGCAAGTTAACCAAACTAGTGTTTAACAATCTGCAGTATGATTGCAAATATG
Source organism: Gastrophryne carolinensis (assembly GCA_027917425.1). Classification (NCBI taxonomy): domain Eukaryota; kingdom Metazoa; phylum Chordata; class Amphibia; order Anura; family Microhylidae; genus Gastrophryne; species Gastrophryne carolinensis. The sequence continues at coordinate 7,713,591 of CM051238.1, read as the reverse complement.
GTGAGGCACGAGACATGTGCTTGTTACCATTAGCGCAACTTATATTTCGCCATGATACTTTCCGGGTCCTTGCGGGCCGCGAAGCCTCGCGGTGTCCACGATAAGCACCGGCGCCCGTGCGCTTGTACAGAGGGGAATCGTTACAAATAAAAACATTAAAACCATTATATTGCAGAAAGGAAAAGGAAGTGGCCCAAAACGTTGGGCAGAAAGTAAAGAGGGGGGGAGAGAGAAAGGGGGGGGGGGGGGGTTGTCGCTCCCGCACTCCACCAGGCACCACATATGATTATTATAGTGCCCGCATGGATTCGCCAGGCCAGGCGAATCTTATCCAGGGTTCCCATATAGAAAGGAATTTGTCATGGGAGTCGGTCAGGATACTAGACAACCTCTCGTTGATGAGAAAGCCATTCTTCCTGGCCGACACCTCTGAGATTGGGGTAAACTGCTTCTTCCAGGCCTTAGCTATGGACTGTTTGGCCGCCAGGAGAAGGTAGGCAAAAAGTCTATGTTGCTTACTAGACAGCTCTCGGGGCTTGCAGTGCAGGAGGGCTACCCAGGGATCCCTTTTCATGCTAGATCCGAAGATTTCATTGGCCATCCTGAACACCTGGTTCCAAAAGCGAGCCAGCATAGGGCAAGTCCACCAAGTATGCATAAAGTCCCCATCTGCACTGCAGCCCCTAAAGCATGTCCCAGCCTGCCCTGGAAACATCCTGCTCAGTCGGCTCGGTACCAGCGTAGCATTACCTTATATGCTGTTTCGACTGTCAGGACGTTGATGGAGCATTTTGAGATGTGAGGCCATATCTCTGTCCACCCCCTTTCTCCCACAGGTGGACCTAGATCCCTTTCCCATCTACTCACATATGCGTGAGACTCTGGCTTAGTTACGTTTAGTGCTGAATAAATTAGGGAGATTATTCCCCTTTGAAAGGGGTTGTTAGCACATAGATCCTCAAAGGGGGTCATCACCCGGAAGGAAGGACACAGTTTTGTCAGGGGCAAAATCCAATGCCTTAATTGAATATAACGGAAATATTCCTTGTGGGGGACACCATATTTCTCCTGCAAGGCGCTGAAGGACCCAAGGCCCTCCCCTATGAGTAGGTCGGATATTTTGTATATACTCCGATCTTGCCACCACTTAAAGGCCAATTTGTTCTGTTCACCTGGGGGAAAGCTTGGGTTGTCCCACAAATGAGCCAGGGGGGTATGGGGGGGACATCAGGGAGGCGGAGTACCTGACCGAGTCCCACACTGCGAGTGAATGTCTCATTAGGGGGCTAAGCGTTTTGGGTCTAAGTCCGGGGTCTGTCCAAAGTAGACTGTCGATAGGTATCATGTGCAATTGGGAAGCTCGAGAAAAACCCACAGTGGGGGTTTGAGGGGGGAATGCATGGGGACTAGCTGGGCAATCTGCGAGGCTTTATAGTATTTAAATATGTCAGGCACCCCCAGCCCCCCTTGTGCTCTATGGGCTAGCATAGTGCGCTTGGATACCCTTGGGCGACCCCCGGACCATATGAAAGCCAAGATCCTCCTCTGCATCACCCGGAGCATGTACAGTGGGATTTTAGTTGGCAGTGCTCTGAAAAGGTAAAGTAACTTTGGGAGGATCGTCATTTTAACCGCATTAATGCGGCCAATCCAAGAGATCGGGTATGACTTCCAGACCTCCATTAAGCGGGTTAGAGACTTAAACATAGGGGGATAATTGGCTTCATACAGGTCAGTAAACTTGGCCGAGATGCGCACTCCCAAGTATGGAAGCGGCTCCGTTGTCCAGCGAAACGGGAAGTTAGCCTTAATCTGGTCCACCACGTCCATCGACAAGGACACATTCAATGCCCACGATTTTCCATTGTTAATTGTTAAGCCCGAGATCTGGGCGAATTGGTCACGGACCTTGTACAGATTCGGAAGCGAGGTAACCGGCTGAGTGATGGCAAGCAATGCGTCGTCCGCAAAGAACATGGCCTTGTGGTGGACACCCGCTACCTCCAGGCCCTTGATGCTAGGAGAGTTTTGTATTGCTATACCCAACGGCTCCATGGCCAGGATGAAGAGGAGCGGGGATAAAGGACATCCCTGCCGAGTCCCCCTAGCAATATTGAATGTCCCTGAGGTAAAGCCCAGGTATCGCACTCGGCCTGCAGGTGACTTGTAGAGAGCTCCCACCCAATCCAGGAACCGCTGTCCAAAGCCCCATTTCCTGAGCACCCACAGTAAGTAGTCCCAAGATAGGGAATCGAAAGCCTTCTGGATGTCCAAGGAAAGTAGAAAGACCGGGATGTCCCTGGAATGGGTGTGGTGGACCAGATGGGCAGCCCTCCTGATGTTATCCCCGGCTTGACGGGTTGGGACAAACCCCACTTGGTCTCCATGTATGAGGTCGGCCACGAATGTGTTCAACCTTGCCGCCAAAACTTTGGCCAGCAGCTTCACATCAATATTTATCAAAGATATTGGCCTATAGTTCTGAGTGAGCAGCCCATCTTTATCTGGCTTGGGGATCATACAGATGTCCACCAATAGCGAACTAGGGTTGAGTGAGGTCTCTGCACACAGGGCATTAAAGAGGTTTGAAAGATGTGGCGCCAGGATGGGGGCAAACTTCTTATAGTACAGGCCACTGAACCCGTCCGGACCCGAGGTCCTGGCGGTCTTTAAGGATTTAATGGTGAGAAGCACTTCGCTTTGTGAAATGGGAGACTCCATCCTGTCCACATATCTCTGCTCAATTTGGAGTAATTCAACCTGGTCGAAGAACTCATCCCGTACAGCCGTGCACTTGTTTGCTGGGGCTGAGTAGAGAGTTGAAAGAGAGTTCGCAAAGGTCGAAACGACTTTGTTGGGGTCAGCTGTGACAGCGCCCGAACTAAGCTTCAGTTTTATGGGCTGCCGCCTATCGAGGTCCGTGGCCCTCAGCTTCCGAGCAAACATTGTGTCCGGCTTGTTGCCTCTGGAATAAAATTTTTGCTTCGACCACCTGAGTCTTTTCTCGGCCTGGTCATCTTGGAGAGCATTAAGCTCCAGTCACAGTTTGTTCACTGCCTTTCTATTTTTGGCATTCGGGGCTCCCTTCCACTGTATTTCGGCTCGCTCAAAACTCAAGGTCAACTCCCTTATTCTCCTTTGTCTTTCGCGCTTCTCAGCAGAGGCTATGGAGATAATGCTTCCTCTCACGGTGGCCTTATGGGCCTCCCACAAGGAGATCGGGGAAGAGACCGAGTCAGAGTTTAGCGAGAAATATTCCTGGAGGGCCTCCCGGATTTTAAGGCAGGTGGGTTGTTTTGACAGAAGGGAGTCGTTGAGCCGCCAGCTATAAGAGTGCCTGGTTGAGACCAGGAGGTCCAAGACTACCATTACTGGACTGTGATCGGACCAGGCTGTAGTGTAAATTTTAGAATCTATAGTGGCAGGTAGAACTGATTGAGGGACTAGTATGTGATCTATCCTACAAAACGTGCGTGGGGATTGGAATAGAATGTGAAATCACAGACTCAGACTCAGACGATTTTTTTCCCTCCAGACATCGCACAGGCTGTGGCAGTTAAGGAGGTCACGGAAGGCCACTGACTGGGCTTGACGGGTTGGGACAAACTCCACTTGGTCTCCATGTATGAGGTCGGCCACGAATGTGTTCAACCTTGCCGCCAAAACTTTGGCCAGCAGCTTCACATCAATATTTATCAAAGATATTGGCCTATAGTTCTGAGTGAGCAGCCCATCTTTATCTGGCTTGGGGATCATACAGATGTCCACCAATAGCGAACTAGGGTTGAGTGAGGTCTCTGCACACAGGGCATTAAAGAGGTTTGAAAGATGTGGCGCCAGGATGGGGGCAAACTTCTTATAGTACAGGCCACTGAACCCGTCCGGACCCGAGGTCCTGGCGGTCTTTAAGGATTTAATGGTGAGAAGCACTTCGCTTTGTGAAATGGGAGACTCCATCCTGTCCACATATCTCTGCTCAATTTGGAGTAATTCAACCTGGTCGAAGAACTCATCCCGTACAGCCGTGCACTTGTTTGCTGGGGCTGAGTAGAGAGTTGAAAGAGAGTTCGCAAAGGTCGAAACGACTTTGTTGGGGTCAGCTGTGACAGCGCCCGAACTAAGCTTCAGTTTTATGGGCTGCCGCCTATCGAGGTCCGTGGCCCTCAGCTTCCGAGCAAACATTGTGTCCGGCTTGTTGCCTCTGGAATAAAATTTTTGCTTCGACCACCTGAGTCTTTTCTCGGCCTGGTCATCTTGGAGAGCATTAAGCTCCAGTCCCAGTTTGTTCACTGCCTTCCTATTTCTGGCATTCGGGGCTCCCTTCCACTGTATTTCGGCTCGCTCAAAACTCAAGGTCAACTCCCTTATTCTCCTTTGTCTTTCCCGCTTCTCAGCAGAGGCTATGGAGATAATGCTTCCTCTCATGGTGGCCTTAAGGGCCTCCCACAAGGAGATCGGGGAAGAGACCGAGTCAGAGTTGAGCGAGAAATATTCCTGGAGGGCCTCCCGGATTTTAAGGCAGGTGGGTTGTTTTGACAGAAGGGAGTCGTTGAGCCGCCAGCTATAAGAGTGCCTGGTTGAGACCAGGAGGTCCAAGACTACCATTACTGGACTGTGATCGGACCAGGCTGTAGTGTAAATTTTAGAATCTATAGTGGCAGGTAGCAGTGATTGAGGGACTAGTATGTGATCTATCCTACAAAACGTGCCGTGGGGATTGGAATAGAATGTGAAATCACAGACTCAGACTCACAGGATTTTTTTCCCTCCAGACATCGCACAGGCTGTGGCAGTTAAGGAGGTCACGGAAGGCCACTGACTGGGCATCCGTGGCAGGGATCACCGTCCCAGACTGCTCTGTGCGCCGCCTGTCCAATCCGGGGTTTATTACTAGGTTTGAATCTCCTCCCATTATCAGGACCCCCTTGGTATTATTCTGGACAACCGTCAGCAGATGTTTAAAGAAGCGAGTCTGGAAAGTGTTGGGGGCGTAATAAGTGACCAAGGTGATCTCCACATCATGGAGGGTGCCTTGTAGTATGAGGTATCTGCCGGTGGGGTCTGAGATCTCCTTAGTGCAGATAAAAGGGAGGTTCTTGCGGAAGGCAATCAGGACTCCCCTTTTCTTCTCTCTAGCACAAGCAAGATAAGCCAAGGGGAAGTGACCACTAAGGTATTTTGGCCTGGAATGGGTGGATAGTCTGGTTTCTTGCAGAAAAAATCATGTCTGCTCTACAGGATTTGTAGTAGTGGAAGGCCTTGTTACGCTTAGCGGGGACATTAAAGCCCTGGACATTGTGAGACACAACCTTAATGTTCAACCCAACCATGGCGGACCTGATGATGTGGGACATTAGTGTCCGGCCTAGTGGAACGCAAGAAACCCATGTGGGGGAGGGGGAGGGACAAAAAAGGGAACAGAGTATGGGGAGGGCAGTAAGAAAGAATAGGAAGCATAAAACACATAAAGACAAAAAACCTTGGGTCGATGTGCGGAACGATACCGCCAAAGACCCGTCCAGATTCTGCAATAGCAGAAATAGGACCAATAGTCAAGGCCGAGCGTGGCCCTGACTGGACCATGTGACAACTTGTCAAGCGGGGGGCTTACCCCGGGGGCATAGGACATACCTGGAGAATAAACAGCTTAGTCAGGCAAAGAACAGGGAAGCCAACCGTAATGGAGTAACCCAGCATTTAACAGTAGTATGGAACTCAATATTGGGCAACAGAGGCCAACATGAAATAACGCATCTCAAGTATTAACCTTCAGCAAGCATAAAAATTTACAAACAAGCGATCAGAACATTGTGAGAAGCACGACTGTTGGTGGAACCGCACAGTCCGCGGTCGAAACCGCCGCCCAATGCGAGGCCCAGGGCAGCAGCAGGTAATGTGAACCCGGCCCCGAACCCAAGCCCCACAGGTGGGCCAACCCGGATTGCATAGCAGGCCGCTACCACGGGGGACCAATCTGGTCCGCCGCAGCAGCGCCCACCCGACCAGGAGGCCAACACAGCAGGGCCCGTCCACCAAGAGTAGTTAACAATTTTAGAACAGCAAACCATGAACCATTTTGAAATTCAAAACTTTCATCTTAGGAGGGGGGGCCATCAAAAACTAAACGTGTTACCGCTCGGGCGAGACCAAGTCCTCAATCCGGATCCAGGCCGCGTCTCGCGGGGCGCCCGGTGGCCCGGTCTCTCTTCCTGTGGGGACGCACCCTCTCCCACAAGGGCTGGAGCGTGGGCCGCCTGGAGGCCCGCTGGGCGGTCATATCAGGTGCGCGGGTCGGGGAAGCAGTGGGGGTCAGTCCCAGGCCCTTCAGCGTGTCTCGCAGATCTTCTGGGGAGTTGACTGCATACTGACGGCCTTCGTGCGTGAACGCGAGCTTGAAGGGGAAGCCCCACTGGTATTTTATGTTGTGGCTCCGTAGTATCTCTAAGCCGGGTTTCATGGCTCTCCTCCGTTGCAGGGTTTGGGGTGCGACGTCTGGGAAAATGTGGTAACGGTGGTTCTGGAAGCACAAGTCCCCTTTTTCTCTGGCAGCCATCAGGATAGTTTCCTTAGTACGATGGAAGGTAGGCTTACAACAATGTCCCTGGGAAGACCATCAGACCTTTTAGGGCCCAGAGCCCTGTGGGCGCGATCCAGCTCCAGGCGTTCGATAGGCATAGAGGGGATCAGTTCCCATAAGAGGGCTGTAACGGTAGCTGGTACGTCTTCTATCGATTCTGGGAGGCCCCGGATGCGGATATTGACCTGCCTGGATCGGTTTTTTAGGTCCTCTAGTTTTTGTTGTAGGGAGTCCATGTCGTCCCTGAGGGCTGCGGACTCAGACCCTCTATTCTCCATGGCCACCACTATGTCATCCATTTTCTCTTCTAGCTTGTTGGTCCTATCGCCCAGGTCCTTAATCTCCTTAGAGTAGCTGGTTGTGAGCTGGGTTACGGGCGCCGCTAGCTCCTGTTGCAACAGGACTTTAAATTTAGCCAGCAGGTTAGCATCTCGCACTATCGGGTCAGAGATCTCGGAATCGGGACCCCCCGATCAGACAGCAACCCATCTTCGGCTGGATCGTCGATCAATAACTGGAAAAAGTCACTGCCTTTTGGCGAAAGCTGGACTCCAGAAAGCATCAGGTCACCATTAGAAAGTGATAGGGGTGAGCTGTCTGGCAGAGACTGAAAATGACTTGTGGGCACAGGGGGAGAGCCAGGGCATTCTTCATCATCAGGAGCCCTATCTGGGTTGCCACCTACGTGGCAGGTGCCTTCCTCAGGTGCAGTGTGCTTCCGCTCCTCATGGAAAGATGAACCCCTTCCAGGGGTAGCCCCTTCCTCCAGGGGGGAGAATGGAGGGGGTGACACGGATGTTAACGACGGGGGGTGGGGAGAACCCCCCCACCACCGCAGTCCAGGGCAGGACTTGTCATAGGTGATGGGGAACGCTGGGAGCACCGGGAAGCTGGCACCGCTGTGCTGGGGGCCGTTTGCGAAGGGTGCGGGGTTCACCCCGCAGGGGCCCGCAGCCACCCCCCTTTAGTGCTGGAGGGAATCGCCGCCTCACCCACCTTCTTTATGCAGGGCATATGCTGACCCTCTGGGTGCCTTTGGCCATGCTGCGTGGGGGAGGCAGGCCCCTTCCCCCTCCCATCTATCGCCGCCATGTGTGCCTGCTGTTGAGTCTCTGTGAAGGGGGCCGGTTGTGGGGGGTACAGGGTGGGCCCCGCAGGATTCCGCAGCTGCCCCTCCTGCGGGTTATGGTGGAGGATCGCTGCCTCTCCTACCTCCTTTGCTTCCCCGCGCCGCTCAGATCCGCCGAACGCCGCTGCTCGTGCTGTGTGCGGGAGGCGGGCCCCTCCCCCCTCTCCTCCATCGCCGCCATGTCACAGGACCGCTGCTGCTGAGAGCGCGCTGGAGTCCCGCCGCTCTTTCCGGGGCCGTGGCCCCTCGTTCTGCCTCCGGACTTGCCCATATCGGGGCAGAAGGTGCTGGGAATGCTGGTGGTGGCTAGCAGGTAAGTGAGGTTTGCCTGCGTCAGGGGTCTCTATGCCCCCGGGAAGCAGAGCTGCCTTAGACAGCGTCCATCTTCCCTGGCAGCCGGCCACGCCCCCCCCCCCCTCCCGCAAATAAATTTTAAAGCTATTTGCGGTATGTTTCAGATGTTGTGCATCCACAGAACACATAGCCAAGGACTATAAAACCCCCATCAAGTCAATGGAGTGCAATAGCAAAGATCATGTGTAGGAAATGCATCAATATGACCAAGCCCTGCACCACCAGCTGATTCATCTCTTGTGTTACAGCATGGCGGGGAGGATACAAATCAAACCGCAAGACCCACCACAGTATCTTCTTCATGCACAGAGGTTTGGGGTGAAGACCTTTATGACAAATCCTTCTCAAAAATATGTGTTGTCAAGGTATACCTTAAAGGCCATCCAGAAAGGGCTCTAGAGGTTTATGCCATCCTGGACAACCAGAGCAATTAGTCGCTTGCAAGATCAGAACTTTTTGACTTTTTCAACCTGAAATGTAAGACTTACCCTTATACTCTGGGTACCTGTAGCGGCATTGCTGAAGTCTCTGGGAAAATAGCCAGTGGACTGATGGTAGCTCCTGTCCAAAACAATATTGAACTACCCTTGCCTACACTTCTGGAGTGCAACCGGATACCATCCAACAGAGAGGAGATCCCTACACTAGGGGCCACTCGTCATCACCCGCATCTGAGGTTAATAGCTGATGAAATACCACCTCTTAGCAAGAACGCCAATATTTTGCTACTGCTGGGCAGAGACTTTCTCTGATTATACAAGGTACGCTGGCAGATTAATGGACTGGATGACACTCCGTTTGCTTAAAGCCTTGATCTAGGTTGGGTCATCATAGGTAATGTTTGCATATACAAATTAAAAAAGTCTACACCAGTCACCTCATCAAAAACTCAGCTCACGCTGAATGGTCCCAACTGCCGTCTTGAGCCATGCTCATACCATTACTGCATGAAGGAAAAGCTAAGCAACAGTGAGTGTCAGCAAGAATCTCAAAATAACAACCTTGCTGTCTCAGGATGACAACCTGGGAGCAACAGTACCCAATGCAACCAGTAACAACAATTGGTACCTGTAGAAATTAAAGAACTCCTGAAGTTTTGGACGAGGAATTCACACAGGACAATTCCAACAACTTGGTAGCACCCCCTAATTGTCAATTATCCAAGAGAGACATTAACTTACAAAGACCTTGAGGTGGTCACATACTTCAAAATGGAAGTGCTTGTCTTCAGCAACAACCCCTCTCTTAAACCTATGACTTAGAAGGAAAGTCCCAGAAGGTGAGAAGGAGTTTGGTTCTGATGCTTGACAGTCCGTTAAAGTGGACTTTCAGATGCAAAATGTTCCTAAATCCTTGCCCACATCTAAGGAAACCACTGAACACTTCAGCACATCACAGGAGATGCTACCTGTGTCTAACCTCAGACCTCGCAAGATCATTTCCAACAGCCAGAAGGTAATGCAGACCCTATTCTCTGGTGATCATGCTGTGAACTTGCAGGACTTTGTTGTCAGTTCTGATATTGCTCTTGTGCACCACAGCCTAAGCCTAAGACAATCAACAGGACACTTTCACGTTCCAGGCATCAACATGTGGGAAACTATTCATAATTCAAGGCAAAGTACCACTGAGACATATTACCACTGAGAACCTAGACTGTGACATTCTACTACCAGTCCAGCAGCAAGGGACAATGTCTTTCAAAACATTGGAGCAACTTCAAGTCCCTTGTTATGTTCCAAACTCCATTATATCTGTTGCCAGAAAGGAAATTCACATCTCATCAGATTCATCTGTCAAGGCCAGAACTGCAGTGGACTATCTGTACACGTTAGATTTATCCAGGGTAAGGCCCAACTAACCCCAATTCCTGAACATGCTAAGCCAACAGTTAAGCTGCATGCAGCTGTGTCAACAGTGAAAACAGTCAAAACTGAACACCGGGAGGACTTTGAATTGAACACTATCAGACTCTTTGCTAATGATACAGCCCTTCTACACACAGGCAATGCAGCAAATGCCATCACAAAGTGCTGTTCACCCGGGCAGTGGCATTCCATATTTTTGGACTGATGACCAGATCAGTGTTGTGTTTACAGCAACCTATTGGGACAAACCATGGTCATCATCACTTGATGATCCTTCCTCAACTCCATCTGACACCACCTACCAGTTGGTCTGACAACCAGCGAGGAAGCCTGGCACATGGACATTCTTGGACTGACACATTTTACCAGAGAAGAGGTCACACAAAGTCCTCCTGTACAGCTCATGGTGGAATATGCCATTATGGGCTGTGTAGTACAGAGTACCTGTGCCATGCTTTGAACACTGACCTTGCTCTATTGTTTGGATGACCTGCTATACCACAGAAATTGTGTCATCCTTTGGAACATTTGGATTACATGTTTCTTTCCCATTGGATTATAGGGGTTTGAGGCCTTGGTTTACGGCAGCCTCTTTAACCCTTTCGCTGCCAGCCTACCTGGAGTTTTTGTCACCCTTGGTGCCAGACCATTTTGCACTATTTTGCGCTCCCCATGTTCAAATGTGATTTTTGAAGGGATTTCCCAGGAAAATGATATATTGTTTTTTTAAAGCTGGGCTTTAACATGAAATGTCTTGTTTGTAATTTTTTAGGTGTATTTTCAATATTTGGGTGAAATATGTGCAAAAAAAATAAAAAAAAAATCTATTTTTTGCAATTTGTAGTGTTTTTTTGTAATAAAAAATGTAAGTTTGTCAATAAAATCTTATTGCATGTGAAACCCCAATTAATCCCGGTCACAGCGTTACCACATATGTATTGGTAGACACCCTTTCCTGCCCAGGAGACCCCCCCCAAACTGAAACAGCGCTTTAGGAGATTTTCAGATAAAATACAACTATGCACCGCGCTAAGCGCACCTTGCTGCCTTTCCAGAAAAAGAACCCTTTAAATTTGAAATACCCCCCACAAACTATATATTCTCTGGAAGTATACACCTCAGGCTTTCTAGGCGTACCAGGTTTGTTGACATGGGCGCAATTTTCTGGAAGTAATCCCTCAATCAATTCTTTGGTTGCACAGAGTTTCCCTAAAAAAGAATAAAAAAGAAGAATCAAAGCCACATTTTCCTAAAAAAAACTATATGCAAACAGAAAAAAACAAGTAAAATCTGAAAAAGCAACATCCCCCGAACAGAACAATACCCAATATGCATAGCTACTGTCAAGGGAAGAGTTGCCAAACACTCCAAAGTAAAGCATGCGCATAACGGTAATTTTACTTACAAATTTCAGCTCTGCAGACAAAGTGCGCACCTTGCGATTTTTCAACCAAAACAACCCTTTAAATTTAGAATATCCCCATAAACCATATATTCCCTGAAAGTACACATGTTAAGCTTTCTAAGAGTACTGATTACAACGGTACCACATATGTATCGGTAGCCCCCCCATTCTTGCCCTGGAGACCCCCCAAACTGAAAAGAGCACTTTATTACATTTACAAATAAAATACTATCCACACTATAAACATAAGGGGTTTATTAAAAAAAAAAAAATGACATAGGGTCCCCCCTCCCAAGGGGGGGGGGGGCATTTTTGGGGGAATTTTAAGGGTTAGGGTTAGGCTAACCCTAACCATTAAAAATAAAAAATATACAAAAATTAAAATTCCCCCCCAAAAATGGGGACCCCCCCCCTATGTAATTTGTTTGGAATAATTTAAAAACAAATGACGTAGGGTCCCAACTCCCGGGGGGGGGGGGGGACCCATTTTTTGGGGAATTTTAAGGGTTAGGGTTATTCCAAAAAAAATGGGTCCCCCCCTACATCATTTTTATTTTTAAGGGTTAGGGTTAGCCTAACCCTAACACTTAAAAAAATGACGCATTTTTTTTTTAATACCCCTAACTAAAAAACGCCCCCCCCCCCCCCCCCCGGGAGGGGGGACCCTACGTCATTTTTTTAAATTATTTTTGAGGGTTAGGGTTAGCCTAACCCTAACCCTCACCCTTAAAAAAAAATTTTTGAATTTTTTTTTTTGAATTTTAAGGGTTAGGGTTAGGCTAACCCTTAAAAATAAAAAAATTGACGTAGAGCGGAACCCATTTTTTTTTATTTTAAGGGTTAGGGTTAGGCTAACCCTAACCCTTAAAAATAAAATAAAAATGACGTAAGGTCCCCCCTCCCAGGGGGGGGAACCCATTTTTTTTTAATTTTAAGGGTTAGGGTTAGGCTAACCCTAACCCTAACCCTTAAAATTAAAAAAAAAAATGACGTAGGGTCCCCCTTACCCGTCATAACCAGCCCGGGACCAGCTATGGGGGCTTGTAGGAACAGAGTGGAGGGGCCAGCTTTTGTGGCCCCCCACCCTGCAGCCTACGAGCCCACATACCCTGTGTGGGCCCGGGCTCTTCTGCCCCCCCCCCCTGGGCTTTTGGGAGGCAGGTAATTGGGGGTCCGGGGGTTAATGGCAAGTCACCCGCTAGTTGCAGGTGGCTTGCCAGACCCCCAGCCTTGTGAACTGGTATAAGGGGTCTCGTGGACTTTACTCACCTCACCCGATTGTCAGCTCCTGTGTTCATCAGCTGTCAGATGCCCTGGTGATTGCTGGCCAGAGAAGGGGGGGGCAGGGGATCAGAGCATCCCCTGCCCCTCCACTGCGCTGCCCAGCGATCACCAGGGCATCTGACAGCTGAGCCGAGGAGAGGCAGCAAGACGCCCGGAAGCGACGTCATAAGCCCCGTCCCCAAAGGGGCAGGGCTTAACAGCAAGATGGCGGCGCCCGTCGGGAGAGGAGGGGGAGAGCCCTTTCAGGCTTTCCCCTGAAGCTGAAGAGACTGGGGGGGGGCAATCGGAGGCCCCCCCCCCAGTGAAGAGGAGACCCGGAGGGAGGCAGCGCGACTGCAGGTAAGTAAATGTCATTTTTATTTTTTTTTTTTTACAGTTAGCAGCTGCTGCTGCCAAACGGGGGGGGCTATTCCGGGGGCTCTCCTGGAGCCATCCGACACCCCACGGGGGATCGGATGGCACCAAATTGAAGAGGAGACCCGGACGGATCCAACGAGGGGTCAGGTGAGTATTTTTGATTTTTATTTTTTTTACTAGCAGGGGGGAAATTCAAGCACGTAGATTCTACGTGCTTGGCACTTAAGTGGAGTGGAAGCGAGCACGTAGAATCTACGTGCTTGGCACTGAAAGGGTTAAATAACTTAGTACAGCTGAGGCTGAAGCACGCTTATTTTGTATAACAGATTGGGTGCAAGCTGCAAGTTTGGGATACCCTGCGGCCTGGTGTAATGACAGCAGACAGAAACCAATGCAAAATTAAATAACTTAGTACAGCTGAGGCTGAAGCACGCTTATTTTGTATAACAGATCGGGTGCTAGCTGCAAGTTTGGGATACCCTGCGGCCTGGTGTAATGACAACAGACAGAAACCAATGCCAAATTAAATAACTTATTATTTATATTTAGCTTATTTTGTATAACAGATAGGGTGCTAGGTGCAGGTGTGGGATTTTGTGTAAAAGATAGGGTCACGTGCTGAAATGGAATGCCCATGTGGGCTGGGGTTTTTACAGCAGACCAAAAAAATTAAAACTAATCGAGCTATAAGAAATGTTAAATGTGCCACTGCCAACATGGGATGCACAGTGGCCAGGAATTTTTACAGCACAAAACACAGCAATTTAAAACTGATCTGGCAAATGAAGTGAAATGAAAATAAAAAAAGCTTTCTTTCCCTGTCATTTTATCTGCTGTCTCTGCCTGGATCGTTCCCGATTTTTCCCTATCTTTCCCTATCTTTCCCTGCCTCTCTGTTACTCTCTGTCCCTGTCTGTAGCAACTTAGCAAGCTCCGTTGTCTGTGCACTGCAAGTCTCAAATGCGCACAAGCAAGATGGCCGCCGCTTTATATAGCGCTGTGACGTCACCGGGGCTCCTGGCTGCTGATAGGCTGCATGTGACCTTCCCATGATAACTTGCCCCAGGGGATATGTCCTGACATGTCCATCCACCATTTTACAATGCCTGTAATTGAAGTAAATGGAGTTTAAAGGAAAACTTCGATCGATCGAATCGCGGGGAAATTCGGATTCGTTCAGAACGAATCCGGGTTCGTCCGGATCGATTCGCTCATCTCGAATTAGCATATGGGCGTACTTATAGTTCTGTTCTATGCTACTGTAAGCACTATAGTCCTCAGTATGTGGACACGCCCACTTCTCAGGGTTATCTGAAATACAGCACAAAGTTAAAGTTAGTTTTCTCAGCTTTGGGGGCTCTGTTTTTAAAAATTAAAAAAAACTGGGATCATCAGGACCTTTAGGGCATTCTGATTACTACAGTATATAATAATATATTTATGCATAAAATAGGAACAGTATTAATAATATTTAGCAGCATATGGCCCCAAGGGGACACTAACAATATATTAAAAAGATCACTATTAAGAATGTCTTAGTGTTGTCTACATTGAATAATAAAGAAAAGAAATATATCTTATAATGCATGTACGGGCTCTCATCTGACCAGCGCTGTTTGATGACAGAGCCCGGCAGGGGCGGACTGGCCATAGAGAGACCCAGGGAAATACCCGGTGGGCTGCACTGCTTTGGGGCAGTCTGGGCTGCTACCTTTACTAACTCTCCCATCCAATCCCAGCTCCACAATCCCTTCCCCACTCTATTCCCTCACCCAAGCAACCCCAGCCCATGTCCTCCCCCAAATGATATAGCCTCAGTCTTGGAGCCAAGTAACCCCCAGCCCATGTCCTCACCCTAATGATATAGCCTCAGTCCTGGAGCCAAGCAACCCCCAGCCCATGTCCTCACCTAATGATATAGCCTCACTCCTGGAGCCAAGCAACCCCCAGCCCATGTCCTCACCCTAATGATATAGCCTCAGTCCTGGAGCCAAGCAACCCCCAGCCCATGTCCTCCCCCTAATGATATAGCCTCAGTCCTGGGGCCAAGCATCCCCCAGCCCATGTCCTCACCTAATGATATAGCCTCAGTCCTGGAGCCAAGTAACCCCCAGCCCATGTCCTCACCCTAATGATATAGCCTCAGTCCTGGGGCCAAGCAACCCCCAGCCCATGTCCTCCCCTAATGATATAGCCTCAGTCCTGGAGCCAAGCAACCCCCAGCCCATGTCCTCACCCTAATGATATAGCCTCAGTCCTGGGGCAAAGCAACCCCAGCCCATGTCCTCACCCTAATGATACAGCCTCAGTCCTGGAGCCAAGCAACCCCCAGCCCATGTCCTCACCCTAATGATATAGCCTCAGTCCTGGAGCCAAGCAACCCCCAGCCCATGTCCTCACCTAATGATATAGCCTCACTCCTGGAGCCAAGTAACCCCCAGCCCATGTCCTCACCCTAATGATATAGCCTCACTCCTGGAGCCAAGCAACCCCCAGCCCATGTCCTCACCTAATGATATAGCCTCACTCCTGGAGCCAAGTAACCCCCAGCCCATGTCCTCACCCTAATGATATAGCCTCACTCCTGGAGCCAAGCAACCCCCAGCCCATGTCCTCACCCTAATGATATAGCCTCACTCCTGGAGCCAAGCAACCCCCAGCCTATGTCCTCACCCTAATGATATAGCCTCAGTCCTGGAGCCAAGCAACCCCCAGCCCATGTCCTCCCCCTAATGATACAGCCTCACTCCTGGAGCCAAGCAACCCCCAGCCCATGTCCTCCCCTAATGATATAGCCTCAGTCCTGGAGCCAAGCAACCCCCAGCCCATGTCCTCACCCTAATGATATAGCCTCAGTCCTGGGGCAAAGCAACCCCAGCCCATGTCCTCACCTAATGATATAGCCTCAGTCCTGGAGCCAAGCAACCCCCAGCCCATGTCCTCACCCTAATGATATAGCCTCAGTCCTGGGGCCAAGCATCCCCCAGCCCATGTCCTCACCTAATGATATAGCCTCAGTCCTGGAGCCAAGCAACCCCCAGCCCATGTCCTCACCCTAATGATATAGCCTCAGTCCTGGGGCAAAGCAACCCCGACCCATGTCCTCACCCTAATGATACAGCCTCAGTCCTAGAGCCAAGCAAGCCCCAGCCCATGTCCTCCCCCTAATGATACAGCCTCAGTCCTAGAGCCAAGCAAGCCCCAGCCCATGTCCTCCCCCTAATGATATAGCCTCAGTCCTAGAGCCAAGCAAGCCCCAGCCCATGTCCTCCCCCTAATGATACAGCCTCAGTCCTAGAGCCAAGCAAGCCCCAGCCCATGTCCTCACCCATATGATATAGCCTCAGTCTCGGAGCCAAGCAACCCCCAGCCCATGTCCTCACCCTAATGATACAGCCTCAGTCCTAGAGCCAAGCAATCCCCCGCCCATGTCCTCCCCCTAATGATACAGCCTCAGTCCTAGAGCCAAGCAAGCCCCAGCCCATGTCCTCCCCCTAATGATATAGCCTCAGTCCTAGAGCCAAGCAAGCCCCAGCCCATGTCTTCACCCTAATGATATAGCCTCAGTCCTGGGGCAAAGCAACCCCGACCCATGTCCTCACCCTAATGATACAGCCTCAGTCCTAGAGCCAAGCAAGCCCCAGCCCATGTCCTCACCCATATGATATAGCCTCAGTCTCGGAGCCAAGCAACCCCCAGCCCATGTCCTCCCCCTAATGATACAGCCTCAGTCCTAGAGCCAAGCAAGCCCCAGCCCATGTCCTCCCCCTAATGATATAGCCTCAGTCCTAGAGCCAAGCAAGCCCCAGCCCATGTCCTCCCCCTAATGATACAGCCTCAGTCCTAGAGCCAAGCAAGCCCCAGCCCATGTCCTCACCCATATGATATAGCCTCAGTCTCGGAGCCAAGCAACCCCCAGCCCATGTCCTCACCCTAATGATACAGCCTCAGTCCTAGAGCCAAGCAATCCCCCGCCCATGTCCTCACCCTAATGATACAGCCTCAGTCCTAGAGCCAAGCAATCCCCCGCCCATGTCCTCCCCCTAATGATACAGCCTCAGTCCTAGAGCCAAGCAAGCCCCAGCCCATGTCCTCCCCCTAATGATATAGCCTCAGTCCTAGAGCCAAGCAAGCCCCAGCCCATGTCCTCCCCCTAATGATACAGCCTCAGTCCTAGAGCCAAGCAACCCCCAGCCCATGTCCTCACCCTAATGATATAGCCTCAGTCCTGGAGCCAAGCAACCCCAGCCCATGTCCTCCCCACGGCAAGCCCACCCGTTCCGAACCAGTGGCGCGTGGGCTTGCCGTGGGGACCGAACTACCAGTGACACAGTAAGGTGTTGTTATTTGTGTATTTTATGTCTGACACTTTGCACTTTTGTTTCCTATTGGGCCTGATCCTAGTTAGGGGTCCTGTTCATGAAAATTGATGTACACTAGTTGTTGCACATAGCACTTTATTACTATACATTAATAGTACATTTGGGATTAATTATTAGTCATTTTTAGCACTTGATAATCATGCATTTTCTGGTACGACGGTTCCCCCATGTGGTTTGTCACGGTATAGCACCATGATTTGCTGTAATTTTTAACATGTTTTTAGTGTGATTATCATTAATAAAGACTTATTATATATATTTTATTTGTTGTGGAGTGCAATTGTTAGTCCCCAGGGACCCATTTTGGGGGTGTTTGGAGGGCATCCCATAACTTTGGTTGAGTTTGTGCATGTGCAGGGTCTTCTTTTGGATCAGTGCACCCCTTATTTACATGTTGTATACGATTAAGTGCCACCCGCAGTATTTCTTTGTATACTCACTAGGAAGACAGACGGCAGCGTGCCAGACACATAAGAAACACGATGATGGTTTCTTTGCTCATGGGAGAGAGATGGAAACCTGCGCATTAGAGTATATGGAAAGTATACAGGAGAAGAGCTTACACTCTATTAGGGTATAAGGGAGGATACAGGAGGAGAAGAGCTTACACTCTATTAGGGTATAAGGGAGGATACAGGAGAAGAGCTTACACTCTATTAGGGTATAAGGGAGGATACAGAAGTAGAAGAGCTTACAATCTATTGGGGTATAAGGGAGGATACAGGAGGAGAAGAGCTTACAATCTATTGGGGTATAAGGGAGGATACAGGGGGAGAAGAGCTTACACTCTATTAGGGTATAAGGGAGGATACAGGAGGAGAAGAGCTTACACTCTATTAGGGTATAAGGGAGGATACAGAAGGAGAAGAGCTTACACTCTATTAGGGTATAAGGGAGGATACAGAAGGAGAAGAGCTTACACTCTATTAGGGTATAAGGGAGGAAACATTCATTCTTTCATTACAGTACATGAAAAACTGAACAACTTTGCCAATATAACCTCATATCACTGCCTATGGCTCCCTCTGTATTTATTAAGCTAAACATTTATGTAAATATTATTTTAAAAATATATTTCAATATAAATGAAGGCGGGTCTGTATCTCTGTGCACAGCTCCCATATCTGCACATTGGAGGTGTCATCAGTAAGCTCTCTCTAATGGAGGTGATAGCAGATTGTCTGACTATAGTGCAGTTCAGTTCCACTCCAGATGAACCCAAGTAATCCCAACATCAGTGCACTGAGGCATGCTGGGATGTCATGTGCTATGGAAGTAAAAAGAGTGAACACAAGAAGGAGGAGCCTCACCAATCCCCGCCCCCTCCTATGTGACTAATAAGAAAATGTCTCCAATGATAGGATAGTGATCACAGCCAATCACAACTGAGGGAGTTACTCACATAAATGTATTTATAATAGAAAACCTGAGTCCCCGCCCCTACATCCTTCTATTGGGTGAACATTCTAGCAAACTCTGTGTGATGTCACGAGGCTGTGGGCGGGGTTATTCACATTTTCTGACTGACTGTAGATATTGTTATACGATCTGATACAAATAACCCGGCATGGAGGGACTCAGTGAAGGTGGTGGTGAAGGTGTGGAGGTGTCTGATTGGGTCACTCAGCTCATAAAAAGAGATCTGCCCGGCCTCATAATCCAGATACACCCGGATTCTGTTACTGAGGATCTTGGAAGGTAACAGTATCACTTTACTGCCATGTCTCACATAGTACTGATCACCCAGCCTCACCAAACACCAGGACTTCTTATTACATCCGATCAGTGATTGATCTCCTCTCCGCTCTATACTGGGGTAACACATCCCCACCAACCACCTGTATCCCCCAACATCCACCTCCCAGTAATGTCGCCCCGAGGAGAAGCTCTGACGGCTCAACACCTGAGGATAATTCATAAACCTCTCCGGTGTTTCTGGACGATTCTGGTCGGGTCCCCAGGATGCAGATTTCAGATCATCTGATATAATAATCTCATTATAAGCCGTGTTCACATCCAGAGATATCTCTGCAGCTTCTGCTGTATAGACTCCTCTCTTTATCCATTTTATTATATCAGACATCCCTGTGTGTACTGTGTGCGAGATCCCAAACACATCCAAATAATGTCTGTCTCTGTCCTCCTCCCCGTCCTCAGTGTCACACAAGTCACCTGTGTCCTGGTCCTGTAAGACAGTCAGCGGGTCAGTGGTGTTACACATCTCCTCAGTGTGACCCATCTTGCTGGACAGCTCGGCCATCTTTATTTCCAGCTGCTGGATGATATCAGAGAGGTGGGATGAGAGCCGCTGTGTCTGTTGGGAGATGTCACTCAGGACTCTCTTCTCCAGGTCATCCAGCTGTCTCCTGATCTCTCTAAACAGGGCGGTGACTCTCTCGGTTTCACCAGCTGAGGTCTCTGGTACCCGTGTCTGGTTTCCCCGCAGTCTCTGGACTCTCTTCTCAGTCTTCTCTCTCTTTGTCATCATTTCCTGCAGAAGTTTCCTCAGTTTCCTCTTCTTCTCCTCAGAGGCCTCCTCCAGTGATTGCATTTTATGTCGTTTGTGTGGTCCAATCAGACAGCAGGACACACAGATACAGGTGGCGTCCTGGGTGCAGTAATACTCCAGGATCCTCTTATGGACGGAGCATTTCCTGGTCTCCGGGTTAGTGGTGGGGTCGGTCAGGACGTGCTCCGGGGACTGTTTGTGGACTCTCAGGTGTTTCTCACACAGAGACACTTCACAGTGCAGACAGGACTTCACAGCAGCTACAGGAGAGTCAACACAGTGACTACAAAAGGTTACACGCCCCTCCGGACCTGGCTGAGCAGACAGGTATGTCTCTGCTATGTTGCGCAATGTTATGTTCCTGTACAGTGCCGGACGCTCCTGAAACTCCTCTCGGCATTGAGGACAGGAATATACTGCAGCCTCCTTCTGTGTATCCAGCACACCAGCAATACACACCCGGCAGAAGTTGTGTCCACAGTTCAGGGTCACAGGATCGGTATAAACGCTCAGACAGACGGAACATTCCAGCTCCTCTCTCAGACCTGCAGACGCCATTGCTGCCGACAGATAAGGGAAATTAAACTAGAAGAATCTGAGAATAAAGAGGGAGGAGGCGCATTATTCTAAAGGGGAGCGGCCGAGGCTGGGACGATCGTATGATTGTGAAATAGATGAGGGCAGTGCTCTGACTTACTGCAAAAGCTGCTGAAGTTTTGCTGTGTAACACAACCATGCCTTGCACTGTGACATCACATAGCGTGAGGAATTCAAACGCTTCTTCTCATCTTGTTCCAGGTTTGTGCCCAGCCCTGAGGTGCTGCTTCTAGTGTACTACAGACAACCAGATCCTAAGGCACCTGGGAATAACCTGCAGCTGAGCCCAAACAGAACACAGCTCCCCTTAGACTATGATCACACCTATTCATGTGGGTGTTTTGTAATTCATTTTAGCTGCAATATTTGAAATGTTTTTGATGCGTTGATGTTGAATTATTGAAAAGAAAAACTTTTTTTACACTGTATTATCCCGACCTCACAAGCAGCAAAAGAGATCCGCCACTGCTGTGTTGTCACAGGCAGAAATGCCGACACAAGCTGCATCTGGCAGGCGGTGCACAGGAGACCAGTGACACTCGACAGTTTGTTGGTGTTGATTTACAAATAAGGACCCATAGTGTCTGAAACGCATCAGAGAATCTTGAATCTTTCTTAGCCTGGGTATGGTAATTACTGTTTTTAGCGGATGTTTTGTATGGAGATGTTTTTAATTATTATTTAATAAAGGATGGACTTTTTAAGGAGTTCGGACCCTCTACCTTTTGATCTTGAGTTTGTAAGTGTGTTTGTTTTTGTTGTCACCTAGCAACAAACCTTATGAATCTGGTGAAAAGAAATGTCACCTACCTGTGCAGGCAGGAGGGTGGCCTAGGGATTGTCACTCTGCGTGTTTTTCTCTCTCTTGTTTATAAAACATAACTTAGCTGGTAGCTTGCTGGCACAGAGCCCGTCTAGCTGGGTGTGGTATTCTCAAGTCCTGGTTCAAGCCCTTTCTGCGAGACTGGGAGAGGGGTGGCCAGGTGAAAAGCCCTCGAGTTCCTCAAGGTCAGCTCCCAGCCTATGTTGCCCCATGCTTGAAAATACTTCGGCATTGGCAATTACCAGCAGAGTACATAAGAGCCTCGATGCAAAGACACATTTGTCCGGACTTCCGTAGCTGTCTGTGAAATTTTAATTTTTTTGCTTTTTTTCGTCCATTTTTCATTCGTACGGTCCCCCACTT
The DNA here is from genome assembly GCA_027917425.1 of Gastrophryne carolinensis. Lineage (NCBI taxonomy): Eukaryota > Metazoa > Chordata > Amphibia > Anura > Microhylidae > Gastrophryne > Gastrophryne carolinensis. The sequence continues at coordinate 7,691,943 of CM051238.1, read as the reverse complement.
ACGGGACCATTTTGATGTCGGAACTAGCAGGCATGGACGAGTCTACTGCATTTGAGGAGCATGAAGATCTGCAGCTCCTTGGCATTGAGATTGTCCGGAGGTCAGAGACCAGACTGCACCGGCGGCGACGCATGGACATCAATGGCATGCATGACGTTGAGCTGTTCGAGCTGACCAGGCTTAATCGCGCTGCCCTCCATAAATTGTATAGTGAGCTGCAGCCATGGTTAGCCCGCACCACAAGGAAGGGGCAAGCAATTTCAGGTATGACCAAGATGCTTGGCTGCCTGCAATTTTTGGCGAATGGCTCGTTCCAGAGGCTGGGTTCCCTCTCCGTGGGGATCTCCCAGCCTACGCTGAGCCGCGCGCTATCCAAATTTTTGGAAGGCATGGCTACCCTAACTCGGAAATATATTTATTCTAAGTATGTCACACACCCCGCTTCAAGATATCCATAACATGTGGGTAATACCGACCTGTAGAGGGCGATCTGCAGAGATGATAGGAAAAAGAAAGCCCCTCCCGATCCATAAATACCTGGGACCTCCCACTCATTCCCCAGTCTTTCATCTCTGCAGACGGCGAGCAAGTCAGAAGATGATGCCTCCTCCTTGCACAGGGGGATTTCAGGTAGCCGGGATGACTCCCGGCCCGCTTTTTTATATATTTCCGCCCGGATCCCTTTATGATTCCCTGCCTCCCAGCCTAGGCTGCGGTCCGGGTGAGGGTAGAATGGCACCTTAGGTGCTCAGGAGCTAAACTCCACCGTGAGACCCTGTACCAGAGGGTAGGCGGTTATCTGGGCTGGTGACCCCGGTTTGGGATGCCCTGTCCCTCGGCCATTTCACCCTAGGTGGTGTTCCCCTCTCCGGATGCCCTTCTCCTCAGGGGGGGGGGTCGTGGGCCTTTACTCATGTGTAGGTTTTTTCTTTACTCTTTGTTCTTTACTTTATTTCAGTGTTTGTGTGTGCATGTCACTTGTGCGTTACTGTCATTTTAACGCGCCTTCCCGGCGGTATGGTGGAGGGGAACTTTTCCCCTCAGATTATGTGAGCAGGGGGCGGGGCCGGGCGTTGGCAGGTCGCCGCGGCCCGCTCCCCTGTCTTTTCTTCTCTGTGACAGAGACCGGCGCCGCGGCGGTAGCGGCCCGCCCCCGTGCGGCAGGCGCCACTGCGGAGCCTGGTCTCCGGCCCGGAAGGGGGGCGGAGCAATGACATCGCGTGCTCCGCGCTGGCCACGCCCCAATTCTCCTCTCTGCCTCCGTTTGCTGCTGCTGCGCTGTGTGTGTGGTGCGGACGCCATTTCCCCTGCTGACTGGAAGACACAGTGAATGGCCCTATGGGCCCCCTCTATATTTTTTTCTTATTATGCCTGTCAGTTTCCTTAATGCTTATCCTGTGTTCTCTGTTATGTCTTCCAGGTAGACCTACAATAGGTTTTAGGGGGTTTGTCCTGGTCCTAGGGTCCCTGGGTTAAAATTTACTGATTACAAATCCTCCCACTTGGGACATTAAAGGGGCATCCCGGGTTGCTAATTGGCATAATTCCCTTGGTCATAGCAACTACTTATAAGTTCACCGTATGGAGGCATCCCCGGATACTGGGCTCGGGCTCCCCTCGGGGCAGTCCCGGAAGTGTATGAGGTGTGGGGCATCCCTTACTGGGGATGATGTACTTCTGTGTATACCATGTGCACAGCAGACTATTTCGCGGCAGTCCAGACCCCAGGCGTCTGGGTCAGCACCGCCGGTCGCTTCTCCTCTCCCTCCCAGCTTGATACGTACCCTGTGTGGCGTTGTCATGGGTGGGGAGCTGCAATCTGAGATGTGCGCCAGATTGGCCAACCTTGAAAAATTATTCTCTAGCGCGATCGCCCGTAAGGCTTCGGCTAAGAGAAAGCACTTGTCACCGGCCTTGCCGGTGGTTGACGTTGATGATGTTGATAACCTGGATTGGTCCGATTACTCCCCGCTGGAGGAAGGGGAGGTATATGAGGAATCGGATAATTTAGACGTTCAGCAGTTTGTTGGCGCTGATACCGAGCGGGACTTGGGGAGATCCTCGGATACTCCTAACACTCTGGCTCAGATGTTTGAGGTTTTGGCTATTTCTCCTCCTGAGGCGGCTCCTCAGCAAAAGGGGGAGTTTTTCGAGGAATCCAGGCCACGCTTGGAATTTCCTAATCAAAAGTATTTTGATGGAATTATTGCTAAGGAATGGGAGAGGCCTGCTCGGCTCCCAGGTATTCCTCAGGGTTGGGACAAAAAATATCCCTTCCCTTCGGATACGGTTAAGCGTTGGGCGTCCCCTCCCGAGGTGGATGCACCGATTCTGGGGTTGTCCAACACTGCTGTTTTAAATACCCCTGATTGTTCCACTCTTAAAGATGGTGAGGATAAACGCATTGACCAGATGGCTTGTCATGGTTTTGCCAGTGTTGGGTCAGCCATGCGGCCCGTTTGTGCTTTGGCCCTGATGGTGGTGGCTACCAGGTCGGTGGTCAGGGACCTGTTGACTTCTTTCGGGCTTGATCCGGGTAGTGACGAGTTCCTTGGCCTTAAAAGGTGTGAATTGTTTTTGTCATTTGTACTAGCCGCCTTGGATGACACTCTGATGATGTGTGGCAGGACGTCGGCTCTGCTAGTGACTATTCGGCGTTCGGTTTGGCTGCGCCAGTGGGCGGCTGATTTTGTGTCAAAAAAGTCACTGACGGCTCTCCCTTTTGTAGGATTACGGCTCTTTGGAGAGAAATTGGATTCCGTCGCCAAAGGCGGTAAGTTACCTCAACGCAAGAAACAACGCCGTCCCTTTCGGGGGGCGGTTTCCTTTGCTCCTCCCTTTCGTGGGGCCAGAGCTGGCAGAGGATTTGCTTTCCCCTCATCCAGAGGAGATTCCGGGAACAGGGGCAGAGGACGTGCCCGTCCAGGATACAGTTGGGGCTCTAAGCCCAAACCCGCTGCTAAGCCAGCTCAGCAATGAGGGGGCGCCCTCACCCATGTGGGTGGGGGGACGGCTGCAACACTTCTCCCAGGTCTGGGATCGGGAGGTCTCGGACAGATGGATCCGGGAAGTGGTGACTTCCGGCTACAAGCTGGAGTTCGAGCTCCGGCCCCCTCCCAGATTTTTCAGGTCTCAGGTGCCTTCAGACCCTCTGGCCGCGCAGAGGCTCCAGGCGGCAGTAAAGAGTCTTCTGGATATGGCTGTTATTTGCCCAGTGCCCCCCTCAGACCAGGGCTGGGGTTTTTATTCCAATCTGTTCACGGTACCCAAGAAGGATGGCTCGGTTCGACCCATCCTGGATCTGAAGATACTCAACAGGTTCATCCGGCCGCGGAAATTCCGCATGGAAACGCTGCGTTCAGCTATCCACTCTCTTCGTCAGGGGGACTTTCTGACGTCCATAGACATCAAGGACGCTTACCTGCATGTTCCGATTTTTCCAGCGCACCAGAGGTTTCTCAGGTTCGTGGTGGAGGATCGGCATTTTCAGTTTGTGGCACTCCCTTTCAGTCTTACCTCGGCTCCACGGGTTTTCACCAAAGTGCTGGCTGGGGTGATGGCTCTACTCAGAGCCCAGGGTATACGCATTGTGCCTTATCTGGACAATCTTCTCATTATGATGTCTTCCTTCAGCCAAGCAGAGTTGGACACCAGGACGGTGGTGTCCACTCTGGAGAGATTCGGTTGGGTGATCAACTACCCCAAGTCCTCCCTTTCTCCGTCCAGGTTAGTGTCTTTTCTGGGAATGTCTCTGGATACTTCCCAGGCCAGGGTGTTTCTTCCTCAGTCCAAGGTTCTCTTGATTCAGGAGTTGGCTCGGCTTCTCCTGTCCATCCCTCGTCCGGCCATCAGGCTGGGGATGAGGCTGGTGGGACTGATGGTGGCCTCCTTCGAGGCGGTTCCTTTTGCTCAGTTTCACACAAGGACGCTCCAGCTCCATCTGTTGGCGGCCTGGGATGGGTCTCCACTGTCGTTGGATCAGTCCTTCCTGATTACCCCCCGGGTTCGGCGCTGGATCCAATCAATCTATTGAGGGGCAGATCCTTTCTGACTCCTTGTTGGGAGGCAGTCACCACGGATGCCAGTCTCTCAAGATGGGGGGGTTTCTGGAAGGATCTTCAGTTTCAGGGTCTGTGGGGGCCTCAGGAGGCTCACGAGCCCATCAATGTACTGGAATTGAGAGCCATCAGGTTGGTTCTGTTTTGCTTGACTCATCAGTTGCAGGGCTTGCCAGTTCAGGTTCGGTCGGTGCACAAGCTGGCCCTGGAGGGCGCGTCAGCAATTCTGGTGGCCCCAAGGTGGCCAAGACAGGTTTGGTTCGCAGATGTGGTAAGATTGGCAGAGGACCAGTTTGTTCTGCCCCTGCTGCCGGATCTGCTCACCCAGGGTCGACTACGTTATCCCAATTTACCATCGCTGGCTTTGACGGCGTGGCTGCTGAAACCTCCATCTTGAAGGAGGAAGGTCTTTCCGATGCGGTGATTCGAACTCTTATTAGCGCTAGGAAGCGGTCTTCCTCTACCATTTACTATAGGACCTGGAGGTCTTATATTGATTGGTGTGAGGTCAGGGCTTTCCCTTGTAGGGAATTTTCTATTTCCAGAATCCTGGAGTTTCTTCAACATGGTCTGGATCTGGGGCTCCAGCTTAGTACTCTGAAGGGGCAGGTTTCTGTCCTGGCGGTGTTCTTTCAAAGGTCCTTTGCACATCATCCTTTGGTCAAGACTTTTTTCCAGGGGGTTACGCATGTTCGGCCTCCTAGGAAGCCTTTGGTACCAGTTTGGGATTTGAACTTGGTTCTTTCTGCTCTTCAGGGTCCTCCGTTTGAGCCCTTGCATGATGTTGCCTTGTCTTCGCTTACGCAGAAGGTGGCTTTTTTGGTAGCTATCACTTCTGTTCGGCGTGTCTCTGAGTTGGCGGCTTTGTCCATTCAAGCTCCGTACTTCGAGAGGCATCAGGACAAGGTGGTTTTTCATTTTAAGCCGGATTTCCTTCCTAAGGTGGTTTCTGCTTTTCATCTAAATCAGGACATTGTTCTGCTCTCTCTGTGTCCTAATCCCAGCAACGACAAGGAGAGGGCTCTACATTCTTTGGATGTGGTTCGCGTTGTGAAGTACTATTTGGTGGTAACATCTTCCTTTCGTAAGACTGATGCCTTTTTTGTGGTGCCCTCTGGGCCTAGGAAAGGTTTGGCGCCCGCCAAGTCTTCCATTAGTAAATGGATTCATCAGGCCATTGTTGGGGCCTATTCTGCTAAGGGGAGGAGTCCCCCTTTTTGTGTTACTGCTCATTCTACTCGTGCGGTTGGGGCGTCCTGGGCCTTCCAGCACCAGGCCTCTGTTGAGCAAGTTTGTAAGGCCGCTACTTGGTCTTCTGTTCACACTTTTTCCAAGTCTTACAAGGTTGATGTTCGGGCCTCAGCGGATGCTGTTTTTGGCCGCAAAGTTCTGCAGGCTGCAGTGGTTTAAGTTGTGCTTTATTACCTTGTTTTGAATCCCCGCCCTTTTATGGACACTGCTATTGGATGTCCCACATGTTATGGATATCTTGAAGCGGGGTGTGTGACATACTTAGAATAATACCATTTTGTGAATACTCACCTGTAAAACAGGTATTATAAGTATGTCACACACCCCGCTTCACCCTGCCCTTTTGTATTCTGGATCCTTTATATGGTGAACTTTGCGTTGTTATGACTTATATTTGCCTCTTCCTGGTTCCTTTCCTTACTGCTATCTTTATACTGGGGAATGAGTGGGAGGTCCCAGGTATTTATGGACCAGGAGGGGCTTTCTTTTTCCTATCATCTCTGCAGATCGCCCTCTACAGGTCGGTATTACCCACATGTTATGGATATCTTGAAGCGGGGTGTGTGACATACTTACAATACCCATTTTACAGGTGAGTATTCACAAAATGGTATTGTTTCCCTGAGGATATGGTAGCCAGAAACGCCATTAAGCTGGCATTTTATAATATCGCCGACATGCCCAACGTCATGGGTGCAATTGACTGCACACACGTTGCCCTGGTCCCTCCGGCAGTCGACGAGTATATATACAGGCAAGTTTTGTCTTCCATTGTATCTAAATTTTTGGGTGTTCCTCCTTTGGCAAATAACATTATTTGTTTTTCTCCCTCCTTGTTAAAAAACCCTCATTGTGAATAGTCCCTCCTTTTAAGAAGAGCATCCTTGTGAATAGTTTCTCCATTTTTAGTAACCCTCATTGTGAATAGTCCCTCCTTTTAAGAAGAGCATCCTTGGGAATTGTTTCTCCATTTTTAGTAACACTCATTGTGAATAGTCCCTCCTTTTAAGAAGAGCATCCTTGTGAATAGTTTCTCCATTTTTAGTAACCCTCATTGTGAATAGTCCCTCCTTTTAAGAAGAGCATCCTTGTGAATAGTTTCTCCATTTTTAGTAACCCTCATTGTCAATAGTTCCTCCTTTTAAGAAGAGCATCCTTGGGAATAGTTTCTCCATTTTAGAAACCCTCATTGTCAATAGTCCCTCCTTTTAAGAAGAGCATCCTTGGGAATAGTTTCTCCATTTTTAGTAACCCTCATTGTCAATAGTCTCTCCTTTTAAGAAGAGCATCCTTGGGGATAGTTTCTCTATTTTTAGAAACCCTCATTGTCAATAGTCCCTCCTTTTAAGAAGAGCATCCTTGGGAATAGTTTCTCCATTTTTAGTAACCCTCATTGTCAATAGTCCCTCCTTTTAAGAAGAGCATCCTTGGGAATAGTTTCTACATTTTTAGAAACCATCATTGAGAATACTGCCTCATTTTAGTAATAGCATCATTGAGAATAGTCCCTCCTTTTCATTAGGCCCTCTAGGTTCCTAATCTCTCCTTTTACATATTCCCTCATTGCAATCAGTCCCTCCTTGATAATGCTCCCTCCTTGCCAAGAGTGTATGTGCAACAATGGGCCTTATTTTTCCATTATTAAAACAGATAGTTTGTTGAAAGTCAAACATTTGAAAGTGTACTTCAAATAGAACAAGTAACTCAACCTTGTAAAGGCTCGAACATACATCTTCTTTTGTTGGCCACTTAAATGTAAGGTAGTTGTTTAGTGTTAGTTGTCTGGATGTTAACGTTTGACTTAGGCTGTTAGAAGTGAGCGTTGGATTAGTTTGCTAACCGTTATTTTTTTTTTTGTTTATTTGTCCTTTTTACACAGAAATCGGAAAATGGGCCACTCACTGAATGTGCAAGCAGTGGTGGACCAGGACATGCGCTTTCTGAGCGTCCTGGCAGGCTACCCTGGCTCAGCCCATGACGTGTACTCACTGAATGTGCAAGCAGTGGTGGCCCAGGACATGTGCTTTCTGAGCGTCTTGGCAGGCTACCCTGGCTCAGCCCATGACGTGTACTCACTGAATGTGCAAGCAGTGGTGGCCCAGGACATGCGTTTTCTGAGTGTCCTGGCAGGCTACCCTGGCTCAGCCCATGACGTGTACTCACTGAATGTGCAAGCAGTGGTGGCCCAGGACATGCGTTTTCTGAGCGTCCTGGCAGGCTACCCTGGCTCAGCCCATGACGTGTACTCACTGAATGTGCAAGCAGTGGTGGCCCAGGACATGCGCTTTCTGAGCGTCCTGGCAGGCTACCCTGGCTCAGCCCATGACGCCTACATCCTGCGCAGATCAGGATTATTCCGGCAGTTTGAGTCAGGGGAATTTGCGGGTGCATGGCTCCTTGGTAAGTTGAGTCCAATTACATATTTATCTTTTATATGTGTGGCTTGGTTTTTGGTTGGAGTCACCTTTCCTCCACGATGCCTTGGGCATCACCTTGGGAACATGTGTAACCCGACTGGACCCATTACTTTATCCAAACTACATTGGCTGCAAAATTGTTTGTCCTGCATTGTTTTAACTCCAAAGTGTAAGGTGAGCAAAAGTCTGAAACAGTCTTCCCAACACTTTTCCCTCAAAATCGGTTAGGGACTTTAGCAGAGGGTCTGCGCCATCTTTGCTTACATGCATTTCACTTACTGAGTAGAGGTGAGCGGGATAAAGTGCAGGGGCCGCCTTACACCTGTTTTGGACTAAGCCAAAACAGAAAATGGGTCATGTAAAGTTAACCCATACTACATTGTTCTGCAGCACAGACAGGAAACAATAGCTGCTAACAGTCTGCCTGATTACCCAGCATCCACAGTATTATTTACCTACTTTGGTCCCCCATCTATCACATAAGTTTAATTGTGGTTTTTGCATCTGCAATATGTATGCTCATGTTTGTGTGACAATGTCACCTACCTGATTAATCTGTTTCTTTTAGGAATTTATCGCTGCAATGTATGCATTAATGGTAATATTAGTTTCCCTTACATTTTTATAGGAGATTTGGGGTATCCACTACTCCCGTGGCTGATGACTCCTGTCCTCCGGCCACAGACTCCAGCCCAAGAGGCCTACAATCATGCCCACAGAAAGACCAGGGCAGTGGTGGAGAGGGCCTTTGGACTCCTGAAGACCCGTTTTCGGTGCTTAGACCACACTGGGGGCTCCCTGCAGTATGACCCCAAAAAGGTCATTGATATCATTATGGCCTGTGCAGCACTGCAAAATTTTGCAAAGGGTCCCCCGCTATGTTGATTGGCCTCCCTCGCCACCCGCCGATGAGCCAGACGACACCTATGTGGGCCAGCACAGTGCGTCGGGCCAAGCCGCGCGTGCAAATTTAATTGCCACACATTTTGGTTAATTTTTGTTTTGCTTTGTTTTTGTTTCTTTGGACTTTGTTTGGTGTGTTTCTTTGTTGACATTTTTGTTTTGGGATGTGTAATTTCATTATGACAAAATCAATAATGAATTTTTACAAAAAAACAACAACAATGTTTGTGGACTTATTTAGACAAATTTGTTAGTGTTTGTTTTGGTGGCTACTTGAACTCATATTTCTAAATCAAAACACCACAGACATTAACTTGGTCAAACAAAAATGTTTACTAATTTGTAAAAGGTTCCTTTGATAACATAATATTAGGTGAGTGCCACTCGCATACTTCGGGGGCAGACATGGACATGCAATTAATTTCAAAACGTGCACAAACAGAAAAATGCACCCAAATAATCCCTCTTAGTGGGCCACCCAAACCAGAACAGCCAGTCCCAATCCAAATACAGTTCAATCACAGCCAGGGTCCAAGGTCTTAGTTTGCCAGGCCAGAATGTCACCCAATCATGGCTCCAAACATGAGGAGCCACCCCAAATGATATTATGCCCAAGGCTGCCGCGCAACAGCTTAAGTGGCCGCTTCAGTGAGGCTTGGCCTCTGGCATTGGCTAGTGGGCTATTTCAGGCCTTGAATGACCTATATGGGGGCAAATCCAAAACAACCTAGCAATAGCAGCACAAAATGGCAGATTTTTATGCCTCACCAGACAAGTCAATCCAGTGGGGATGTCTCTCAAAGATGTAGAACAGATTCATGCCAAACACACATTAATATTGGTGATGCCCATAGAACCCAGGTTGGGGCCCTTGGGGGGGGGGGCCTAACCTGGGCCTGTGTTGCATTCAGAATCTGCAACTGTTCCAAAATGTTTCTTTGGTTACTGTGCATTTCGGCCATGCTTGACCTGATTTCGGAGGTCAAGTTGCCCATGTGGCTGTTATGGGTCCTAAATTCAGTCAGCATGGCACTTAAGGTATTTGTCAGGTCCCGGAGACACCCACCTTCCAATAAACCAGCAACCCCCAATCTCCGCTGCTTTCTTCACCTATAGTAAGCCCCCGTTTGCCGGGACGCTAGACACGCCTCACCGGACACGGTTGCCCCCAGGTCTTATTAGCACAAAGGATGCTGATTTATGCAGGGGAAGGTAGATGAATCCAAAGACAAGACGGAGTAGCGAAAACGGACAGGGGTCATACACGGGTGGTCAATCCGAGGTGGCACGGTACAGAAGGGTTAGACGGAAGAATGGTCAGGGGTAAGCCAAGGGTCACAACGGGAGGTCAGAAGTTCGCGGTACAAAAGGAGCAGGCAGAATCGGAGTCAAAGGGCAAGCAAGGTCGGTCCAGGCGGCAATCAGGGATGGTCAAAAACGAGGCAAAATCACAATGAGAAGAGCAATCCAAATCGCACCCAGTAGCACGCTATAACGGGCAAGGACTGACCGCAGGGTGAAAACCTTTAAATGATGGGGGCTAACAGGATTGGCTGGAAGGTGAATGTGGTGATTGGGTGTTACAGGAACTTTGGGCTGATTGCCCAGTGAAATCAGGGGGCGTGCCCAGTACTTTGGGCTAATGGATTTCAAGGGGAGAGGGCTCATTGGCCCATGCAAGCAAAAGGGCTCATTGGCCCATGTAGATCACCTCCGGCGGGCGCGCTGTGTGTAGCGCCGCCGGAGGACATAGGAATGTGACAAGCGCGCACGTGCGCGCGTACGGGGCCACGCGCCGGGAGCGCGCCGCACAGAGAGCGGCGCGGCTAGGACGGAAGCCGCCTGAGCGGCTGCTCGTGACAGCCGAGCGGCGGGCGGGCAGGAGCGACGCCGGCCCGCCGCCGGCTGCGAAGGATCGGAGACAGCGGGGGAACGAGGATCAGGTGAGGGGATCGTGACACTACCCCCCCCTTCACGAGGGGCCTCAGGACCCTTACCAGGCTTATCCGGGTTCTCACGATGAAACCTATTGATAAGGGTTTTAGCATGGACATCCTTGGCTGGTACCCAACACCTTTCCTCAGGACCAAAACCCTTCCAATCAATTAAATACTGTAGAGAGTTATGCAACACCCGAGCGTCGAGTATTCTATTAATTTCATATTCAGGCTCATCTTCCACTATGACCGGAGGAGGAGACGACACCTGAATATTCTTGGCAGACTTTAACAAAGAGACATGAAAGGACGACGGAATTCTCATGGATGAAGGTAACTGGACCTTAAAGGTAACGTCGCTTAGTTTATCAGTGATAGGAAACGGACCGATAAATTTAGGTCCCAGCTTAGACGAGGGCTGTCGAAGGGCAATATTTTTAGTAGAGACCCAGACCCAATCACCCACCTGAAATGGTGGTTCGAGTGACCTATGTCGGTCCGCAAAGATTTTGTAAGTTCCAGAGGCTTTCTTTAAGTTAGACTGTTGCCCTTATTCATCAAGCGATAGCGCCAGGTAGTGTGTGACGAGCGCCAGGTAGCGGCAGCTAACGGCGACTACCGACTCAAGTACGCCCGCGGCGGTCACAATGACGCATTTATCAAGCAAAATGAGGCTAGCGCCGGCGAGAGCGACGGCTAGCGCGGCATTCATCATGAAGCCGCCTGGACCGAACAGCGCCGCTGCAAATTCCCTCACAGCGCCAGGTATGAGCTGTCGCTCCCTGGCGATGTCCAATGCATTTCAATGGAGCAAGCTATAATTAATCATAATTAATTGGTATTAATTTTTTATTTTTTTTTTTTAATGTCAAAAAATCGGAGAACACTTCTGCAATGTTAGGAATTATTTTTAAGTCAAAAAATTTAAAAAAAAAAAAAAGTGCAGAATTGATCTAACAGGTCTGAGATTAATGTATTCATATTACAAAATGATTCTTAAAACATGTATAATGTTACATTCAAAAAATATGGTTGTTTAGGGGTTAAAAACTAGTTAATACACATCGCCGCCAGCGCTCTGGGGTTTAAACAAGGAATGGACAGCGACAGCACATTCGGAGCGTGATTTGTTGATGAATATGAAGCTAGCCGTTCGCTCTGGCCATTCGTTGTCAGTCGCTCACATACAACGCTGGACCTGTGAAACAGCGACCCCCCAGCCAGTATTCATCATTACCGCACACCGACTGAGTCGCTGTCATCAAGCTAATGCCGGCCAAGCACAGCGAATACTGGCTGGCGCTGAAAAAATCACGCTACAGTCGCTCATCTGTCGCTACCTGGCGCTATTGATGAATCGGCCTCTTTATTTCAGACCATACTTTAGTCCTTTCTCGTAGCCATTCCTCCAAGGCCGGCAAGTTGGAGGAAGGACCAGAAAAAGATGATGCCTTTGGGTTTCTACCGTAATTACAAAAAAAAGGTGAAAACCTAGTAGATTCACTCGGCGCATTGTTAAAGGCGAATTCTGCAAATTCGATGAATTCCGCCCATTGTTCTTGGCGATCGGAGACGAAACAGCGTAGATATTGTTCTAAACATTGATTTACCCGTTCGGTCTGTCCATTAGACTGCGGGTGATAGGCGGTAGAGAGCGACACTTTAATACCTAAACGCTTGCAGAAAGCTTTCCAAAAACGAGATACAAACTGAACTCCTCGATCTGAAACAATATTCTGAGGTAAACCATGGAGGCGAAAAACATGCTTAATGAATAGTTGTACTAAATCTGGTGCCGACGGAAGTTTTATCAATGGAATAAAGTGTGCCATTTTACTGAAGCGATCCACCACCACCCAAATTACAGAATTCCCCTGTGATGGAGGAAGATCAACAATAAAATCCATGGATATGTGCGACCATGGTTCAGCGGGGATTTCTAAGGGAACTAATAATCCCGCAGGGGACCCATGAGTGGTCTTACTTCGAGCACATACCGGACATGCTTCGACAAAGGCGGAAGTATCGCGTCGGATGGTGGGCCACCAGACATGACGTTTGGCGATAGCTAAAGTCTTACGAACACCTAAGTGACCAGCCGACTTGGCATCATGTAGTTCCTGTAAAACGGCCAGACGCAAATGAGGCGGGACAAATAAACAATCAGAGGGTTTACCCGGAGGAGAATCAACCTGAAATGGTACCAACGAGCTAGACAGGTCAGGGAGAAGTGCAGCCACAACACAACCCAAAGGCAAAATCGATTCTGGAGGACCACTCTGGTCCTTGCAATCCCCGAAATTACGGGATAGGGCATCTGCTTTGGCATTCTTCTTCCCCGGCTTATAGGTGATAATAAAATTAAATCGAGAAAAGAAGAGTGCCCATCGCGCCTGACGGGAGTTGAGTCTCTTGGCAGACTCTAAATACTCCAGATTCTTGTGATCAGTATACACCGTGATGGGGTGTAGGGAACCTTCTAGCCAGTGGCGCCATTCTTCAAAGGCCAGTTTAATACCCAATAGTTCCCTATTCCCAACATCGTAATTGCGTTCAGCAGGTAAAAACTTCCGAGAGAAGAATGCACAGGGATGTAGTTTCTCTGGATTACCCGCATACTGAGAAAGAACCGCTCCTACTCCCAGTTCCGAGGCGTCAACCTCTAATAGAAATGGAAGCCGGGTGTCGGGATGTATCAAAATGGGAGCGGAGGTGAAAGTCTCCTTTAACACTTGAAAGGCGTTTTTAGCTGAGGGAGGCCACTCCTCAACAAAAGCGCCCTTACGAGTGAGATCTGTTAAAGGACTCACAATGGACGAGAAACCCTTTATAAACTGCCTGTAAAAATTCGCAAAACCTAAAAATCTCTGAAGCGCCTTTAGGGTTCTAGGTTGTTCCCACTCCAAAATAGCAGAAACCTTGGAAGGATCCATCACCAATCCCCGTTTGGAGATTATAAATCCTAGGAACGGGATTTCAGACATTTCAAAAACACATTTGGAGATTTTAGCATACAGACGATTTTCCCGCAATCTCTGCAACACCGTTTTGACAAGTTGTCGGTGCTCCACCAGAGAGCGGGAAAAAATCAGTATGTCGTCCAAATAGACCACGAGAAACTGACCCAAAAAATCACGGAATATGTCATTGACAAAATCTTGAAACACTGCAGGAGCATTGCATAACCCGAATGGCATTACTAAGTATTCATAATGCCCATCCTTTACGTTAAAGGCCGTCTTCCATTCATCCCCCTGCCGTATGCGAATAAGGTTATATGCTCCTCGAAGGTCTAACTTAGTGAAGACCTGGGCCCCAGAGACCTGATTAAAAAGGTCATTGATTAATGGTAGAGGATATCTATTTTTTACAGTAATCTTATTTAACCCACGATAATCTATACAAGGGCGTAAGCCGCCGTCCTTCTTCTCGACGAAGAAGAACCCAGCACCGGCAGGCGAGGTGGAAGGACGGATAAAACCTTTCTGGAGATTTTCGGTGATATAATCTTTCATGGCCTGCTCTTCGGATCTAGTGAGATTATATAGTTTCCCCCTAGGGGGCATAGTACCTGGGAGTAAGTCAATAGGACAGTCGTAGGCCCTATGGGGTGGAAGAATGTCGGCGGATTTCTCCGAAAATACGTCTGCCCAATCTGCATAGACTGGAGGTAACCCATCAGGGACAAGAGGTGTGGTCCTAAGGGATATAGAAAAACAACGACTTTGACATGAAGGACTCCACTTCACCAGATCCCCCGATCTCCAATCTATCACGGGGTTATGGACTTTTAACCAGGGAAATCCTAAAACGATAGGGGAGACGGGACTTTCAATAATCAAAAATTCTATTTCTTCCGAGTGGGCAGATCCTACGACTAAATTCACCCTAGGGGTCTTGTGGGAGACCAACCCCCCCTCAATGGGCTTATTGTTGACCGCCAGGACCCGGAGGGAATTTTCTAATGGGATTAACGGGATCCCTAGAGTGATGGCTAAGGATCTATCCAGGAAATTGCCAGCCGCTCCACTATCGATGAAGGCGGAGGCAATAGTCCGGGACGGACCCCAAGAGAGTGTAACAGGTAAGAGTACACGATTGTCTGGAGGGAACGATACCTGATCGCCTAGAAGAGGTCCCTCTGCAAGATCTAGGCGTTGAAGTTTCCCGCCACCGGAGCCTTGTTTGGGCAGGACTTGGCAAAATGACCCGGATTACCACAATAGAGGCAGAGGCCTTGGGATCTGCGCCGAACTTTCTCCGCCTGAGAGAGGTGGGTAACGCCCAGCTGCATCGGTTCCTCCTGCGACACGGAAGGAGAGGAAACGGCTGCCCCCTTAAAGCTTGACTCTTGACGCGAGGACCCCCAAGGTTGGTCCTTGCCTCTCTCCTGGCGCCTTTCACGAAGACGTCGATCCACCCTGATGGCCAGCTGCATATATTCATCTAGGTTTTTAGGCAAAGGATAGTTCACCAGGATGTCCTTGATGTTATCGGAGAGCCCCATTCTAAATTGGCTACATAAAGCCGGATCGTTCCACTGGGAATCTATAGCCCACCACCGAAATTCTGCGCTATATTCTTCAGCAGAACGTTTGGCCTGTCTCAGGTTCCGCAATTTAGAATCCGCCGTCGCGGCCCGATCTGGGTCAGCATACAGTAGTTCCATGGCCGAAAAGAAAGAGGAGACCGACTGCAAGGCTTCATCAGACGGAGCTAAACCAAACGCCCAGGTCTGTGGGTCGCCCTGGAGGAGAGAAATGACTAGCCCAACGCGTTGCGCTTCGGATCCAGATGCGTGGGGTCGAAGGCGGAAGTACAGTTCGCAAGAATTTTTAAAGTTAGAAAACTTCGCCCGATCTCCCAAAAATTTTTCCGGGAGAGGGATCTTGGGCTCGACGGCCGGAGAAGGATCCGCTGGCGCAGGCACCTGACGATTTTCTTGCGCGGCCACTCGTTGAGCCAGCTGATTAATGGCAGTGGCCATAGCTTGAACTTGTTGGATCAATTCTTCCATCTAGAAGATATTCTTCTTTTTGTTGGCCCGTTATAATGTCAGGTCCCGGAGACACCCACCTTCCAATAAACCAGCAACCCCCAATCTCCGCTGCTTTCTTCACCTATAGTAAGCCCCCGTTTGCCGGGACGCTAGACACGCCTCACCGGACACGGTTGCCCCCAGGTCTTATTAGCACAAAGGATGCTGATTTATGCAGGGGAAGGTAGATGAATCCAAAGACAAGACGGAGTAGCGAAAACGGACAGGGGTCATACACGGGTGGTCAATCCGAGGTGGCACGGTACAGAAGGGTTAGACGGAAGAATGGTCAGGGGTAAGCCAAGGGTCACAACGGGAGGTCAGAAGTTCGCGGTACAAAAGGAGCAGGCAGAATCGGAGTCAAAGGGCAAGCAAGGTCGGTCCAGGCGGCAATCAGGGATGGTCAAAAACGAGGCAAAATCACAATGAGAAGAGCAATCCAAATCGCACCCAGTAGCACGCTATAACGGGCAAGGACTGACCGCAGGGTGAAAACCTTTAAATGATGGGGGCTAACAGGATTGGCTGGAAGGTGAATGTGGTGATTGGGTGTTACAGGAACTTTGGGCTGATTGCCCAGTGAAATCAGGGGGCGTGCCCAGTACTTTGGGCTAATGGATTTCAAGGGGAGAGGGCTCATTGGCCCATGCAAGCAAAAGGGCTCATTGGCCCATGTAGATCACCTCCGGCGGGCGCGCTGTGTGTAGCGCCGCCGGAGGACATAGGAATGTGACAAGCGCGCACGTGCGCGCGTACGGGGCCACGCGCCGGGAGCGCGCCGCACAGAGAGCGGCGCGCCCGCTCCCGGCGCGGCTAGGACGGAAGCCGCCTGAGCGGCTGCTCGTGACAGCCGAGCGGCGGGCGGGCAGGAGCGACGCCGGCCCGCCGCCGGCTGCGAAGGATCGGAGACAGCGGGGGAACGAGGATCAGGTGAGGGGATCGTGACAGTATTATTCAGGGAATCTAATTGGCCCTGAATATGTTGTTGATTGAGTTGATTTTGGCGACGAAAAAGCCGCCTCTCATGGTGCCATGCTGCCTCCATCATCTGCAATCCCCTCCCCTGGGAAACTGGGTGACGTTGCTGAGTACGCCGCCCAATTCCCCGGGTTGTGGGGCGTGCAGATGATGTTGCTCGAGGACCCCCAACAGCCACAGGTATGCTCGCCAAATCCTCAGCAGCAGATCTGAAACTGGGGACTGGAGGGTCAGTCTCTGCATGCTGCCCACGATGTGCAGGCAGCATGCAGCCAGCTTCCCTCTGCTGCTGAGGATTTGGCGGAGAAACATTTTGGGACAGTTGCAGATTCTGGCCCAGGGGAAGATCTTCATAATCTGCAAGGAAGCTTCCATCCTCCTCCAGCTCCTGGATTTCCTCCATCAGTGTGTGGCTCTGTTGGGGACATGTGAAAAAAAAAAGGTTCAGTGTGGGGAATACCTATGTAAATCAGACACTAAAAACATGGCAGGCCACATGAATACGCAACAGCATCAAAAAACACTTACCGTAGATATCGGATCCTGGGTCCGATGCAGCACGGAAGAAGACGGCAGCGGTAACATGGCAGAGGAGTCCCCACTAGCTGAGGGATGAGGCTGGGTTGCATTAGAAGAAAAAGAGCTATGAAAACACACAACTATGCCTTGTTGATGGTTAAGAACACATATGCTAACCAAATAAACGTGGCCAAGCAGGAATGGCCACTCCCACAACGTTGCCACTTGGCCTTCACTAGGAATGCCATTAGATTAGTGCATGGATTGTTAAACCAGAATAGACACATTGGTCACGTGTCTAAAAACAAACATGCAACTAATGGCTGTTGTGTGAGTTTCCACATCCCTTATAGGCGATGACGTTAACACACTAAGGTGCCAAATAGCAGTTACAATATGATTCTGGTGGGGAACATTGTATCTCTGAAAACATTTCTATCAAACCATCTTAATCCGTTGGGCCCCCAACCCAGCTCTTAGCAAATTGCCCAACAGCCAAAGATGTTAGTGTGGCGTGTGCTTGTCAATTAATACATAGCATGCATTCATTTTCTACACTCCAAAGTTTCATACTCTTCAGAAATGTTAGTAAACGTCATGTATGTGGGTGACAATTTGCACATTACCAGTCGACACACATGACACACCCTGGTCAAAGTGAGCACTCCACTACAAGCCACACCCTAGAGCCATGTCTTTAGCTAGGCCTTGCTGCCACACCCTTGAGCCATGTGTTTAACTAGGCCTTGCTGCCACACCCTTGAGCCATGTGTTTAACTAGGCCTTGCTGCCACACCCTTGAGCCATGTGTTTAGCTAGGCCTTGCTGCCACACCCTAGAGCCATGTGTTTAACTAGCCCTTGCTGCCACACCCTAGAGCCATGTGTTTAGCTAGGCCTTGCTGCCTATGTGTAGGTTAAGACACATTTTTGGGGTCATTCACACATTACTAACCTGCTGGAATTGGCGGGTTGTCGGTGTCCTGCTGGCCCGAGTGTCCCTCTAAGGCCACAGGATGTAGCAAGCCCAGCACCATCTCCTCCTCCAGCCTGTGTAAATTTCAATTTCGTGGGAAATCCTCCGCCAGTTTGTAAGCTGAAAAACATAGTAAGCATAATTAAGTGCACTGATGGATAGACAAGAATAATAAAAACCCACAAATAAGCTATGTACCTGTACTGCCGCCTTTTATTCTGTTTCTTCCGCATGGCATATTTCAGGTCGGATATCTTCCGCTGAACCTGTTCCACATTTTTGAGTTCCTCACCCGCTGCATTGACTTGCCTGGTGAGTTCTGCCAAAATCTCTGCTTTGCGCTGTTTGCTAGTTGTTTTTGATTTGCTCCCAAATAGGACATCATAATATAAGGTGAGCCCACTAGCCAATGCCAGAGTTTGGGACTCACCAAAACGGCCACTCAAGTGTCCTCGGCGCAATGTGTGCCCTGTTTGGGGTGGTTGTGGCTCCTCAGTGCTTGGTGGCAAATGGGGTGACATTCTGGCCTGGGGGCAAATGGGGTGACATTCTGGCCGGGGGTATGGAGGAGACCTCAAGGACTGGAGGCTGGCTGTGGATCTTACTGGACTTGGAAAGGGACTGGGTGTTCGGGGCTGGGTGGCCACTGAAGTAGCAGGTGTAGATGTGGCATAGGGGGAATGCATGACAACCTGTGCCGGAGGAGAATGTGGGCGAGCAAGAGAGGGTCTGGGTGAGCTTGAGCTGCTGCTTGGAGCCCTGTGGCTCTGTGGGGCCTTGGAGGTCATTGGCTGGGGTGAGCCATAGCTGGTGGGTCGACCACTCTTGGCCTTGGATTTTGAGGCACGTGCGGGTGCGAGGGGGACGTTGGCCTTTGCAACCTTTTCTGGCTTCTGGGCCTGCTGCGGCTTCTTTGCCTGCTTCGGCCCCTGCTGCGGCTTCTTTGCCTGCTGCGGCTTCTTTGCCTGCTTCGGCCCCTGCTGCGGCTTCTTTGCCTGCTTCGGCCCCTGCTGCGGCTTCTTTGCCTCCTTCGGCCCCTGCTGCGGCTTCTTTGCCTGCTTTGGCCCCTGCTTCTTTGCCTGCTGCGGCTTCTTTGCCTGCTGCGGCTTCTTTGCCTGCTTGGGCCCCTGCTGCGGCTTCTTTGCCTGCTGCGGCTTCTTTGCCTGCTGCGGCTTGGGCCCCTGCTGCAGCTTCTGGCCCTGTGTTTTTGGCCTTTGGCTATCGCCTTGGTGCCACGTGGGGGGGGGATGTGGGGCAGGGTGGGGTGGGGCTTCGTCCCCTCTTACCCATTTGTTGGGCCCTAGCTGGTGCAGCCTTGGTTTGCTTGCTCCTTTGGTGGGCTGCTGCCACCTCCTTTTTGGCCGCAGCCTTGGTGGTAGCCCTTAGCCTCGCTTTAGGCTCTTGCAACCTGGTTTTCGGGCCCTCGGCCTGCTCAGCCCGCTTGCTCTGCTTCTTCTGGGTGATCTGTTTTTTAGGTGCCATTTTTGGTGGACTCTCAAAGAGAATGAGCTGTGTGTGCAGGGACCTTTAAATAAGGGATCCGCCGTGTGACGCCTACGCGTTCGCGTATGCGCACGTCCGGCCGTTCGCATGGACGTGCGGAACCCGGAAACCGCTGGGGCATTACTTATCTGCTGCCGAGAAGAAGAAAGATGGCGCCCACTATCTTCACCCGCCAACAAGAAGAGATCATCATGCTCGTAAGTGTATTTGTAGGCCTTTAAAGTGACATCTAAATGCTGCTCGACATGTTAAGGATGCGCACGTAAGAGATCGGATCCAAATTGGGCTAAAATACATGCACACCCAAACGCACGCCACACACGTGCAAAACAACAGTGCTGGCAGATTTGAAAGTTTACTTAGCCTAGAAGTGTATGTGGGTATGTTTTAATGTGATTGACCGTAAAAAGGTATAGTTTGCAATTATTTATAGGCATGTTTAATTAATTGGTATGTTTGAGTTGTGTTTTGTAGACCATGCTGGAGCGCAGGTACGACTACCTGCCCAACTCGTTTGAAAAGCGAAACGTCGCCCTGGAAATCATCGCCGAGATCCAACAACAGACCAACACCACCTTCACCCACACACAGATCATGCAGCATTGGTCGGACCTGAAAAGACCATTTCCCAAGTAAGTACATCGATCGCATGCAAGATGTAACTACGCCAGAAGTTAGGCCTTGTATTTATAATGCCTTTTCTTTGGTAGTGTTGGAAATGGATTACCGCATTCGCCGCACCCGGAGGCGCACAGGCCGACCAGTGCTGCATGATTCTGCAGCTGTGAGTGAAGGTGGCGGATCTCCAGGGCGACGGGCCTACCCCTCCTCTCTGGCCTCCTCAGACCAGCCCCTGGACCTTACCACAGAGGAGGGGCGGCACAGCGTGGGCAGGCAGTCGTACCCTGCCACGCATGCGGGAGCCTCTGGTATGTCACTCTTCATGTCTACGCACACACATATACATGCTAGCTCCTGATATCAACAAACTGATTCCTTGATTCTGTATTTTTAGATGCTTCGGGTGCGGGTGAGGTAGTGGGTGAGGAGGCAGCAGATAGGAGCCCACAAGACCCTGGAGAAGGTGAGTGATGTGACCCAGACTTAGCTAAAAACATTTGAGGACTGCTGAATCAGACATCCAAACTAACCATATTGCCATGTTTCTACAGGCACTTCTTCACAGCAGAGCCAGGAACCAGGACCTCATGGTGTTGTCCCCAACGAGCCATCTCTCGGCCACCAACCAAGTAAGTAGTCATGCCATTATTGCCATTTATGTATAACTTCACCTGAACACACAAATACATAATGCCCAAGTCAATGCCAATATAAGAGTGACCTGTGGCCACTTCATTAGCTTAATTACTTGCCCAACTGTCCTGTGGCCACTTAATTAGCTTAATGACCTGTGGCCACTTCATTAGCTTAATGACCTGTGGCCACTTCATTAGCTTAATTCCTTGCAAGAATGACATCTGTGGCTTATAGTTAATTTGTTTAATAAAATACATTCAATCCACAGGTGAGAAACATGTATTGTTCGCCCAATAATATTTGTCTCGAAATTGGTTCCAGGGACCACACGGCAACGACTTGCTGACATGAATCGGAGGGTCCCTGAGTTGGTGGCCGATCTGCAGGGACACGTTGGGGACAACAGAAGAGGAAGAGTAGTGTCCTGGTTCCTGGCCCTGTATATTTGTAAATATTTTGGATTGTATATAGTTTTTTGGTAACAAACCAATTTTTTATTGTATATAGTTTTTTTAAAAAATGCATTGTATATAGTTTTTATAATGTTCTGCCAAATTGTCTAAATAATTTTTAAAAATTTTAAAAATGGCCACCAAAAATGGCAGTTGAATAATGAATAAAAATAAATAATCCAAAAATGGTGTTCCATTTATTTGCACAAATACATTTACACAAAACAAAGGGACAATGACATATTTCTAAATCAAGATTGTGATGTCCGCTAAGTGATTTGGGTAAGTTTTAGGGACCGAAAATGGAAGAAGAACCTAAGCGCTAAGTGATTTGGGTAAGTTTTAGGGACCCAAAATGGAAGAAGAACCTAAGCGCTAAGTGATTTGGGTAAGTTTTGGGGACCCAAAATGGAAGAAGAACCTAAGCGCTAAGTGATTTGGGTAAGTTTTAGGGACCCAAAATGGAAGAAGAACCTAAGCGCTAAGTGATTTGGGTAAGTTTTAGGGACCCAAAATGGAAGAAGGACCTAAGCGCTAAGTGATTTGGGTAAGTTTTAGGGACCCAAAATGGAAGAAGAACCTAAGCGCTAAGTGATTTGGCTAAGTTTTAGGGACCCAAAATGGAAGAAGAACCTAAGCGCTAAGTGATTTGGCTAAGTTTTAGGGACCCAAAATGGAAGAAGAACCTAAGCGCTAAGTGATTTGGCTAAGTTTTAGGGACCCAAAATGGAAGAAGAACCTAAGCGCTAAGTGATTTGGGTAAGTTTTAGGGACCCAAAATGGAAGAAGAACCTAAGCGCTAAGTGATTTGGGTAAGTTTTAGGGACCCAAAATGGAAGAAGAACCTAAGCGCTAAGTGATTTGGGTATGTTTTAGGGACCCAAAATGGAAGAAGAACCTAAGCGCTAAGTGGGTAGGGTGAGCTTTAAGGGCTCCAAAGGGAAAAGGCAGGATAGCGCTAAGTGGTTAGGGTGAGCTTTAAGGGCTCAAAAGGGAAGAGGCAGGATAGCGCTAAGTGGTTCTGGTGAGCTTTAAGGGCTCCAAAGGGAAGAGGCAGGATAGCGCTAAGTGGTTAGGGTGAGCTTTAAGGGCTCCAAAGGGAAAAGGCAGGATAGCGCTAAGTGGTTAGGGTGAGCTTTAAGGGCTCCAAAGGGAAAAGGCAGGATAGCGCTAAGTGGTTCGGGTGAGCTTTAAGGGCTCCAAAGGGAAGAAGCAGGATAGCGCTAAGTGGTTCGGGTGAGCTTTAAGGGCTCAAAAGGGAAGAGGCAGGATAGCGCTAAGTGGTTCGGGTGAGCTTTAAGGGCTCCAAAGGGAAGAGGCAGGATAGCGCTAAGTGGTTCGGGTGAGCTTTAAGGGCTCCAAAGGGAAGAGGCAGGATAGCGCTAAGTGGTTAGGGTGAACTTTTTTGTAGTAGAAGTGATGGGAGTGAAATTATATATGCGAGCACTTTAATGAGTTAAGTTTGTAGTGCGCAGGCGCAAGATCGTAAGGATTCCGTCTGGACGAATATTTTTGGAAAAAGTGAAGCAGGATGTATCGGGAAACATAAAGGATTCGTGTGAGGATACGATGGGAAAAGGGCAAAAACAAAAGGCTACGTTGTTAGCTGAGAAAATGAATCTGAAAAGTCTCGATGGAAACGGACATCCTCGTACGCGTACTCTGGCATACGAGCGGACGGAAACTTTACAAAAGGTTTACAATGCATGCTTGGAATCGCTCGCACATTCATACGAGAGCGGGAACTTTTGAAAATGATACGACAACGGCACTAAAACTGAAGTTTTTTTGTGTCTCTCTGAATCGAGGCTACGATCTACTCTGAGGAAGCTCCTGGTGAGTGGGGTCCTGGTGTCATGTCCCAAGACATGCGTTTCATTTTACCCAGGGTAGAGGCTTGATATAGTGCTCATTTACATAGGTTGAACATTGTGCCTTTAACTGCTTTTGTCCCTTCCTGGCTCCCTTAGTCTAACTTTCCTTCCTCCTCTCTCCCTTAAGCCATTTGCTAGTTTGCATCCAAACAGTGCACATGTGCTGCTCTCTCCTGCAGTCTACAGTCTTTTTACCTGCTGATGTTATGGGTTTACATCACTGTTTCTTGTTTCCTGCTGTATTGGACGTACATTTCAAGATTCCTCCTGTAAGAAGTGTTTATTGCAAGATTCTGTACTGAAATAAAGCTTCTAAAACGTATCTACGTAAGTCCTTGACCAGCTGAGTAAGCTATCTGCCGAGCCTTATAAAGTAAGAACACATCCATCACAGACACACACAGTCAAGGTGAAGCTGTCTACAGGGTTCACATTACTGCCATCTGGTGAGTCAGAATAGTAAAAAGACTGTTTATTCATCTGCTAAGAGCAGCTTAGCTATAGAGCTATATAGAGCACCAGCTGTTCAGTACTGTTGGCTGGCTCCTTTCTCTAGACTTTCTCCTTGCTGTATCCTGCTCCACCAGCAGATGGCCCTCTCTTGCAGAGGTGTTAGCCCGCACCTGAGTGACTTCCTGGTCTATTTAAGCTGTTCTACCCATTCAGTTAATGGATCAGCATTGATGTGATGTGATGTGTCTTTGTCTGTCTGTACCACAAACCTGGAATCCTGTATGTATACCTGGACCCTGAACTCTGTACTTTGGACTTTGAATCTAGAAACCTGGAACCCTGAACCTTAAAACCCTGAAACCTGGATCCCTGCAATAGCCCTATGTCTACAATTTATCTGTATATCTGCACAGCCATGATTACCTCGATTCTTTTATAGTCACCATAGTAGATTTATGTTCCATGTGTATATATATATATATATATGTATAGCCATCTGGTGTGTGATCTGTTCACTGTCACGATTAAACACAGTTTGCAGTATCTCAGTCTCTGTTTCTCAGCCTCATTACTACTAGAGGAATCCCTCTGTTGAGAGATTCATGACAGTGTATATGTTACTGCAGCCATTATATAAGCAAGACTAGTTCTTCCTCTACATCCAGCCTGAGTGTGTTATTACAGCTTAAGCCTCAGCACAGCTAACGGTCTCATATGAGCTCATATCAAAATGACCTACATTTACAGTGCGCCTCTGAGAGATTATTGAAGTACATTTGTGGATAAGTGATTTAGACTTTGCTTAGATCATCAGCGTTTTTTCTAAAAGCAAGTGAATCTGATTTATTTCTGCCTTCAGCAATGTATCAATTTTTATGGGTCATAACTGAATGTCTCCCTAGCCTGAGCTCTACAGATTCGATACATATGCAGGTGCTTTCTGGGCAGCCTGCCAACTCATATGTTGGTACTTTTCTGCAAAACATCTCTGCAGCCCAGAGACCTTAGGCTGTCAGCACAAAATACAGACCTACAGCTCAGTTATATGAATTAAACGCTATGTGAAACCTTTAAAAGTGAAGGAGAATCTTGAGAACATGAGTCAAGAACTGTTTTCCAAAATCACCCAGCAATGGGAGACCATATTAACCCACCAAGTTACTCTCACACAGACTGCCAATGATGTGTTATTACTAGAGGCTGCTCTAAGACAACTTTCCACACTTTATGGGAATTAAATGCAATTAAGTCAGAAGTATATTGCCACTTTAGAGGGAATGAATTTAGACCATTCATTAAAAGAGTTGGAAAGCTTCCAGCAGCTTCACTCTGTAAGAGACTTTTTAATAAGTGGAATTAAAGCCAATGTTAATGGAAAAATTGCCCAACTCCAGGAAACTGCTTCTCACATGACAAGTATTCAATGATCAGTCAGTGACTTATACTGTCCCGCTTGGATGTGGCAGCTATTAAAATCCGAGCAATGTTTGAACAAAGAAAAGCTGATATGGAGGCAGCGGCAGCTTGGCAGCAGGCAGAGATGGAGTCAGAGGCAGCTCAACAGTGGGCAGAGATGGAGGCAGCCTGTAAGAAAGCAGAAGCACCCCAGAAAAGAGCAGAAATAGATACTCTGGAGAAACTGCGAGCATGCCATGGCTATGGCAAGACTGAAGGTTTTAGAACAAGGTAGTGAAAGAGACAGTACCCATTTAAGTGAAGTGTCAGCAGAGGATCTTGAGCACACAAGGGACTATGTGCTAAGCCAAAATAGTGTGCCCCTAAATGCTGCAGATGCTCCTGGTAGTAGAGACATTTCTCCACAGCAGCAGGGGATAGATTCTTTGGCAGCACCCCGCTTATAAGGTCAGTACAATGCACCACCCACTTATCAACCTGATTTTTCCTCACATGTTCCTGCACTCGAGACCCCTGGACTTCAGCGAGATTTTTTCAAGGACACTATTGTTCAAGCCAATGCCCTAACATGGTACCATCCACCTCACCGCTACACAGGCACTAAGCCTATGAACGTTTCCTGGTTGAAATGCTCATGTAGCCCCATACTTACCCACACCTGTCACTTCTCAGCCAGCAATTCCCTGCATAAAGGCAGAGAAATCAAGCATGTCAGAGGTCGCCAGTAACAGAAATGTGACCTTTATAGCAGCTGAGAAGCTTGATATACTTGTAAAGTGGCTGGGCCCACAATCTGCTGAATGCATTAAGAGACTCAGATCTGTTCATACTGACAACCCAGGAGCAGGTCTTATTGTGGATTGAGAAAGACTTGAACAAAGCTTTGGCAGTCCTGGAGCTCTCAATTGACTACAGACTTTTCCAAAGATATCCTGTGAGGACAATCAGTGACCTACTTTTAGAGCTCCAATCTGCCAAGGCAGTCTCCCAGCTACTTTGACTAAGTTGCTTGGACCGCTCATGGGGTAAACCCAATTGTTTCCAAACTGCCATACCATCTGCAAGAAAGGTGGGCTACACTTGGTTCTCCTACTTCTGTGAGTTCATCAGACATTGCAGAGACTAAAGCTTTTCCCTTGGTGAACTTAGTGGACCTAGTCCACCCCTCCTGGATTTGACAGCTCCTACCCCAACTACAGAAGCTGCAGGGGTCAAGTGTCAGTGAAAAAGACAGATGTTCTTCCTAAACCTTCATCATCTTCTGACAAGGGCAACCAGGCGAACAAGTTTGAAAATCCTAACCGCCAGTGCCCTATTCACAAGTTGCCACATCCCCTGAAGAAGTGCATCGGCTTCAGAAAGAAACCACTCAAATAACGCAAATAACTTTTAAAGCAATTTGTGGTATGTTTTAGATGTTGTGCATCCACAGAACACATAGCCAAGGACTATAAAACCCCCATCAAGTCAATGGAGTGCAATAGCAAAGATCATGTGTAGGAAATGCATCAATATGAGCTAAGCCCTGCACCACCAGCTGATTCATCTCTTGTGTTACAGCATGGCGGGGAGGATACAAATCAAACCGCAAGACCCACCACAGTATCTTCTTCATGCACAGAGGTTTGGGGTGAAGACCTTTATGACAAATCCTGCTCAAAAATATGTCTTGTCAAGGTATACCTTAAAGGCCATCCAGAAAGGGCTCTAGAGGTTTATGCCATCCTGGACAACCAGGACAACCAGAGCAATCGGTCGCTTGCAAGATCATAACTTTTTGACTTTTTCAACCTGAAATGTGAGACTTACCCTTATACTCTGGGTACCTGTAGCGGCATTGCTGAAGTCTCTGGGAAAAGAGCCAGTGGACTGATTGTAGCTCCTGTCCAAAACAATATTGAACTACCCTTGCTTACACTTCTGGAGTGCAACCTGATACCGTCCAACAGAGAGGAGATCCCTACACTAGGGGCCACTCGTCATCACCCGCATCTGAGGTAAATAGCTGATGAAATACCACCTCTTAGCAAGAACGCCAATATTTTGCTACTGCTGGGCAGAGACTTTCTCTGATTATACAAGGTACGCTGGCAGATGAATGGACTGGATGACACTCCGTTTGCTTAAAGCCTTGATCTAGGTTGGGTCATCATAGGTAATGTTTGCATAGACAAATTAAAGAAGTCTACACCAGTTGTTACGTTCAAGTCACTAAGCGGACTTGGTCTGGCTTCTGTTGTCCGATTCCCAATTACTATATTCTAAGAGAAATCAATACACGCGACAAGGTGTGTAGCAAAACCTCAGAGAAACACACTGAGCAGGGGACGCTTCTGACCCCTGATTTTATTGAAAACTTTCATAGTTAGAGCATGCACAGAACAGACAATTACCTAAGTTAAAAATAATGAGAACAGAAAATTTATGACCATGTACAAGGTTGAGTTCAGGGAGTATTTTATAGTTTTCTCAGTTCCCAGAGCCCCCCATGCGAAGCAGCACATTCCTTAGATAAGAAATAAGGGATAAGGAGAAGCTTTGCAAAAGCAATTACAGAAAAGTCCAGTGTTAAAGCGTTACTCTAACATACAGAAAATAAACCATAGTCTTTCAGAACTATGTTTCTTAAATCTGGATCTTCTCATTTCCCCCCTTTGACATCTCCATCTGTCTTTCCTTTGACTGTGTCCACTTCGGAAGGTTTATAGCCAGTTCAGTCACTCAGGTACTATCCCAGGCCGGCGAGTTGCCTAGGGGAACACAGGTCTTCTCCAACTGGTTCCATCCCCCAAGTACTTGAACAGCATCCTTCCAAAGAAGAGTCTCGAATTTTGACAGATGATATGTCAATTCTAAAGGAAAGAAACATAGTTACTCATTTAGAAAGCGCATTATCTGCAATCAAGATACGTTTATGTGTTACTTTAGGTGTCTTGATCCTGGCTACAAGGCAAAGAGCTAGTTTTACTAGAACATAAATCATTATGCCCAGAAGGCACAATGCCAAAATATTAATCAAGATATTCTTGATCCATTGTAGTGGACCACTCCAGTTTCCCCAATCTCCAAAAGGGGACCATTCTTTTGCAAATGTCTTAATCTTACTTTGTATCCTTTGAACTTCTTCTCTATGGCCTTTTATTACTTCGTAATAATCAGGTATCTCTAATGAGGTATTATGTATCCAAGTACAGCACTCGTAGTCCTCTGTCATTTCAAGTTATTTAACAAACTCTCTTTACAAGTAGATGCTCCTATATGGGTGTGGTTTTTATTTCCTAATAAGAAGCACCAATCTGGTCTATATGCTCTTCCCGTTAAATGGTAATTTATCTCATTAGCAGAACTATTGACTCTCTCATACTGTAATTGAATAGGGATGGCTATGAGGGGTACCCGGGAAGACGAAGGATGTAACTTACTACATATCCAACATTTGTCAAAACCAGTTTGTCTAGCAAAAGAGTATTTATACTTTAGCAAAAGTAACTTTTGATGATGAGTGCCTATCTCCCTTCTATTTCTTATAGGTGCAGGGGATGAAATATTGAGGCAGAAAGCCATTATCATTGTTAAGAGGAAATATTTAATTTTCCCTCTGGACCTGTAACCTTTTTACAATGACTTGCGTGTATCCAAGTGGATTTTCCTTCAAGTTTCACTGAAGTAGGCGTTGTCAAAAGAACTTGAAAGGGTCCTTCAAACCTTGATTCCAAAGATTTTCTAGAATGTTTCTTTACATAGACAAAGTCTCCTGGTTGGAGATTATGAGTTCCTGTTATCTGGTCGGGGTCTGGAAGAGAATCAAAAACACTTTTGTGCAGTTTAGTGAGATGTTTCTGCAACTGTATCACATAATCAGTCAATTCATCACATTTTAGGGCAAGATATTGTGGAAAGTACAACCCAGTTCTGGGAGCACTTCCAAACAAAATTTCATAAGTTGACAACCCTGTTTTCTTTGTAGGGGGGCATCTTATTGAAAATAACACAATTGGTAAACAATCTATCCATGGTTTACCTAATTCCTTCATAGTTTTCTGTAACTTCAGTTTAATGGTGCCATTCAGTCTCTCCACACTCCCAGAACTCTGTGGGTGATAGGGTGTATGGAAGGACTGTTGGACACCTAGCATTTGCATCACGTTTTGCATTATTTCACCTGTAAAGTGCGAGCCACGGTCTGACTCTCTAGGGTCTCGAAGAGACCAAAACGTGGTATTAATTTTGTGATTAATTTCTTAGCCGTGGTTTTAGCTGTTGCTGATTTTACTGGGTAAGCTTCTGGCCATCCCGAAAACAAGTCAATACACACAAGTACATACTCAAAGGGTCCACTCTTAGGGAGTTGGATGTAATCAATTTGAAGCCTTTGAAATGGATAGAGAGACCTAGGATGATGTCTTACCGGTGTCTTAACAACCTGTCCTGGGTTCTCCGTCAAACTGATAGAGCATGCTGCACAGTATTGTCGTGCCATGCTACTAAAGCCTGGAGCATACCAAGTCTGATTGGTACTCCTTACCATAGAGTTTGCACTCTGATGTGTAGGCAGATGTGATACCTGTGCCTGTTCTGGGTATAGGAAGCTAGGCAAGCACAATCGGCTTCCTTTGACCCATAATCCATCATTTTGCTGGGCTCCTGCTCTGAGCCATTTTTCCTTTTCCTCAGGCATCACTTTGTCCTAAAGATTTTTCATTAGTTCCATACTTACCGCCGATTCCTGGGTAAGATTTACACTTACACTCTCTATCTTCTTCAAAGCTGCTTGTTTAGCTGCTAAGTCAGCTTTTTCATTACCTTTAGCCTCTTTGGTTGTTTGTTTTGTGTGGGCTGCTACTCTTACAATAGCTACCTTTTTGACATTGTTCAGGTTGGTCAGAATTTCTTTAACTAAATCAGCATGTCTAATGGGGGTTCCTGCAGCTGTTAAGAAGCCCCTTGCTTTCCACAAGTGGGCGTAATCGTGGGCAATACCCCAAGAATAGGCGGAGTCTGTCCAGATCGTGCCTGTAGTGTCTTTTAGCAGCATTAATGCCCTAGAGAGGGCTGTAAGTTCTGCTTCCTGAGCAGACATATGAGGTGGTAATGGCTCAGCTTCTACAACTTCATGTTCAGTTACTATTGCATAACCTGTATGAAACTGTCCTTTTTCATCAGCATATCTGCTGCCATCTACAAAAAATTCAAATTCTGGGTTTTCTAAAGGTGTATCATGCACATGTGGTAAACCCATTGTTTCTTGCTTCATAAGTTCAATGCAGTCATGTGTGTCTTCAGTATGTTCAAATTCTAAAAAATTCTCAAAATCTTCACTATTACTCCCCCCTTCAGAATCTGAAGAAATTGGTAACAAAGTCGCCAGATTCAGAGAAGTACATCTTTGAAACTTAATTGTTGGGGGTAGTAAAAGGGTACACTGCAGCTTAAGCTGTCTAGCCATTGACAGGTGTTTGGGATTAACTTGTGATTATATCCCATGAATGTCGTGATTGGTAGACACAGCTAATTCATTATCAAGTACAATTTCAGAAGCTTTGTCTACCAATAGAGAAACTACTGCTACACGAATAATAAGCAATAGGTCTTTGTTTTGTGCCATGTGCCTGCCTTAAAACTCCTGTAGCGTGTCCTTGTATTTCAGTAGCCATGAGTGTAAATGGCTTAGAATAATCAGGAAGACCTAAAGCTGGTGCTTGTGTGACTGCAAGTTTAAGTTGGTCAAAAGCATCTCTTGCTTCTGGTGTTAGGCAAAAAAAAAAAGTGTGACTTTGACACAATCATACAGTGGTTGCATAAGTGAACTGGCATGCATAATCCACTGTCTACAGTAAGAGATGAGTCCTAGAAAGGCTCTTAACTGTTAATGTGTCTTAGGAGGTGACATGTTCTTGACTATTTCCACTCTGTCTTTAGTAAGATGTCTAGTGCCTTGAGAAATGCAGTGACCTAGAAAGGTAACTTGTGTTTGGCAGAATTGTAGCTTTTCTTTGCTAGCCTTGCAGCCATTCTCAGCCAAAAATGTAAGAAGAGACAAAGTACCCTCCTCACATGTGATTTTGTCTGGGCAGCAAAGAAGCAAAACGTCTACCTATTGTAGAAGTACACAATCTGTTGATGGTTTCCATCCTGCCAAGACTGAAAAGCGAAGAGGTGGTAACATTCAGGTGCTAAAGGAACCGAAAAGAAAGCTCCCGTTAGATCCACGCAAGAAAAAATATATGCTTGTACTCGGTATTTGAGAAAGCAATGTTTGAGGGTTTGGAACCACTGGTGTCATTGGAGCCAAAATGTTATTAATGGCTCTAAGATCTTGTACCATCCTGTATTTCACAGGCTGTCCTGGTTCCAAAACCTTTTTCCTGACTGGATACAAAGGAGTATTAGCCCCTGATTGCATCTGAATCAAAGCACCCTTGGCCAAAAGCTCGTCAATTTGTTCTCCTATAGCTTGTTCTTGTGCAGCACTCAAAGGGTACTGCTTAAGCTGTGGTAGGGTAGATCCTGGTTTGATATGGACCTCTACTGGTGAGACAGGGAGAAGTCCTATATCAGACCCTGACTTAGACCATAAATGGTCAGGTACAGTTCTTAGTAAATCTTGATCATTCTCTGTAAGTACATTAGTGAGTTCAAAATCTTCAAGAGCTTGTACTTGCATACAATATTCTAAATCATCAGGATGGTCAGGCAAAGTTAGAACAACTTGACCATCTTCTTGAAAATCAATTTTTGCTTGAAGTTTAGTTAAGTTATCTACACCCAATAAATTGTAAGGTGCTGAATCACAGACTAGAAATTTAGAGATAAACATGTGTGGACCAAGCCTGCCCTCTAGTGGTTTAGATATGGGCATAACTTTAGGCAGGCAATGGAAACCTGAAGCTATAGTTTGGGCTTCTGACTGCTGTTTCTTACTTAAAACTTTATTACAAATGACAGATTTAGTCGCTCCTATAGCAATCAAAAATTCAACTGTTTTGCCATCAATTTCAATCGGTATTATGGGTGATTTGGCTGGTACTGTGAATGTTACTGCCGATAGTCAGTCTTGTTCTTTACTTTTAGATTCTGACTTATTGGGGGCTGTTCCTTGATTGGCAGCAAACTTTCTACAATTCCTCTTAATATGACCAGGTTTGTCACAATAATAACATTTTAAAATTTTACTCTGAAAATTACCTTGAGATTTAGGTCTAACATCAGTGTTAACCTGGGCAACCATACGCACCTTGGGCTTGTCATGCATATCCATTTCAATACCCTGTGCTTTAGCTAACAATTGTGCCATAGTATGGTTAGTTCTCCAATCTGGGATAGAAGCCTTTAACTTTTCCTTAATGGTTGGTTTTAAACCATCAATATAGGCTCTAACAAACAACCTTTGAACTCCAATATTTCCAACATCTAAGCCTTCATCAATATATGTTTGTTCAAAATAAAAAATCAGTTCTACTGTCCCCAAGTCTAACATTCTGTGGTACATGTGCTCTCATATAATCAGTAAATTGATGAAACATAGTAGGGGACATTTTCATCCTACAAAGATCTTCTCCATCCAACCAGGTGACATTATGTGACTCCATCATTTGTACTACATACCTGCCAAACCTAGAAGGGCTAGTACGGGGATCAGGTGCATTCTGCAACAAAGCCATACATTCAGCTGGAGTCCATGGCTTATAATAAGGGATTTCTTGGTTAATAAATTGACAAACTGTCCTGCATTTTGAGCATCTGGACTCTGCCTGGTATGGGTAAACACAGGCGCAACTAATTTATATGTGTTGTTCCTGGGAGGGGGTCCTGTGTACCTATAAGTTTTACACCTTGGACAATGTGTAACATTTTCTGGTAAACCATAAGTCATACAGTGATGGCAAGTCCATGATTTTTCAGTAACTAAATTTACTTTTTTCTTTCTTGTGCTAACACCATTTATTCTCTCATCTGGATCCCCTCCTTGCTGATCTGCTCCACAAACATTACATTCTTCTTGTTCTAAACCCATCCCCCTACAACCACAAACTTTACATTTCCATGTTCCTTCTTCATTTACTACTTTAACCTGCTCCCTTACTTTACACTGAGTACACATTCTGTCCCAACCCTTATTTATCATTCCACAATAGCATTGCCATAAGCCGCTATCGCCATCATCTGGTCCTGGATCTGGACCATACGTACTGTTACTGGCCAATGGGGAGTCTAGGATACAACTTACTAGTTTCTTTCTTTTACTGTCTTTTCATATGGGGGTGGCGGTACTGGGTTTGTTGGAACATCAGGTATGGGGTCTACTTGGGGATGAAGCAATGGTGTAGTATTCCATTGTTTCCTATGTGGACTGTAC
Source organism: Gastrophryne carolinensis (assembly GCA_027917425.1). Taxonomy (NCBI): domain Eukaryota; kingdom Metazoa; phylum Chordata; class Amphibia; order Anura; family Microhylidae; genus Gastrophryne; species Gastrophryne carolinensis. The sequence goes on along the minus strand of CM051238.1, from coordinate 7,658,556 downwards.
GTCCAGCCTTCCTTTTCTGCTAAACTTGAAAGTTTCAGAGCACATTCCACTTGATGATCCCATCCTTTGTCAAAAATAATTCCATGTTTCCCTTTAGCTATCTGTTCCCATTTCCCTAAATCTAATTGTCATTTATGAACTAGCTTAAATTCCTTCCAAATCTTTTTCAAATTCCTAGCGGCATCTAAGCCACACCTTTCCCTGGTGATTTCTTCTAATGTCTGCCACTTCTCTTCCTGGGGTATCTCTTTGGACTGTTCTTTTCCCACCTTCCTAGCAACCTGCCTCAGGTACCTTATTGGGGTCTAACCTCTCTGTGGGCTAGCCTTCTTTGGCTTCCTCCTAAGGAACTAGGAACTGGAGTACCTCTCTGTGGGTCTCTCCTGGTAATGTCTAGTGATCCTACACGCTAACCAAATAGCAACACATAATCCAAGACAAACAATTAGGATCACAAACAACACATCACCTATCATATGGGTAAGTGACAGTCCTAGATACACTAATTGTATCTTATTCCCATCCCAGTAATATTGGCTTTAATTTTCTGAAATCACCACAAACAACACATCACCTATCATATGGGTAAGTGACAGTCCTAGATACACTAATTGTATCTTATTCCCATCCCAGTAATATTGGCTTTAATTTTCTGAAATCACCACAAACAACACATCACCTATCATATGGGTAAGTGACAGTCCTAGATACACTAATTGTATCTTATTCCCATCCCAGTAATATTGGCTTTAATTTTCTGAAATCACCTATCGACTAGTCCTGGTCTTCTAACTAAGCCTGGGAACTGTGGTTCTTATAACTCAACGTAGTCAAGATCGGCTGGCATGCACCGTAAAGGCGCCGTCAAATCCGGTCAACTTGACAAACTGGCTCACGCCTAAATGAGTTATGGAACCGTACAGGGTAAAATTTTTATCTAAAACTTCTTCTGGTCACCACTTGCGTTCACCGTCACTGGGTTATAGCGGGTTTCCCCTCGCCAGTGGGATGGGGCGTCTAATGACCTTCCAAAGTTTTTAACTAGATGCCAGGCTCATAAAGTTTTTTATCACACTCTCAAAAATAACAAATTCTTAAGGGAACAGACAGACAAGACAAATACAAACAGACAAAACAAATGCAGACAACAGAAGCACCTTAGGATTCTTAAAATGACCCTCTTTCGCAGAGGCTGGCTATGCCTATCTTACCTTAGAACGGACCCGCTGATGCCTCACAGGGGAAGAGCAGAGTATAAGAGTACATAAAAGCTGTCTCTTACCTGGCCAGGTTTTGAAGTCTGCTGTTCCGAGGTGGCATCAGTTGATGTTCCGTTCGGCGGGTGCGATACCTCTTGCGACAAAATAGAGAGTCCCTGTTTGAAGCGCCACGTAATGTTACGTTCAAGTCACTAAGCGGACTTGGTCTGGCTTCTGTTGTCCGATTCCCAATTACTATATTCTAAGAGAAATCAATACACGCGACAAGGTGTGTAGCAAAACCTCAGAGAAACACACTGAGCAGGGGACGCTTCTGACCCCTGATTTTATTGAAAACTTTCATAGTTAGAGCATGCGCAGAACAGACAATTACCTAAGTTAAAAATAATGAGAACAGAAAATTTATGACCATGTACAAGGTTGAGTTCAGGGAGTATTTTATAGTTTTCTCAGTTCCCAGAGCCCCCCATGCGAAGCAGCACATTCCTTAGATAAGAAATAAGGGATAAGGAGAAGCTTTGCAAAAGCAATTACAGAAAAGTCCAGTGTTAAAGCGTTACTCTAACATACAGAAAATAAACCATAGTCTTTCAGAACTATGTTTCTTAAATCTGGATCTTCTCACAGTCACCTCATCAAAAACTCAGCTCATGCTGAATGGTCCCAACTGCCGTCTTGAGCCATGCTCATACCATTACTGCATGAAGGAAAAGCTAAGCAACAGTGAGTGTCAGCAAGAATCTCAAATTAACAACACCTTACTGTCTCAGGATGACAACCTGGGAGCAACAGTACCCAATGCAACCAGTGACAACAATTGGTACCTGTAGAAATTAAAGAACTCCTGAAGTTCTGGACGAGGAATTCACACAGGACAATTCTAACAACTTGGTAGCACCCCCTAATTGTCAATTATCCAAGAGAGACATTAACTTACAAAGACTTTGAGGTGGTCACAGACTTCAAAATGGAAGTGCTTGTCTTCAGCAACAACCCCTCTCTTTCTTTAGCAACCTATGGCTTAGAAGGAAAGTCCCAGAAGGCGAGAAGGAGTTTGGTTCTGATGCTTGACAGTCCGTTAAAGTGGACTTTCAGATGCAAAATGTTCCTAATTCCTTGCCCACATCTAAGGAAACCACTGAACACCTCAGCACATCACAGGAGATGCTACCTGTCTCTAACCTCAGACCTCGCAAGATCATCTCCAACAGCCAGAAGGTAATGCAGACCCTATTCTCTGGTGATCATGCTGTATACGGCCCTTTAAATTGCCTCTTACCGTCCCGAGCTGAGCTGGCTGGTGGAGTCCCTCCACTCATGCTGCCTGCTAGGCACCCGCAGCTTGCTAAGCCCGTAGGTACCACAGGGTTGCTTCTCCAACCATTAAGTGCCAAGCCCGTAATACCTACGGGATGGCTTTCCCCCCTGCTAGTGTAAAAAATAAAGTAAATTAACCGGCCGGGTCTTCTCTTCACCCTGGGGGTATCTGATTACCCCCCCCCCCCTTTCAGCAGCCTCTGCTGCTAAGTACCCAGATGCTGGCTCTGATCACCGGAGGCGGTTAGAGGGTTGGGGATGTGGTCCCCTGCCTCCCCAGCCCCCCTCCAGTGATCAGCCCTGACAGCTGTCAGCTGGAGCTGAATCGTCACAGGACACAGGATCGGAGGTGAGTGTTAAAAAAAATAATTTTTTTTCAGTGTATTTTTTTTTTTAACACTTAACCCTTTGTGAACTGGTAAGGGGTCCATGAGACCCCTATACCAGTTCACAAGGCTTAGGGAGCTGGAAAGTCACCTGCGGCTATCGGGGGACTTGCCATTAACCCCCCCCCATTACCTGCCTCCCCAAAGGCCAGGAGGGGGGAGAAGAGCCTGAGGATATGAGGCTTTGGGGTTTGTAGCCAGCAGGGCGGGGGGCCACCAAAGCTGGCCCCTGCGCCCTGTTCTACAAGCCCCCATAGCTGGTCCTCGGGCTGGTTATGCTGGGTAGGGGGGACTTCGTCATTTTTTGGGGGAGGGATTTTTAAGGGTTTTTAAAAATTAAACCGGACCTTCACCATGATTTATTGAAAAGCCCAAACCCTTCAAAAACGATTCCCCAGCATCTAAAGTTAAAATATTTTAAGTTTTTAGTCACTTACTTATTCTTTCCCCCACTGGGCTGCAACTCTGTTCAGGACTTTAGGATACGGGCGCCACCATCTTGACTAAGAAGCATCACACTTACTGAGGAGAGGAAAGTGGGATAAAGCACAGGGGGGCAGGTTATAGCTGTGCTTTGCTCAGACAGAGCATACCTGGGGTCAGGAAAAGGTCAGCAATCCCAGAATGCAGAGCAGCACAGTCAGAAGGCACTTCCTGTTTGCAGGCTGCCTGATGTCCCATGAGCCGCCATCTTGGATGTTTAAAGGCTCATAACTTGCAGTAGATGCAGGTAGGATGATTTATAATGTGAGCAATCTGTATGTACAGGTGGGGAAACATATAAGATAGGCTCTTATTCAGGGTGAGGGTCCGGATTAATGTGCGCAATCTGTATGTATAGGGGGGGAAACATATAAGATAGGCTCTTATTCAGAGTGAAAGACCGCTTTAAAAAAGCCACTGGGCGGATTCACACAGTGGGGCATTCCAATTTTGGATGCCCCGGGGGGAGGGAATTGATAAGATTCCAGGGCCAAAATGGGGATGCCCCGCTGTATGAAACCCCCCAGGTCGCCCGCTACACATACCTTAATCCCGGTCCAACAGTGCATGCACGGGCCACGGCCGCATCCTCGCTATCCCTCTAGCAGGGCACGTGCCCGCGACAGACACTGTGAATGACACGCTCCCTGTTAGAGGGAAGCGCGAGATGCGGCCGCCAGTGCCCATGGAGCCGCTGAGCTAAGACGTTAGGTTAGACGTCCATAGCTCAGCGGCCCCGAGCACGCCGTAGGACAGCGGTGAGGTGAGTTGATGTGGGAGATCTGGGGGGTTTCACATAGCGGGGCATCCCCGATTGGGGTGCCCCATGGGAGTGGACCAAAACCCAGGATAGTCAAAATCCTGGGTTTTGGTCCACTTAAAATAAGTCTAACACCAGGTGCAGCAGTAGTGGGGGAGATAGAGCAGCCAGGGGCTCTGCTGACACCCGCTGGTGGCTGTCCAAACTGCAGGCCAGGTAATAAATGGCACAAGCCACCAGCCGGGCATCAGCCAGAACCTCGGGATCTCACAAGTAGTTGGATGAATGCACATCACACAGGTCAAAATGTGAAATAATGAGTGTACTAAAAAAGAGAAACACAATGCAATGACATGATCTATGTACAAAAAAAGGACACAATGCTTCATTTGGTGAGAGGATATACTCTGCATCCTTCCAGCAGAATAACAAGCCCAGAATATATATATATATATATATATATATATATATATATATATATATATATATATATATATATAGATCAGTAAAACACCATTAATTGTAATGACGCCACAAGACAATATGTAACGTGTATAAACACATAATAGCACAGAATAGAGAGCAGAAGTTATCGCCAGTTAGTAGCCTGACTCTTATGGCGTCATGATTACATTGTGTTCTACTACTATGGGGGTTACTTAAGAAGGGATAGCGCCAGGTAGCGCCTCGTAGCAGCAGGCAGCGCCTGGTGAACGCCGGGCGCTGTACGCAAAACCACATTTATAAAAGCGAATCTGGTGAGCACCTCTAACAGCGCCATGTAGCGTCACATGTATTATTACAGGCAGGTCAGTGTATAGCACCTCTAACTGCGCCATGTAGCGTCACATGTATTATTACAGGAGGTTCAGTGTATAGCACCTCTAACAGCGCCATGTAGCGTCACATGTATTATTACAGGCAGCTCAGTGTATAGCACCTCTAACAGCGCCATGTAGCGTCACATGTATTATTACAGGAGGTTCAGTGTATAGCACCTCTAACAGCGCCATGTAGCATCACATGTATTATTACAGGCGGCTCAGTGCATAGCGCCGGCGCTCTAGGCTCAGGTATTACCTGTCGCTTAGTGTCGCTCTCCCATACATTTCAATGGCCGTTCATTTGCTTGTGTTTAAACAGCGTGTTTGACATTTTTTGGCTCCAAACAAACACTTTTAGAAATGTTTTTGACTTATATTTTTATGCAGAATTGTCATTACAGGTCTGGCACTAAAGTGTAAATGTCACAGTGTTATAACAATGTCATTCCATGTGTTTTCGCTTTGTTACTGGTGGATATTTTTTCAAAAACAGACTTTAATCACACCCGCTTTAGAGCGCCGATGCTGTGTGTGTCCTTTTTTGATAAGTATGGTGTGGAGCGCCGAGTGCCGGATGCACTGAGCTGGCGCTACCTCTCGCTGCAATGCTGTACTGGTGTACATCTCATTCATCAGTGCCTGCCAGGTTACTACAGCGACTGAGGCGCTCTGTTACAGCACCCGATACCTGCTTACAGCGTCTACTCGCTCTAAGCGCCGCTATACAGACGCTCATCTGCCGATACCTGGGGCTAGTAATGAATCAGCCTCAAAGATTAAGCATGGAGTCCTGTGCTTGACAGGTTATGTTTATTTATATAGCGCCATCATCTTCCGTAGCGCTTTACAAGGTGCGATCACAGACAAGGTAAACATATAGTACAGGGAATCATTATTAATAGTTTTTATTAGCATTTATTATCATTTATTTTAATATACATCAGATAATTGCACATCCCCTTTTCCTTCATTTCTTAAAGGAAACTGTCTTTCCCCATCACTATCCACACCAAGAAATCGCTTCTTAAATTAATGAATCTGAATAATTATAATAATGATTTGCATGGCTCCACCCACTGCAAGGAGTAAAGGGTAAATCAATTATTCCTTGTGTTGGGCTCTGTGTTAATAGTTTCTGTTCTAGGGAAGTGCTTTAAGTGGACCAAAACCAAGGGCGATCTGTTCCCTCCCCGCAGGGGATCCAAAATCGGGATGCCCCGCTGTGTGAAACCCCCCCAGGTCGCCCGTTACACTTACCTTCTTTCCCGATCCAACGGCGCATGTGAATGGCCGGCGCGGGTACGCTCCCTGTTAGAGGGAAGCGGGGGATGCTGCCGCCGGCACGCTCAGAGCCACTGGTCTTAGACGAAAGCTTATACAACTTGACGTCAGCGACTTTGAGCGCGCTGATTGGACGAATGGCCGTGCATGCGCCTTAGGACCGGAAAGAGGTGAGTTGGCGTCGGCGATCTGGGGGGTTTCACACAGTGGGGCATCGGACCAAAACCCAGGATAGTCAAAATCCTGGGTTTTGCTCCACTTTAAAGAGCTTTTTGGTCTCTGTAGCCCCCTATATTAACCTCCCTGGCGGTCTTCCCGAGCGTGACTCGGGGTTAATTTTCGCTGCAAGTAGCGGTAACCCCGAGTCATGCTCGGGGTAGATTGGGCAGAGGAGCAGCCTCCTTACCTTTTCCCTGCGATCCAGCGATGTCCCCGCTGTGATCGCAGGTGAGAGCCCCGGCAGCGGCGTCCGTCTGACTTCCTGGTTCCGTCTCTGTGAGCCGCAGAGGCTCATGGGGGCGGAACTGGGCGGCAGATTTAAACGTCATCCTGACGCTTTGTGCACAAAATTGCACATAGAATCAGAACGCCAGGAAGGTTAAGGGGCCAGTCCAGCCAGACTGCCCGTTTTGACCCCCCCATCCTTACCTAGTGCTGAGACGGGGCAGGGGAGTTATATAAAAAAGCACTTACCTGAGCTAAAACCAAACAGAAGGGGCGTCCGCAGAGCCCCCGAGCCCAAGACACAATCTGCACCACTCAGTTTCAAGTACAAATGATGACTTTTATTAATTCATATATACAACTACAGGAAATTAAAATTACATTAAAAAAAACTCAATTAATGAACATTCCACTAGAGGGCACTGGTGGCAAAGGACACAGCGGGATGTCAAGAGGGACAAAATGACCATATACAGATCTCACATATGCCAACCTACCACCTCATACCCTCCCCCGTAGGTTGGCATATGTGAGATCTGTATATGGTCATTTTGTCCCTCTTGACATCCCGCTGTGTCCTTTGGTATGTTTATTTTTTTTAATGTTTTCACTGTTTATACAGATGTAGCTATATATAATTCACTTTGCACATAGGCCCTTATTCATTGAGGGATAGCGCCAGGTGCCTTGTAAATGACAGATAGCGACAGGTGAACGCCGGACAAGGCAGCAATTACACATTTATCAAGCAGAATCATTTGAGCGATTGGGATAACGCCATGTAGCGTCCGATTCACCTGTCGCTCTCCCATACATTTCTATGGACATTCTTTCTATGGCAGTGATCATCAGTCGTCGTCTCCTATTTCATTATTGAAATCTCCTCAACAGTTACGGTAAATTGGGCGCTGTTACAGGGAATAAAAAAGAAAGGACATAGTATAACACCGTTTTTTACGTGATTCAGAAAGCCCCAAAAACTCACATGACCCCGCTCCCACGTGACCGCTCCAGCGAATCACCGCCGATGGACAAGCAAGATTCACAAACGGCTGGCGCGGGTGCGCGCCCTGCTAGAGGGACGCGCGGGAGGCGGCGGCGGCCCACGCTGGAACGGAGAGAAGGTAAGGCTTGTGGGCTTCCTGGGGGGTTTCACCCTGCGGGACATCCCGATTTTGGATGCCCCACGGGGAGGGATCTGACCTTATAGATTCCTGTGCCGATCCCCCCTGGGTGTTGGTCCACTTTAAACGTCCTCTGTTCCAATATGGGTCATCCAATATAATTAAATATTATATATTTTATATATTTATATATTTTATTATATTGGATGACCCATATTGGAACAGATGAAATAGGAGATGACGACTGATGATCACTGCTTTATTTGGAAGTTGAGCTCTCTGTGATGGGCGTGTTTTAAAGAGAAAATCTGTTACGTGCAATGAGATTCTGGTGGCTGCGCTGCGCTGCACTGCGACCTCATAGGATCACTACTGGTGAAGTAAATAGAGGACTAATTAAGCCTCGGTTTCCCGCGGAGTCTTTTCTGTGTTTTTACATAGGCCCTTATTTAAGAAGGGATAGCGTCAGGTAGCGGCTGGTTAATGAGAGGTAGCGACAGGTAGCGGTTGGTGAACGCCGGACACGGCACGCAATTACACATTTATCAAGCAGAATCTGTTGAGCGACTGGGATAGCGCCATGTAGCGTCTGATTCATCATTTTCACAGCTTCAGCGAACAGCGCCGGCTTTCAGCCTTGCACAGCGCCAGGTATGACCTCTCGCTACCTGTCGCTCTCCCATACATTTCAATGGACGATACTTTTCTTCTCTTTAAACAGGGTTTTTGTTTTTTTTTTTTTCAAAAAATCTCAAATAATTCTGTGACCTCTTCTGACATTGAATAAGCATTTTTTTCAAAATTTTTTCATTTTTTATACATTTCTTCAGAAATGACATCACAGCTCTGCCATTAAAGTGTTCATGTTACAATGTTGTTACAATGTAATTCCATATGTTTTCGCTTTGTTACTGGTGGATAGATGCTGAAAAACAGACTTTAATCACACAGCCTCCTGCGCTCTGGGCTTCAGAGAAGCATTTTTCTGCGCCAGAGTTGTGTCAGGCATTTTTTTTTTTTAATATGTTGTGAGTCGGTCGCTATGAGCAGTCGCTAACATGCGCTCCCATACAGCGCTGTACTGGTCAAATAGCGACTCCTCACAATTTATTCAACATTACTGCACACTAAGAACTAGCGACCCACGGCCGAGCACAGCGACTACTAGCGGGCGCTCTGAAAATGCTAACGCCCTTTGGAAGACATCTCTCACCCGCTTCACATGCTCAACAGGACCAGGAAGAGGTTTATACAGGTGAACTGGGGGGTTTCACACAGCGGGGCATCCCAAATGGGGGTGTCCAAGGGGCAAGGAACAAACAAGATGGCGACGGCTGTAGTCTAAACCTCAGTGGGAGACGTCTGTCAGTTTCTCTGACACTATAAACTGCAAAGCCAATATTCCGGGCCCCTCACTACATAACAGTAATGGGGTCACCAGCAGCATCATCAGTCAGTGGGGTCAGTAACAGCGTCTATGGGCAAAGGGCTTCTGTAATAATGGCAGATGGAAAGCAGCAATATGTCAGTTGAGCACCCTGCTCTCTTCAGTCGTACGTCCCAACTGTCCCTCTTTTGGGGTCTGTGTCCCCCTGTCTCTCGTTCTCATTTGTCCCTCTTTGAGGTTTAATATGCAGATCTGCAGCAATAAATGATTAATTTGCCTATTCTAAGTGTTGTATCTCTTATCCATCCCTGAATTAGGGGGCGTGGTTTCATCCATCCCTCAATGAGGGGGTGTAGCTTCATCCATCCCTCAATGAGGGGGTGTGGCTTCATCCATCCCTCAATGAGGGGGTGTGGCTTAATATATCCTTCAATGGGGGGGGGGGCGTGGCGTCATTTACATATTGTCCCTCTTTGAGGTGTAACATGCAGATCTGCATCGATAAATGATTCATTTGCCTATTCAAAGTGTTTGTATTGTTTTAACTGTTACAGTGTATCTCCTATGCATCCCTTAATGAGGGGGCGTGGCTTCATCCATCCCTCAATGAGGGGGCGTGGCTTCATCCATTGCTCAATGAGGGGACGTGGCTTCATCTATCCCTCAATGAGGGGGTGTGGCTTCATCCATCCCTCAATGAAGGGGCGTGGACTAATTTAACAAATGTCCCTCTTTCCCACCCTGAACAGTTGGAAGCTATGTCCTCAGCTGATGCAGCAGGACTTCTTGTGCTCCTCGTACTCCAGGACATATTCCGGGTAGATCTGATGTTTTTCGAACACCACGTAGATGGAGGGATTGGCGACGTTGTCTACACAGGAGTCGTAGCTCTGGGCGCCGCCGTGTTTCATGGGCGGACGCCTCATCGTATTGTCACCTTTGACAAAGTCGCCGATCAGGGCGAGGGCCACGAACATGGTGCGGGTGGCGGCCTGCGAGGTGTAGTTGTGGGAGTAGCTGGCGTCTCTGGCGAAGTAACTTCCTATTGAGAGAAAAATCAAATCATGTGATCAGCTCGTTAATATCTTACTGATGCGAAATATCAAGAGAAATCAGGGAAGGAGCCTACATAGTTACATAGTTATATAGTTACAGATTGTTACATAGTTATATAGTTACAGATTGTTACATAGTTATATAGTTACATATTGTTACATAGTTACATATTGTTACATAGTTATATAGTTACATATTGTTACATATTGTTACATAGTTATATAGTTACATAGTTATATATTGTTACATAGTTATATAGTTTCCTGTATGTTTCCTGTATCATATGTGTATATACTATATGGTCTCTTTATCTTATATGTATACTGTATGGTCTCTGTATCTTATGTGTATATACTATATGGTCTCTGTATCTTATATGTATACTGTATGTTCTCTGTATCTTATGTATATACTGTATGTTCTCTGTATCTTATGTGTATATACTATATGTTCTCTGTATCTTATATGTATACTGTATGTTCTCTTTATCTTATGTATATACTGTATGTTCTCTTTATCTTATGTGTATACTGTATGTTCTCTTTATCTTATGTGTATACTGTATGTTCTCTTTATCTTATGTATATACTGTATGTTCTCTTTATCTTATGTGTATACTGTATGTTCTCTTTATCTTATGTATATACTGTATGTTCTCTGTATCTTATGTATATACTGTCTGTTCTCTGTATCTTATGTGTATACTGTATGTTCTCTGTATCTTATGTATATACTGTATGTTCTCTGTATCTTATGTGTATACTGTATGTTCTCTGTATCTTATGTGTATACTGTATGTTCTCTGTATCTTATACTGTATGTTCTCTTTATCTTATGTATATACTGTATGTTCTCTGTATCTTATGTATATACTGTCTGTTCTCTGTATCTTATGTATATACTGTATGTTCTCTGTATCTTATGTGTATACTGTATGTTCTCTTTATCTTATGTGTATACTGTATGTTCTCTGTATCTTATGTATATACTGTATGTTCTCTGTATCTTATGTGTATACTGTATGTTCTCTGTATCTTATGTATATACTGTATGTTCTCTGTATCTTATGTGTATACTGTATGTTCTCTTTATCTTATGTATATACTGTATGTTCTCTGTATCTTATGTATATACTGTATGTTCTCTGTATCTTATGTGTATACTGTATGTTCTCTTTATCTTATGTTTATACTGTATGTTCTCTTTATCTTATGTGTATACTGTATGTTCTCTTTATCTTATGTATATACTGTATGTTCTCTTTATCTTATGTGTATACTGTATGTTCTCTGTATCTTATGTATATACTGTATGTTCTCTTTATCTTATGTATATACTGTATGTTCTCTGTATCTTATGTGTATACTGTATGTTCTCTTTATCTTATGTATATACTGTATGTTCTCTGTATCTTATGTATATACTGTATGTTCTCTGTATCTTATGTGTATACTGTATGTTCTCTTTATCTTATGTTTATACTGTATGTTCTCTTTATCTTATGTGTATACTGTATGTTCTCTTTATCTTATGTATATACTGTATGTTCTCTTTATCTTATGTGTATACTGTATGTTCTCTGTATCTTATGTATATACTGTATGTTCTCTTTATCTTATGTGTATACTGTATGTTCTCTTTATCTTATGTATATACTGTATGTTCTCTTTATCTTATGTGTATACTGTATGTTCTCTTTATCTTATGTATATACTGTATGTTCTCTTTATCTTATGTGTATACTGTATGTTCTCTGTATCTTATGTATATACTGTATGTTCTCTTTATCTTATGTGTATACTGTATGTTCTCTGTATCTTATGTGTATACTGTATGTTCTCTTTATCTTATGTGTATACTGTATGTTCTCTGTATCTTATGTATATACTGTATGTTCTCTTTATCTTATGTGTATACTGTATGTTCTCTGTATCTTATGTATATACTGTATGTTCTCTTTATCTTATGTATATACTGTATGTTCTCTGTATCTTATGTATATACTGTATGTTCTCTTTATCTTATGTATATACTGTATGTTCTCTGTATCTTATGTGTATAATGTATGTTCTCTGTATCTTATGTATATACTGTATGTTCTCTTTATCTTATGTATATACTGTATGTTCTCTGTATCTTATGTGTATACTGTATGTTCTCTTTATCTTATGTGTATACTGTATGTTCTCTGTATCTTATGTGTATACTGTATGTTCTCTGTATCTTATGTGTATACTGTATGTTCTCTTTATCTTAGGATAGATGAGTGCTTATCCCAGGCATGTTTAAATTCAGTGACTGTTGATTTTTCAACTACCTCTGCTGGAAGTTTGTTCCAAGCATCTACTACTCTTTCTGTAACATAATATTTTCTAATATTGTTCCTGATCTTCCCTCCGACTAGCTTCAGGTTGAGCCCCTTGTTCTATCATTACGTTTCTTCTTAAAAACACTTCCCTCCTGAAACTTATTGAATCCTTTCACATATATAAAGGTCTCCATCATGTCTCCTCTCTCCCTTCTTTCCTCCAGACTGTACAAATTAAGTTCTTTAAGTCTCTCCTGATAAGTTTAAGTCCTTCCACCATTTTTGTTGCCGGCCTTTGGACCCATGCGTCTATGGGGGACAGTGTCACACTGCACCATCCAGAGACCCCCGATCTACAGCCGCCCCTCTGTCCAGGCTTCTACCCACCTCCTCATAGAAGCCAATCAGGTTAGTCTGGCAGCTTCTGTCCTTAGTAAAACCGTGTTGGTTGTCACTTATAATATTATGGATAGTTACCTATTTGTGTATGTTGTCCCTTAATAGTCCCTCAAGCAATTTCCCCACAATGGATGTTAAGCTAACAGGTCTGAAATTGCCCGGAGAAGACCTAGAGCCCTCTTTAAAAATGGCCACCACATTTGCCTGCGCCAGTCCCTTGGCACTATACCAGTTGCTAGTGAGTCTTTAAAGATCAACAACAGGGGTGATGAGATAACGGAACCGAGTTCTTTGAGAACTCTTGGGTGAAGTCCATCCGGTCCTGGAGACTTATTCACATTTAAATTACTTTTTTGTTTCTCTTAGATGATATTCACGTTTATCTTGTTAATCATTATACTTTAGCTATTTCTATCAGTGGCATTTCCTGTGTTGGCTCCTTGCTCCTCTTCTTTATGACTTAAACCAGACCAACAATCATTGGAATCCCAAAGCTATAGCTGACCGGCCTTTATACTGAGATTAAAGAGGACCAACAGTTAAAAATGACTCAAACCGGACCTTCACCATGATTTAATGAAAAGCCCAAACCCTGTAAAAAACTCTTCCCCAGCATCTAACATTAATATATTTCAGGTTTTTAATCAATTACTTATTATTCTTTCCCCCACTGGGCTGCAACTCTGTCTAGAATTCTAGGATACGGGCACCTCCATCTTGATTCAGAAGCGTCAAATACTGAGGAGAGGAGAGCGGGATAAAGTGCAGGAGGGTTATAGCTGTTCTTTGCACAGACAGAGCAGAGCTGGGGTCAGGGAAAGGACAGCAATCCCAGAATGCAGAGTGACACTGTCAGAAGACACTTCCTGTTTGCAGGCTGTTTGATGCTCCATGAGCCGCCATCTTGGATGTTTAAGGCCTCATAGCATGCAGTAGATGCAGGTAGGATGATTTTTAATGTGGGCAATCTGTATGTACAGGGTGTGGGAAATATATAAGATATGGGTTGATTCAAAGAAACATGTAACAGCTTTGATTTTGGTGCCGATCATCCTATTTTTCCCGTCCGCTCGTGCGTTCGTATGAACTTGCGAGTGATTCAATAAGCAAATACGTTTCTATCCTAAAATATACGTCCGTTCGTATGGCAGTTCGGGAATCAGACCTATGTCAGTTTCCATCCTGAATTTTCCGTTTCATTTCTCAGGTTGCAACATTGGTTTTGCCCTTTTTCCTTTTTTGTCTGGACGTAAATCCTTCTGATCTTGCGGCTCCGCACTACAAACTTACCTCATTAAAGTGCATTCTAAATATTTGGTCTTTTATTTTTCTTTATTTCATTAATTTTGTAGTAACCAACCATTAATGAATGCATTTGCATAAGTAAATCTTACTTTGTTTAATTTTTAGTTAACTTGCATTTTTTACTTGTGGATTTAATTTTAATATTTTGGCTTCAAATGGTACAACTTTAAATTTTTAGTGTGGTTACCCACACCCTCTACATACAGATTGCTCACAAATATTAAAAAACAACCAGCAACTTCTGCATGTTATGAGCCTAGAAACAGCCAAGATGGTGGCTCAGGTATTATCGGGCAGCCTGCAAACAGAAAGGGCCTTGTGACTGTGTTGCTCTGGATTCTTTGATTTCTGACCTTTCCGTGCCCCCAGCTCTGCTGTGTCTGTGCAAAATACAGCAGTAACCCACATCCTGCACTTTATCCCACTCTCCTCTCCTCAGTAAGTGTGATGCATCTGACCAAAGATGAGCTAAAATAATTAAACAAAGCAAAGGTAAACAACTACACCAATAAATTCAAACTAAAAATATTATTCTAGTACCTCAATTTTAAAATAAATAACAAAGGACATAAGTTTCTTTAATTAACGCAAATATATTGCAAAATAAAGGTTTACATGCAAAGGACTAATTAAGGTCCACATTAAAATGCTTTTATAAGGCATACATGAATCAGGTATGCATTGCCATACAATTTATGGCCTCGGCCATGCTGATACATGCAGTTCATTGGAGCTCAAGACGCGCAGACTCCTCCACATAGCCAAAAAACCTGTTCAAGAACAGCAATCCGGCTGCTAAAAGGTGTCGGCTGTGGCTTTCTTTTAAAATGCGTTTAGAGGTTTCTCTGAATCACACCTAAACACATCCAATTAACCTAAGTTTTACGTTTTGATTGTAAGTTTTAGGATTTGATCCTAAGTTTTACGTTTTGATCCTAAAATTTAGGAACGAACTTCCGCTGATCGTAAGAGCATATACGCATTCGTACGTAGGCTCGTGTGAGTCGGAAATGGCCAAAAAAACAGGAAAAAATGACACCCACCCAAACTTACGATTCTCGATCCGAAATCAATTAACTTTTGCTCTTTGAATCGAGGGGATAGTCTCTTATTCAGGGTGAGGGTCCGGATTAATGTGAGCAATCTGTATGTACAGGGCGTGGGAAATATATAAGATAGTCTCTTATTCAGGGTGAGGGTCCGGATTAATGTGAGCAATCTGTATGTACAGGGTGTGGGAAACATATAAGATAGGCTCTTATGCAGGGTGAAGGTCCGGATTAATGTGAGCAATCTGTATGTACAGGGTGTGAGAAACATATAAGATAGGCTCTTATGCAGGGTGAAGGTCCGGATTAATGTGGGCAATCTGTATGTACAGGGTGTGGGAAACATATAAGATAGGCTCTTATTCAGGGTGAGGGTCCGGATTAATGTGGGCAATCTGTATGTACAGGGTGTGGGAAACATATAAGAGAGACTCTTATTCAGGTTGAAGGTCCGCTTTAAACCAGACCAACACAACAAACAGTGCTCATCTGCACCCTTCCCCGAGGCAATATAGATGCTGCACATAAACATTCATTTACCTTTTTATAACTCCTGCTGTAGTCAATTTTAGAAACATGCATTTGCAGGCCGCCTGCAAACAGGAAGTGCTGCTTCCTGTTACTGTGTATTGTCAGTTATGGGAGAGGAAGCTCTAAAATGGACTCTACCTTTCTCTTCCAACTCTGCCAGGACAATGCAATGTGACAATGCACAGTAACAGGAAGCCCAGCAGCACTTCCTGTCTGCAGGCGGCCTGCAAATGCATGAGCCGTCACTTTGTTTCTAAAACTGACTACAGCTGGAGTTAGAAAAAGGTAAATGAGTGTTTATATGCAGCAATCTATATTGCCCCGGGGAGGGGTTGGTCCGCTTTAATCTCAGTATAAGGGTCGGTCAGCTTTAGCTCCGGGATTCCAATGATTTTGCTCCAGGATTTAGTAGCAGCAGAACCTACAGCATTGTAGAGTCGTGGTCCCAAGGGGGTTTCGAAGGCGTCATTCTAATTTTGGACGCCCAGTAGTAGGGATCGCTATGGTCAAGCTAGATTAAGGGCATCCATGTTAAAGGGGGTCAAAACCCATGCGACCATGTCCTTGAATCTAATGGATTTCAGGGCCGGCCACAAGCCCTCCCCCCCCCCCTTCCCGAGGAACCCTGTAGCAGGATGTCCTGCTGTGAGAAACCCCGGTGTCACTGGTAAACTCACCTTTACCGGGCCGCTCCAGTGACTGTAGCTATGCACGCTCCTGCGTCCAGGTCTTCTGAATGGGGGCACCCCGATCCGTAAAAACTCACCTCACCCTGCTCCTACGGCGCATGTGCGGCCGCTCGTCCAATTTGCGCGCTCGGAGCCGCTGTGGTATGAGCATCAAAGCGGCGTCAAACCCCAGCGTCTCCGGGCACGCTGGCGGCCGCATCTCGTGCTTCCCTCTAACAGGGAGCGTGCCTGCGCCGGCCATTCACATATGCTAGAGAGAAGCGTGAGATGCGCCCGCAGACCGCGCATGCGCCGTTGGACCGGGAGTAAGGTAAGGTTAGCGGGCGTCCTGGGGGGTTTCACACAATGGGGCATCCCGATCCAGCAGGGTGTTGGTCCACTTTAACTTGCCACAAGTTGTATCATACAGTTCTTGGCTATGGTTCTGTACAATCGGATTGTTTATAGGACTTACCTTGTATATAGGACTTATATTGTATATAGGACTTACCTTGTATATAGGACTTACCTTGTATATAGGACTTATCTTGTATATAGGACTTACCTTGTATATAAGACTTATCTTGTATATAGGACTTATCTTGGCTATGGTTCTGTACAATCAGATGGTATATAGGACTTTCCTTGTATATAGGACTTACCTTGTATATAGGACTTATCTTGGCTATGGTTCTGTACAATCAGATGGTATAATATCACAATAGGACTTACCTTGTATATAGGACTTACCCTGTATATAGGACTTACCTTGTATATAGGACTTATCTTGTATATAGGACTTACCTTGTATATAGGACTTATCTTGTATATAGGACTTACCTTGTATATAGGACTTATCTTGTATATAGGACTTACCTTGTATATAGGACTTATCTTGTATATAGGACTTACCTTGTATATAGGACTTATCTTGTATATAGGACTTACCTTGTATATAGGACTTATCTTGTATATAGGACTTACCTTGTATATAGGACTTATCTTGTATATAGGACTTACCTTGTATATAGGACTTATCTTGTATATAGGACTTACCTTGTATATAGGACTTATCTTGTATATAGGACTTATCTTGGCTATGGTTCTGTGCAATCAGATGGTATAATATCACAATAGGACTTACCTTGCCCATACACGGTGCCGTTGGTGCCGCAGACACGCCAGTCGAAGTTATCTCTGCAGATCCATTCCGTGTTCTTACTATCTGTGCCGTGGAAAAGCCGGGACTCCCGTACCTCAGCGCCGGAATTCTTCTTCTTCATCTGATCCTTTTGCCTAAAAAACAATCATGTCAACGTTTAGGACTGTCCCTCTTTTTATTTGAGTAACCAATTAAAAGTGCAAATCTGGATAAAGATCAGTATGAGCTTAAAGCGGACCTTCACCCTGAATAAGAGCCTATCTTGTACGTTTCCCCCCTGTACATACAGATTGCCCACATTAATCCAGTCCTTCACCCTGAATAAGAGCCTATCTTGTATGTTTCTCCCCTGTACATACAGATTGCCCACACTAATCGGGACCCTCACCCTGAATAAGAGCCTATCTTGTATGTCCCCCCCCCCGTACATACAGATTGCTCACATTAATCCGGACCCTCACCCTGAATAAAGAGCCTATCTTGTATGTCCCCCCCCCCCCCCTGTACATACAGATTGCACACATTAATCCGGACCCTCGCCCTGAATATAGAGCCTATCTTGTATGTTTCCCCCTGTACATACAGATTGCCCACATTAATCCGGACCCTCGCCCTTCTGAATAAGAGCCTATCTTGTATGTCCCCCCCCCCCGTACATACAGATTGCCCACATTAATCTGGACCTTCACCCTGAATAAGAGTTTATCTTGTATGTCCCCCCCCCTGTACATACAGATTGCCCACATTAATCCGGACCTTCACCCTGAATAAGTCACAAGAGGGTAAGAAATGCTGCAGGGTAAGAGTGTCTCCAGTCTCCAGATTGGAGCAAAAAAATAAATAAATAAATAAATGGTCAAACACGCTGTTTATACACAACTAATGAAGCCCCATTGAAATGTATGGGAGAGCGACACTGTGCGACAGGTACTACATGGCACTGCTGTGCCTAGAGTGCCTGAGCTATACACTGACCTGCCTGTAATAATACATGTGACGCTACATGGCGCTGTTGGAGGCGCTATACACTGACCTGCCTGTAATAATACATGTGACGCTACATGGCGCTGTTAGAGGCGCTATACACTGACCTGCCTGTAATAATACATGTGATGCTACATGGCGCTGTTAGAGGCGCTATACACTCAGCCGCCTGTAATAATACATGTGACGCTACATGGCACTGTTAGAGGCGCTCACTAGATTCGCTTTCTTAAATGTGGTTTTGCATACAGCGCCCGGCATTCACCAGACGCTGCCTGGCGCTACCTGGCGCTAATCCTTCTTACATAACCCCCTTAGTGTTTTAGAGATGTTATACATAGAGAAACCAATGTAAAGAAGTTTTATTGCAGTGATTTGCAATTTATTTTCCAGGCAGTTAGAAGGAATTTAGGAAGGGGAGAGTGTAGAGGAGTCATTCAGTTTAATATTTCTGCTGTTTTGAAGCGCAAGTGGCCCCGCACATGCGCATTTGGCCAGCTAAGCCCCTGGTCCAGATGGTTTACCACGTCTCCCACATTGCTCCATAGCGATTTGATCTCTCCAGCTTGTGTGTTTTCTGCGAAGCTCTATTCGCCATTTTTGGGGGTGTTTTTTGGGGAGGATATTCTGATTTCAGTTAACCCTTAACTGTTTTTGGGCCAATGTTTAGTCCCAGATGTTCTCGTAAACCCTCCCCCCTGTTTGATTTGCATAATAATGCTTAATAATTTAATTTTTTTTTTATTATTTGAGTTTTTGCCCAATATCCACATTTTTGTTGTTTTGACCTTAATTTTTGTGATTTTTGCCAACTTTTTATCATTTATTTTTTTCCAACAAAAACAAAAAAAAAGGATTCAATCCCTAAAAAGAACTTGCGGCTGTCACTTTCATTGTTCAAAAACATGCCGGACACTGCTGGCATGTGTTTTTGGAATGAAATAATACAATTTTGTGAATACTCACCTGTAAAATGGGTATTATAAGTATGTCACACACCCCGCTTCAAACATTAATTATTCCACCAGCAGGTGGCGAAGTCTTGAAAAACGAGCCCCTCCTGATCTATAATACCTGGGACCTCCCACTTATCTCCCAGTTTTCAAACAGCAGTAAAGACAAGGTACCAGGGAAAAAAACATTGGTAACCCTCAAACTGTAAACGAAGCTTCACCCTACAAAGAATCCAGGATACCAAAAAGGGCGGGTGAAGCAGGGTGTGTGACATACTTATAATACCCATTTTACAGGTGAGTATTCACAAAATTGTATTATTCTAAGTATGTCACACACCCCGCTTCAAACATTAATAATTACACTTGGGACATCCAAAAGCAGTGTCCAGAAAGGGTGGGTATCCAACAAGGCCATAATGCAAAACTCAAACCACTGCCGCCTGCAGAACCTTGCGGCCAAACACAGCATCCGCTGAAGCCCGCACATCCACCTTGTAAAACTTGGAAAAAGTGTGAACAGAAGACCAAGTAGCAGCCTTACAAACTTGTTCCACAGAAGCCTGGTGCTGAAAAGCCCAAGACGCTCCAACAGCATGAGTAGAATGAGCAATGATACGAAAAGGAGGAGCCTTCCCCTTGGCAGAATAGGCCCCAACAACAGCCTGACGAATCCACTTGCTAATGGAAGACTTAGCCAGAGCCAAACCCTTCCTAGGCCCGCAGGGCACCACGAAAAAGGCATCAGTCTTACGAAAAGGAGATGTAGTAAGCAAATTATACTTCACACAGCGTACCACATCCAAACAGTGCAAAACCCTCTCCTTGTCATTCCTAGGCTTAAGACACAAGGAAGGAAGAACAATTTCCTGGTTAAGATGAAAAGCAGAGACCACCTAGGAAGAAAGTCCGGTTTGAAAACCACTTTGTCCTGATGGCTCTCAAAGTAAGGAGCCTGAATCGACAAGGCTGCCAACTCCGAAACTCGCTGAACCGAAGTGATGGCCACCAAAAAGGCAACCTTCTGAGGCAGAGTAGAAAGAGCAATATCCTGCAAAGGCTCAAAAGGAGAAGCCTGAAGAGCAGAGAATACCAAATTCAAATCCCAAACAGGGAGCAAAGGCTTCCTAGTAGGCTGCAAATGCGAGACCCCCTGGAAGAAAGTCTTGACCAAAGGATGAATCGCAAAGGACTTTTGAAAAAAGACAGACAAGGCAGAAACCTGCCCCTTCAAAGTACTCAGCTGAAGACCAGAGTCCAGCCCCGATAGAAGAAATTCCAAAAACCTGGAAACAGAAAAGACCCGACAGGGCAAAGATCTAGCCTCACACCAATCAATATAAGATCTACAAGCCCTATAGTAGATGGTAGAAGAGGACCTCTTCCTGGCGCTAATAAGAGTCTGAATAACAGAATCCGAAAGACCTTCCTCCCTTAAGATGGAGGTTTCAGCAGCCAGGCCGTCAAAGCCAGCGTTGGTAAATTGGGGTAACGCAGTTGACCCTGTGTGAGAAGATCCGGCCGAAGAGGCAGATCGAACTGATCCACTGCCAGACGAACGATGTCTGCGAACCACACCCTCCTTGGCCACCTTTGAGCCACGAGAATGGCGGGAACCCCTTCCAGGGCCAGCTTTCGCAACACCTTGCCTAGCATGGGAATCGGAGGAAACAGATAAAGGAACCCCAGGTCCCCCCAGCTCAGGGACATGGCATCCACCGCCAGAGGCAGAGGATCCTGAGAGAGCGACACGAATGTCGGAAGCTTGTAATTGTGGCGAGAGGCAAACAGATCCACCTCCGGCATCTCCCACCGGAGACAAAGCGACCGAAACACCTGGGAGTGGAGAGACCATTCCCCCCCGGCGGGAAGAGCACCTGCTCAGGAAGTCCGCCTCCGTGTTTTCCACTCCTGGAATGTACACTGCCGAGATGCAAGAGACATGAGTCTCCGCCCAGGCTAGAATCAGAAACACCTCTCTGAGGGCACTCAGACTGCGAGTCCCTCCCTGGCGATTGATATAAGCAACCGCCGTCCGATTGTCCGACCGAACCTGAACCGGCAAGCCCTGTAAATGCTGTGTCAAGTGAGACAGAACCAACCTGATGGCTCTCAACTCCAGAACGTTGATGGGCAAGTGGGCCTCCAGAGGACCCCACCGCCCCCGGAACTGAAGGTCCTTCCAGAAAACCTCCCCATCCCGACAAACTGGTGTCCGTGGTGACAGCTTCCCAAAGAGGCGTCAGAAAGGACCTGCCCCTCAAGAGATTGTCCGAGACCATCCACCACTGGAGAGACTGCCGAACCCGGGAGGACATCCGGAAGGACCGATCCAACGACCGCGGTCGCCGGTCCCAAGACGCCAACAGATGAAGCTGAAGCGTCCTCGTGTGAAACTGAGCAAAGGGAACTGCCTCGAAGGAAGCTACCATCAACCCCACCAGTCTCATCCCTAGCCGGATGGACGGGTAAGGATTGGAAAGAAGAAGCTGCGCCAAGTCCTGAATCAAGAGAACTTTGGCCTGAGGCAGAAACACTCTGTGTTGGCAAGAATCCAAGGACATCCCCAGGAAGGACACCACCCTGGCCGGAACGAGAGAGGACTTGGGATAGTTGATCACCCAGCCGAAACTCTCCAGAGTGGATACCACCGTCCTGGTGTCCATCTCCGCTTGACTGAAGGAAGGAGCCATGATGAGAAGATCATCCAGATAAGGCACAATGCGAATCCCCTGAGCTCCGAGAAGGGCCATCACGCCCGCCAACACCTTGGTGAACACTCTCGGAGCTGGGGTAAGACCGAACGGAAGAGCCACAAATTGAAAATGCCGAGCTTCCACCACGAAGCGAAGAAACCTGTGGTGAGCCGGAAAGATAGGAATATGAAGGTAGGCATCCTTGATGTCTATGGACGTCATGAAGTCCCCCTGCCGAAGAGAATTGATGATAGAGCGCAGAGTTCCATGCGAAAACTTCCGAGGACGAATAAACACGTTGAGGAACTTCAGAACCAGAATGGAATGAACCGACCCGTCCTTCTTGGGTACTGTAAAGAGATTGGAATAATACCCGCGGCCCACCTCCGAGGGAGGGACCGGGCAGATGACTGCCATTTCCAGAAGATTCCTCACCGCCGCCAGGAGCCCCTGCATGGCCAAAGGATCTGAGGGAACACGAGACCTGAAAAATCTTAGAGGAGGACGGGACTCGAACTCCAGCTTGTAACCGGCCGACACCACCTCCCGGATCCACCTGTCCGAGACCGCCTGGTCCCACACCCGGGAGAAGTGTCGCAACCGTCCCCCCATCCGCAAGGGTGAGGACGCCCCCTCATTGCTGAGCGGCCTTGGCAGCGGGCTTGGGTTTGGCACCCCAGGAGTGACCGGGACGGCCACGGCCTCTACCCCTGTTCCAGCTTGCACCCCTGGAGACCAAAAAGCCTGCACCTCTGCCAGCTCTGGCTCCCCGAAAGGAGGGATTAAAAGAGGCCGCCCCCCGAAAGGAACGACGAAGTTTCTTGCGCTGAGGTAACTTACCTCCCTTGGCAACCGAATCCAATTTCTCACCAAACAGGCGCAAACCCAAAAAGGGAAGAGACGTAAGCGACTTCTTAGAATTAAAGTCAGCAGTCCATTGCCGCAACCACACCGACCGCTGGATAGCCACTGACAAAGCCGTGGTCCTGCCACACATCACCATGGCGTCAACCCGAACAGGTAAAACCGTGGCGAGCCAGCTGGTCAATCCGGCGATCTTCGCCATCCTTAAGGGTAGTCGTGTCAGGAGAATGCAACACAGCCATGTTAGATAGCCCCAAAACCAGGGCAGCAACCTCGGGGGGAAAAAGACCAACGCTTCCCTAAGTCCGCCGGAAAAGGATACTTCTTATCCCAACTAGGCGGAACACCAACGAGACGCGTAGGCTGCTCCCACTCTTTAAGGACGACATTCTCAAGATGTCGTTGACTGGGAAACTCCAAACGCGGCTTGGCCACATCAAACAACTCACCCTTAGGCGGAGGAACCGCCCCGGGAGGGTCTAAATCCAAAACTTCAAACATTTGAGCCAATATGGAAGGGGTGTCAAATACCGTCCCCGCCGCCTGGTCACCCTCAGCACCAAACAACTGCTGGACCTCAGGGTCGTCCAATTCCTCTAGAATCACCCCCTCTTCAGCTGGGGGGGCAGTCTGACCAATTCAATGCCTCAATAACATCCAAGTCTGAGTCCGGCGGAGGCGGGGACAAGTGTTTCCATTTAGCCGGAGCCTTCTGAGCAACCACAGCGGAAAACATTTTCTCGAGGCTAGCCAACCAGGCGCATACCTCGGATTACGAATCCCCACCCATGACAACGTCACACGGGGTCCGGAACAGGCGGGGAGGACTAGGAGATGACACGGGCGGCGAGGGGCCAGAAACCGGGGTGCCGGACTGGCGCTCAATGTTCCGCTGCGCACATGGAATGCATATAATGACATCATCCCACGGGAGCAGAGCCCCACAACCCCCACACAGCCTAGATTGCCCCGAAGGGCCATTTCCAGTATCCTCGGAAGCCTCCATATGGTGAAATTGTGGTATTCGCAATTACCCAGGGATTTACGCAGTATGCGACCCGGGATGCCCCTTTAATGTCCCAGTAGTGGGAGGATTTGCAAATTAAAATATATACAAATATATATATAAATAATGGACAACCCCACTAGCCAGGTATCTAAGACCCCTTCAGCGCAACAAGTGAAATAAAACACTCACCCAGCCATACAGTATGGAGTCATGCACCAACCACACAGACACAGCCCCCCCCCCATCTAGCGCAGGGAGAAGGGACCAAGCGGGGCACAGGGCAAACCCATAGGGCAAAGGGACGGGGTATCCCAAATCCGGATCACCAGGCCGGATAACCGCGTTGCCCCATAGTATGGGGTCTAGCGGAGGAGCAAGCTCCTAGGCACCTTAGGGTGCAGTCTACCCTTGTCCGGCCGGCAGCCTAAGCTGGGAGGCTACACACTGAATCAAGGGGCTAATAGATAAAACAATCCGGGCAGAAATAGACCAGAAGGGGGGCCGGGGTGTTACCCCGGCTACCTGCAAGCAGGAGACTTCATTCTTCTGTCTTGTCGCCATCTTGCAGAGAAGAACACTGGGAGATAAGTGGGAGGTCCCAGGTATTATAGATCAGGAGGGGCTCGTTTTTCAAGACTTCTCTGCAACGTCGCCACCTGCTGGTGGAGTAACCCGAGTGTAATTATTAATGTTTGAAGCGGGGTGTGTGACATACTTAGAATAAAGCCGTTTCCTCCACCTTTTTGCTGCATGAAATTCACTCTTCAAATTGCCACATTTGCGCACGCTTTTCTGCCCTCCAAACATATTATAAATCAGGCACCTGAGACAGTTTGGTGCGCCAAAATGGCGGTAGCGGAAAAGTGTGCAAATTGGCACAAAAACAAATGCGCATCCCATTTTGATGAGCATGAATCATGTGGAAGCCTGGTCGCGCACGGCCATAAATCGACCCTATAGTGATGCCTAGAATCCCTCCAATCATCAGTACTATCGGGGCTGCGTATCCGCATGCCTCGCTATAGCTTCCGGGTGTGGAAAGCAATGGTGACATGGTGCTGCGCATGCACCTTTTTTCATCGGTGCGTTATTACGCAAGGATCACTAAAGCCGCTCCATCACATGACACTCATATGTTGAGAGGTCAGTCACAGAAGCGCTACCAGGCCCTCTCCATTCATTATAATGGAGGGGGTGTGGCAAAGCCATGTACCTGTGATTGACAGCAGGGGGCACAGGCCGGACACAGAAGCTCTGGTCAATGGGAGTTCGGGGGTGGCGAGTAAAGAGGCAACACCCACAGATAAATGTTTGTTTCCCCAAAGGGAGGAACTGCCAAGAGTTCCTAAACCCGAGGCAATGCTTAAAGTAACCACCACCAACCTACCATTGATAGACCTGCCAGAGGGCCGGGTTCTGGATGCGCCACAGTCGCTTTACTTTATAGCCCGACATGGTCTTGCTGAATATGGCGCCGATGTTGGAGAACTCGGCGGAATTCTCAGGCACCAGGAGTTTCTGTTATGGGAAATAAGACAAGTTTCGTTTCAGGCATTTTGTTTATAGTTTATTACAGTATTACATACATATTAGCGTTTATTATATACATATTAGAGTTTATTATATACATATTAATCAGTTTATTATATATGTATTTGAGTTTATTATATACATATTAGAGTCTATTATATACGGTACATATTAGAGTTTATTATATACGTATTAGAGTCTATTACGTATATAATAAACTCTAATATGTATATAATAAACTCCAATATGTATATAATAAACTCTAATATGTATATAATAAACTCTAATACGTATATAATAAACTCTAATATGTATATAATAAACTCTAATACGTATATTATAGAGTTTATTATATACATATTAGTGTTTATGATATACATATTAGAGTGTATTACATACATATTAGTGTTTATTACATACATTGTCAAAGAGGACCTTTTACATGTAGGACGTGGTCACCATTTATGGATCCTAAGTAATATCTGTCCTCTTAAAAATACAAGGGTGCAGCATGAGTGTTAAAGATGGAAGCCGGCCATTCTCTATGCAGGAAGGGTGTAACAGGGACCCTGTGTACTTTAGCGAATAAGTAGGAGGTAGCCCCCTGGTCTGGCTTGCAAAGTGGCTTGGGAGCAGGGTATGTGGATTACTCACACAGTTGCCTGAGGATTTCTTCCTATAGTGCGCCTGATGGTTGTAGGACCCCTTGAATGTGAGGGGAATGTAAGGGGGAGGGAATCGATCGGCCCCAGAATCTATAAGATTGTCATGGGTTTTGGTCCACTTTAACAACTATTCAGGGTCAGGTTAAGGGTGTCTATTGTACGGAGCAGTTATTTTGTGCCCTCACCAGGTGAAGGCCCCATCGCCATGGCAAGTGGTGGAGGCCCCCGTGTACTCAGGTGCGACCTTAACTTCAAGCTCCTCCATGGCTCTCCTCTATATGCGTATCTCCACTATGCACTCATACTACCATACCATCACAACAGTGACATGCCAAACCAAAGCGAGGAAGAGCGCGCCAACTGGCCGAGGCCTTGACGTTACTAGTGCAATGATAACAAGGGTCTGAACTTTCTTTGACACAAAGCCGAGTGGACATATATATATATATTCCCTCTGGTGATATTAGTGCTGGAGGCCAGGGGCCCCCTGATCTCTGAGCTGGTGCTTCATTGCACCAATTATAAGCTATTTATGTTAAATTCTTTATTGATGCCATCAGTGATACATACAGAAGGAAATAAAAAAAGAGGTACAAAGCCAGCACTATTTCTTATACGGATATATGCTTGAACTCTTTAAAAGTGCTATAATCGGATAACAGGTATCTAATATGTATTTCGATGGGTGTCTTTCATAGGCATAATTAGGACTTGGGTTGGGAGGAAGGGGAAGATAGTAGAAGGGGAAGGAAGGATACAAAGGAAAGGGGGTTTGGGGAGGGGAAAAGGGGGCAGAGAAAAGTAAGTCCAAGGGTATAGAGAAGAGGTAGGAATAGGAGTTGGGTTGAAGGGGCGCAAGGCATTCATAATAAAGGAGTGTTTTTATGATGAATGGCGATCATGGTTATTGGTGAAGTGGGTCTCTTGCAGAAGGACCACTTGAGGTTTGAATCTTGAGACCTCATTCATAATAATGGAGTGTTTTATGGTGCATGGTGATGGTGGTTATTGGTGAAGTGGGTCTTTTGGAGAAGGATCATTTGAGGATTGAACCTTAAGACCTCATTCATAATAATGGACCGTTTTTATGAAGAATGGTGATCGTGGTTATGGGTGAAGTGGATCTCGTGGAGACGGACCACTTGAGGTTTGAACCTTGAGACCTTATTCATATTAATGGAGCGTTTTTATGGAGAATGGTGATCGTGGTTATTGGTGAAGTGGGTCTCTTGGAGAGGGACCACTTGAGGTTTGAACCTTAAGACCTTATTCATAATAATGGAGCATTTTTATGGAGAATGGTGATCGTGGTTATTGGTGAAGTGGGTCTCTTGGAGAGGGACCACTTGAGGTTTGAACCTTAAGACCTTATTCATAATAATGGACCGTTTTATGGGGACTGGTGGTCAAGGTCATGGGTGAAGTGGGTCTCTTGGATAAGGACCACTTGAGGTTTGAACCTTGAGACCTTATTTATAATAATGGAGCGTTTTTATGAAGAATGACGATCATGGTTATTGGTGAAGTGGGTCTCTTGGAGAAGGTCCACTTGAGGTTTAAACCTTGAAACATCATTTGTGATAATGGAGCGTTTTTATAGAGAATGGTGATCGTGGTTATTGGTGAAGTGAGTCTCTTGGAGAAGGTCCACTTGAGGTTTGAACCTTGAGACATCATTTGTGATAATGGAGCGTTTTTATAGCAAATGCCGATTCTGGTTATTGGTTAGCTGGGTCTCTTGAAGAAGGACCACTTGAGGTTTGAACCTTGAGACTTCATTCATAATAATGGAGCGTTTTTCTGGTGAATGGTGATTGTGGTTATTGGTGAAGTGTGTCTCTTGGATAAGGACCACTTGAGGTTTGAACCTTGAGACCTTATTCATAATAATGGACCGTTTTATGGAGACTGGTGGTCATGGTCATGGGTGAAGTGGGTCTCTTGGAGAAGGACCACTTGAGGTTTGAACCTTGAGACCTTTTTTATAATAATGGAGCGTTTTTATGGAGAATGGTGATCATGGATATTGGTGAAGTGGGTCTCTTGGAGAAGGACCACTTGAAGTTTGAACCTTGAGACCTCATTCATAATAAAGAGGCGTTTTTATGGATAATGGTGATCGTGGTTATTGGAGAAGTGGGTCTCTTGGAGAAGGACCACTTGAGGTTTGAACCTTGAGACCTCATTCATAATAATGGAGCGTTTTTATGGAGAATGGTGATCATGGTTATTAGTGACTTGGGTCTCTATGAGAAGGACAACTTGAGCTTTGAACCATTCATATTAATCAAGCGTTTTTTAAGGAATGGCGATCGTTGTTATTGGTGAAGTAGGTCTCTCTTGGAGAAGGACCACTTGAGGTTTGAAACTTGAGACTTCATTTGTGATAATGGAGCTTTTTTTATGCAGAATGGAGATCGTGGTTATTGGTAAAGTGGGTCTCTTGGAGAAGGACCACTTGAGGTTTGAACCTTGAGACCTCATTTGTGATAATGGAGTTTTTTTTATGTAGAATGGAGATCGTGGTTATTGGTGAAGTGGGTCTCTTGGAGAAGGACCACTTGAGATTTGAAACTTTAAAACATCATTCATATTAATGGAGCATTTTTATGTATAATCGAGATCGTGGTTATTGGTGAAGTGGGTCTCTTGCAGAAGGACCACTTGAGGGTTGAACCTTGAGACCATATTCGTGATAATGGAGCATTTTTATGGAGAATGGCGATCGTGGTTATTGATGAAGTGGGTCTCTTGGAGAAGGACCACATGAGGTTTGAACCTTGAGACCTCATTCGTGATAATGGAGCGTTTTTATGGAGAATGGCGATCATGGTCATTGGTGAAGTGGGTCTCTATGAAGAAGGACCACTTGAGGTTTGAACGTTGAGAGCTCATTTGTTATTGGTGAAGTGGGTCTCTTGGAGAAGGACCACTTGAAGTTTGAGCCTTGAATCCTCATTCATATTAATGGAGCGTTTTTATGGAGAATGGCAATCATGGTCATTGGTAAAGTGGGTCTCTTGGAGAAGGACCCTACGAAGTTTGAACCTTGAGACCTCATTCATAATAGGCGTTTTTATGGTAATCGTGGTTATTAGTGAGTTGGGTCTCCTGAAGAAGGACCACTTGAGGTTTGAACCTCAAGACCTCCTTAGTTATTGGTGAAGTGGGTCTCTTGGAGAAGGACCACTTGAGGTTTGAACCTTGGTGGGTTTTCAAGGGAGTATTTTTATTGATTGTTGTGGCCCTTATTTGAGGGAGGGGTGAGGAAGGGGAAAGAGGGGAGGGGTGGAAAGTATGAGTTAGGGGGAGGTAGAACACGTGTAACCATGATAACAAAGGGCGATGGCTAATCCACCGCCCTGTTACATAGGCACCAAGGGCCTCCAAAACAACCAGCCGCAACAGAGAATGCAAGAAGCCATTGACGGAGGCCCATATACAGCTTACGCAGGGGAGCGGCTTTACAACGCTGGAATAAAGGAGTAGGTGGTCGTTGCTGATCACCAGTAAGTTCCCAGTACATGTCAGTCATAATGTGCAGCTGTGGAGGTTCCCCCACGAGGACTCAACAGTTAGAAGTGTGAAGGAGAACTATAAGTCTCAGGCATTCAGTTGTGTACAGTGACGAGGTGAGGACAGCACATGACAGCAACACAAAGGGTGGAAAATCTTCTGATCATACCAGGTAACCGACTTCCGGCATGGCCTCCAGGTTCCAGTCCTTGGGATAGTGTCCGACCTTCAGAGGGGAAGACGCCAACTTGGCTGCCGACTTTGTGCTGCAACCAATGAGAGAAACCACAGGCTGTTATTCAAGAATTTGTGGGCCCCTTACACCCGAATTATCAGGGGCCCCCATAAACCCCCCACCGTTCCATGCTACCCTATTGCCTTATAACATTAAACTAATCCTATACCCAGAGAGGGTATACCCACCTTCTACCCCCAGCCCAGTGCCCCATAACAGCCTGTGTGGCTTCTTTTTACTAAAGCCTTTGCCCAATAACAGAAAGCAGTTTATCTCTTAACTGAATTCATCACTGGAAAGCACCAGGGGACGCTGCTGCATGGCCAGTGAGCCAAACGGCCTCCATTCGAACATCATACTGCTTCCTGTTAGTGTTTTCATGAACATTGAGCAAAGACTTTAGTTTAAAAAAACACCCCGGGCCCCCTGTACCTAAATAGGGCCCACCTCATTCCCTCCACCATTGAAGAGTGGCCGCGCATGCGCCGTAGGACAGCGGTGAGGTGAGCTGATGCTGGAGAACCGGGGGGTTTCACATAGCGGGCGATAAATCCTGGGTTTTGGTCCACTTTAATATGGCCCTGGAGCCAGCATGGAGTGCTGAAAGCGGAGCTTCGGAGGCCCTGGAGTCTAAAAGACTCCTGTGCTGTCCAATCTCCTTTCCTTGGGGCTTCCCGAATTGGAATGCCCTGCTGTGTGAAACCCACAGGATGCCCAGATCTACTTACCTTCTCCCGAGCCCTAGCCCCAGAATTCCTCCCCACTAAAGTTTTTGGGGTTTTATATTGTTGTATGTGTTTGTCATTGTGTATATGTGTTTTTTTGCATTGCTGGTAGAAGTATTTATGTAAATACATTTATTAGATTTGATTATTGTGTGTGCGGCCATTTGTGTAGGGATTGTGGTGGCCCAGCTCTAGGGGCCCACTACCTTGGGGTGTTTTAGTGTTTTTTTTCCCCTCCTGGCCTGCACCTCTGTATTTAATGTTGGGGTTGTGCATATTCGGTCGTTGTGTACCAATCAGTCAGATAGGCTGGGGACGGAAGCACTCCGCAGGTGGACCATGGATGCGACCCCTCCGGCTCCCTATGCCGGAGCTCTCGTCTAAGCAGCCCTTTGTGCCGTGCATTATGTTAATGCTTAGACCAGAGCATCGCACCTAATTGGACCAGAGCCCGCACATGCACCATGGAAACTTCAGAAGGTAGGTTATTAGGGGGCAAAGCTCACAACCCATTATAGTGAACATCACGGGTTTTGGTCCAATTTAAAGTGGAACAAAACCCACTGGCGGCTGACCTGAAAGCAAAAAGATTAAAGGACGGACCACAGTTTTTTTCCCCCAGGGGCATCCTCAATCTGGATGCCCCGCTGGGG
Source organism: Gastrophryne carolinensis (assembly GCA_027917425.1). Classification (NCBI taxonomy): domain Eukaryota; kingdom Metazoa; phylum Chordata; class Amphibia; order Anura; family Microhylidae; genus Gastrophryne; species Gastrophryne carolinensis. The sequence goes on along the minus strand of CM051238.1, from coordinate 7,627,022 downwards.
TGCCAGTGAGAACTCCAACAAACACTCGTCACCCTAGCAAGAAGTGGCTTGGACTGCCGCGAAGCGTAGGTGCTATGACCTTCTGCTGCCCCTGAGCCTCCTCCCCACATGTTATTTCCAATGCTGACTCTGTCGGGTAAAATTCTCTCAAGTTACATTGTATGTTACACGGGGAGGCCGATTTATTAATAGCGCCAGGTAGCGACAGATGAGCGGCAGTAGCGGTATTTTCACAGCGCCCGCTAGTATTCGCTGTGCTTGGCCGTTGTTTGGTTGTTGACAGCGACTCAGTCGGTGTGCGGTAATGTGGAATACGGGGTTAGGAGTCGCTGTTTGACAGGTTCCGCGCTGTATGGGAGCGCATGACAGCGAATGGCCATAGCGAACGGCTCCCAGCATATTCATTAACAAATCACGCTCAAAAAATTCTCGCGCTGTGAAATGCTTGTTTAAACCCCAGAGCGCTGGCGGCGATGGGTTAAAAGTAGTTTTTTAACCCCCAAACAACCATATTTTTGTAAAAAAAAAATAAACAATTATTTATAAACATTTTGTAATATGAATACATTAATATCAGACCTGTAATATCAATTCTGCACAAATTTTTTTTTTTTTTTTTTTTTACCTTAAAAAAAATATCTTGTCCTTGTCCTTGAAGCAGCATGGGGGCTGCGTGCGCAGACATTTTTCATTGAGGTTGGCCTGACTGTTGCCCTGGGTGTTATCTTATGACGTGAGATTTAACCATTTATTTTCTCTCTGCTGGCACTTGCATTTATATCATATATTGTTATTGTCTGCACTTTTAAGTCTTATTGGTATGGGTTTCCCTGTGCAATATTAGGTAGTGTTTTAGGTTTATGTGTTTTTCATGTATTTGCACTTTATATATTGATATTTTTTTATTGTATATTCACTATTTTTGCACATATTTTTGCCATATATATTATTAATATTTTTGTAGTATTGGTTTCATGAATTTGCACATATATTTACATGTGGTTAGGATTTTTTGTGCCGGCACAAAAAGGATGGGTTATGACTATTCTAGGATAATCAATATTATTCACCCATAGGGCAGTTATTTAAGCGGCCCTTAGGGGCCATATACATTGATATAGATACATTTGGCCATACTGGTTTGTTTTTAAATTTGTCTTGTGGTGTATGTATTTTAATTCTTTGTTTTTTTGTACTAATAAAATCATTAATATATACTGTTGATTGTAGTGGTGCTTCCTTTGGGAGATTGGTGTGTTCTTTGCACGCCCACTCCAAATTATTGTTAAAAAAAATATCTAACATTGCAGAAGTGGTCACAGAATTTTTGACATTTAAAAAAAAAAAATCATTAATATCAATTAATTATGAATATTTAAAGATTGCTCCATTGAAATGCATTGGAGAGTGCCAGGTAGCGAGAGGTCATACCTGGCGCTGTTCAAGGTCGCTCGCTGGCGCTGTGGGGTGAGGCTGGAATAATGATGAATGCTTCGCTATCTGGCGCTCTGTCAGTCGCTAAACAGGATCGGCTTGATAAATGTGTGATTCCGGAGGCGAGCCGGCGTTCTCGTGGCGGTGACCGTCATTACCGTTCGCTCACCATCCCTTGTTAAATAAGGCCCTAAGTTTCTTTTTGTATCCATGCACTGGTCACTTTAGCTCATGTCAATAGCTGGTTTGTTATGTATTTGCTTTACTAGACTAAGCTGTAAAAAGATATTTTGTGCAATATAATGACACTTTAGCATTTGCTATCATAAGAAGTATAACTTAACTTATTAATTTATTTATTGTTGGTGGTCTCTGCATTGGTACTGCACATGATTTTTTCAGTGTTTGCATAGTTTTTTTTATATAGGTTTTTTTCCTTTTTTGTGGGTATTTTTTGTGCCGGCACAAAACCATTGGAGATTTATTCTATAGGTATTATTGAGTGCACCTAGGGGCTGTTTGAAAGAGACGGGGAGGCCGATTCATCAATAGCGCCAGGTAGCGACAGATGAGCGACTGTAGCGTTATTTTTTCAGCGCCAGCCAGTATTCGCTGTGCTTGGCCGGCATTAGCTTGATGACAGCGACTCAGTCGGTGTGCGGTAATGTTGAATACGGGCTGGGGGGTCGCTGTTTCACAGGTCCAGCGTTGTATGTGAGCGCCTGACAACGAATGGCCAGAGCGAACGGCTAGCTTCATATTCATCAACAAATCACGCTCCGAATGTGCTGTCGCTGTCCATTCCTTGTTTAAACCCCAGAGCGCTGGCGGCGATGTGTATTAACTAGTTTTTAACCCCTAAACAACCATATTTTTTGAATGTAACATTATACATGTTTTTTTGAATCATTTTGTAATATGAATACATTAATCTCAGACCTGTTACATCAATTCTGCACATATTTTTTTTTTTTTTTTGACTAACATTGCAGAAGTGGTCTCCGATTTTTTGACATTAAAAAAAAAAAAAAAAATACCAATTATTTATGAATAATTATAGATTGCTCCATTGAAATGCATTGGACATCGCCAGGGAGCGACAGCTCATACCTGGCGCTGTGAGGGAATTTGCAGCGGCGCTGTTCGGTCCAGGCGGCTTCATGATGAATGCCGCGCTAGCCGTCGCTCTCGCCGGCGCTAGCCTCATTTTGCTTGATAAATGCGTCATTGTGACCGCCGCCGGGCGTACTTGAGTCAGTAGTCGCCGTTAGCTACCTGGCGCTCGTCAGACACTACCTGGCGCTATCGCTTGATGAATAAGGGCCTTAATAACTTTACATGCTTGACTCATACTGTTGTGAATTCTTCTGTGGGTTATTTAGAGGATTAGCCGCGAAGTGGAGCTAGCAGTACATTTTAAATTGTTTTTAATTGTCTTTGTGTAGTGTTTTTGAATATAATGATTGTTTAACCGTCTCTATGGCTGCGCTCCCTTTCTAGTGGCCATTGGGGCCAAGTCCCATGTTCCACTTTTTGTAAACTCCAACAAACGGGCAAACGGCTCTGATTGTTTACAATGGGAAATGGCTGAGACGGGAGCGTGCGTACGCCCCCGGGGATGCAGGAGATGCAGCTATGCACAAAGTAATTGCCTTCAATGGGGAGTGGCTCTGCCGCACCCCCGGCGGTGTGCGCGCTCCCACCCCATATCGGAATATCTGCACTCCGCAGAGGATGCGGCAGAGCGCACTCCCCATTGATGGCAATGAGAGCCCTTTGCCGAAGGATGTAAACACGGCAAAGGGCTCTGATTGAACGAGAGTCCGCGCATGCCCCATTGGACTGGGGAGAGGTGAGTTTTAGTGGGCGAACTGGGGGGTTTCACACATCTGGGCATTCCAATTCGGGAAAATAACCCAGGAAAATCAAATTCCCGGGTTTTGTTCTGCTTTGAGGAATTGGTGGGATGCATGGCGTATAATGGTGGGACCCATTTACAGTCCCTGCAATGCTGAAGTCTCATATGATGGCTGCACCAGTTAATCGGCTAAGAAGAATCTCGGGTGGTGTGGCTCAGCAGCTCATGGGCTGGTCCAGGGCTAGTAAAGTGGGCGGAGTTTCGGTTCCAGTCTGCTTTCTGGCGACAATTCCTCAGGA